>CM062567.1:77134478-77651496 GCA_031468815.1 Morus bassanus
AGTCGCACCGCACACACGCCCCGTCCGCGCCCCTCCGCGGCAGCGCCGGGGGCTCTTCCTCCTCCGATACAAAGCTGCTCGGGAAATGGCATTTCTCCCCGGAGCCACAGTCAAAAGCAATTTTCCTTCTTTATTTTTATTTTCGTTTTTCACTCTTGTTTTTACGCTCTTCCCGGTGAAAAAGAATTAATTGCCTAAATACGTTTTGGTTTTTTTTTTTTTTTAAATTTTATTTTTATTTTTATTTTTTTTTTTTGGTGTGTGCGTGCGTGTGTGTGGAAGCACCGGGCTCCTGCGATCGGTGTCTGAATGAAACTACGTAAATGCATATGTCTGTACGTTGCACTGGAGGGAAAAACGGAGCACTTCTGCGAGAGCTTGGATTCAAATGTGGTTCATCTGGTCTCCAGGATTTTCCGTCTCTTTGGGGTTGTTCGCCTTCCCGGGCTGCGAGGCGGGATTTTCTGAGCTTTGACACATCTTTGGAGATGTCTGTTAAACAGGAGTCTGGGAAAAACCATTCGAAATCGTAGAGATTTATTTTTTTTTTATTTTTTTTTTTTTTTTGTCCCTTTCCCATCCCCTTGGTGACTTGAAGCATCAACACGGCCAGAACTTACCGTTTCTGAAGACTTGTGATGTTTGGGTTTTGTTGTTGCTATTTTTTTTTCTAGAGGAAACTTGACAGAGGAACATATTTATAGTCCAAGTAAGTACTTTACAGAGGAAATTTAGTTTGTGTAACTTAACAAAAAAAAAAAAAAAAAAAAAAAAAAAAGCAGTGTCGAGGTTTCTAGCTTAAAGTGCGTTGGATTAACGTTCATCCAAGGCTGTTTAGCAAATCGTATTGAATTGCAGTTTTTACGGTGTGTGTTCGTCCGCTCCTTCGTGTCCGTGGTAGTTCAGCACCTAGGGGAAAATGCACCTGATTTTGAATCGGTATAATATTTTTTAAGATGTATTCCAACACCGAGGAGGAAATGGTCCTAAAGTAAATTTATAATAAGTAATAAATGTGCACCTGGAAGTAAAGTATTTACAGCGTTTTAATCCCTATTTATACCGTGCATCTCAAACCGAGGAGGAAACACTGAGAAGACAAAAGTACCTCCGAGACCCTGAGAACTCCCCCACACCACCATGAATGAAACCGTGCCCGATACAGTAACTGGATTATAATTTTTGGTGTTATTAATTTTATTATTATTGGCTGCTTTACTTTTTTGGGTTCATCCTGCTCCTCTTCTTCCTCTCTCCCTTCCTCTTGCTGCTTCCTCTTGGGAATTATGGCTCATCCGGGGAGAAGAGGCTACGATAACCGGGAGATAGTGCTGAAGTACATCCACTATAAACTCTCGCAGAGGGGATACGACTGGGCTGCCGGCGAGGACAGGGCACCCCTGCCTCCGGGTCTCTCTCCTCCTGCTGCTGCTGCTGCTGCGGTTGCTGCTGCTGGGACTTCCTCTGATCACACTGGGCTGGTGTCTCCGCACCCCGAGCCCCCCGGCTCGGCTGCTGCTAGCCACGCGCCCCCGGCCGAGGGGCTGCGCCCCGCGCCCCAGGTCGTCCACCTCGCCCTGCGCCAGGCCGGGGACGAGTTCTCCCGCCGCTACCAGAGGGACTTTGCCCAAATGTCCGGCCAGCTGCACCTGACGCCCTTCACGGCCAGGGGCCGCTTCGTGGCGGTGGTGGAGGAGCTCTTCCGAGACGGGGTTAACTGGGGCAGGATCGTGGCCTTCTTCGAGTTCGGCGGTGTGATGTGCGTGGAGAGCGTCAACCGGGAGATGTCTCCCCTCGTGGACAGCATCGCCGCCTGGATGACCGAGTACCTGAACCGGCACCTGCACAACTGGATCCAGGACAACGGAGGCTGGGTACGTCCCCCGATCGCTCGTTCCCTCTCCCGCCTCTGGCCCGCAGCCAGTGGGGCTCCGGGGAGGGCCCGGGGGGGTTGCGCTCCCGCTGCAGGGAGCAAAAGGTTTGCCTGGGGGGCGTCTGCGCTGGCGCGTGCCAAAGCAGAAGCAGCGTAGGTAGGCCTTTTGCCAGCTGTCGAGTTTCACCTCGTTGCAGGGTTAGGGTGGAGCGGTTTGGGACAGGGGGAGCAGCGACAGCTCGGGAGCGAAAAGGAGGAGCGAGGCACCCTCTTCGTCAGCGGTCTCCGCTCTCCTATGCCCGTCCGCCCTCACCTGCTGGCAGCACCAGCCCCGGCCACGGCAGGGTCCCGCAGCGGGGTGGGAAGGGGCAGCAGAGGCGCCCGTTCCCGCTGCCGGGGGCAGGCACGTCGCGGCAGGTCCCAGGCGCAGGGGCGACAGGGACCGCGTGTGCGTGCGTGCAGGCATCCCTGCCTGTTGGGGTGACGTGCCGGGGAGGCGCACGACGAACACGGGATCCCCGTGCTGCAGGCGAGCAGGTGGCCGTCGGTGCTGGCGTCTACAGCTGTGGTGGCAGCGGGGTTTTACGGTACAGGATACGTCTAGTGTGAAAAGTCCGTCTTTGTCTCGAGATGAAACAAAGGTGCCAGGAGCCGTGTCCGTGGGATGGCTCTGGAAAATGAGTGTTTGTTGTGATCCAATGGGTGACTGTGTGTCTGGGGTAGAACTCACCTCTGGCTGGGGCTGCCTTCAGCATCATCCAGAAAGGGAAGATCTCCATTTGTGGAAAATGGACAGCTTTTACGCTGGTAGTAAAGCAAAAGCTTCTCCTTTTTCTCCCTCTCTCTTTCCAAAATAAATAACCGCACTGAAATTGGAAGGGTACCTCTTTCCTTTTTTCCTGTATTAATTGATACGCTGTAACAAAACGTGGTCCCGGCCGCTCTTCTGCGAACCAAACCTGTTGTATGTGTAAATCTTATTATATTAACGCATTGGGGGAAGAAACAGTAGGAGTTATACCGAAGAAACTTTACGTACGGGCTGAGAGCTGGCATAAGTCACCTAGAAATGGAGGTCTGCTAGGTAGGGAGACCAGCAATTTGAGGTCCGGTCCCCTGTGAAATGCAATCAGAGAGCTGACTCAATTGCACAGCACACCTTTAAAAGGCGTGTGTAAAGGAATGTAAAGTACAGCGTATGTTTCCCAGTTAACGCGGTTTGCAAGCCCGGTGTTGGTGAAGCATTACCGCGGTAAATTGTCAGCATTGGGTCTCTTGCTAAGTCAGCGTTAGGCTCAGTAACGTGCCACCTACATTGACCATCCCTGTTAAAAAAACGAAGATGCTGCCTTCCCACTGCTGAACCCACCTGACTAAAGGGTATACGCATCCGGGGATCCACAGGACATCTACGTGCTGCTCCACCGGAGGGAGTGAGGCTTTGGGGCCCTTTTCTCAGCAGGAATCCACATTGCACACCTCCCAGAGGGGTGCTGCAGATCCCTGGCTACAAGTCGTATTGGAGGCAGGATTGTTCCCCTGCTCTCCCCTCTTCCACCAAGAAGAAAAAAAATTCAAGATTCATGGGGCCAGAAGGGGGAGCAAAAAATGTGTGTGCGTGCGTGTGTGCGTGTCTGTATTTATATACATATGTGTATATACAAATATGCCTACATATACAGACACACACATATATATATACACACACAGATAAAATTACTCCAGCGCTTAGTGGTTGGGACCACACTTGAGAGAGGGAGACCTATCCCCTGATCCGCTATTTCATGGATCACTACAGAGGGTTTGTCATGTTCTTTATTTTTTTTTTTTTTTTTTTTTTTCTTTCACAAAACCGATAACTGGGGGGAAAAAAAAAATCTGCAAACGGTTCAGGCTTTTGGAGCCCTTGGCCGGTTAAAAGACGAGCAGCTAAAGGGTTAGGGATTTTGCGATTGCACTTCTGGGCTGGGATGCCTAACTTGTGCGTAAGTCCCTCCTCAGGCTGGAAGCCCGTTTGCAGAGCTGGGGCCCTCGGTTCGCTCCAGAGCCAGTGAAGTCATTCTGTTGACTCCAGTGAGCTTTGGATCAAATCCGTAAGCATGCTGGAGATGTATTGTCCTGCGGGTGTATTGTGTAAAGAGAAACATAAATAATGATTAAAACCGAGAATGTGAAAAGACAGGTGTTACCAGGCGTGATTGGCCAGATGAGGCGAGTGCTGGAGCTGTTTCTCGACAGTTAGAAATGCAAGAAACTCAGAGTATGAACACTGACTGCCTTTAAAAGGAAGAGATGCTTCTTATTGATAGCCGTTCAGTTGTTTACTGAGGTTTCCTATAAACTAAAGCTCCAGAATTTGGAGGCATGTGATGCCATTTACTGCCGCCTGATATTTGTAATGTACACATGGAAGAAGATGGGCAAAATACTACCCCGCGGTGGCTTTTGCCTGTCTGTCTGGTAAATGGCTGGTACCTTTGAGCTGTGAGATTATTAAACACAGGCAAAACCTTCTAGCTGGTTACAAAGAGCAAAAGACTAAAATGAAGTTGCAAACACAGCTTTTAGGATCCTCTCCTCAGACAGAAGAAATCAAGGATGGCACGGGGCAGTGGATTCTTCTTTTTTTTCTTCTTCTAGCTTTCAGGATCTGTCGGTGGAAAAGCATACCTTAGTATACGCACTCAGTCTTCAGCTTGGCACTTGCACCGTACCGCACGTACGAACCTTATTAAAGCGTCATAAACGGCTCTTCCGAAGTAGCTGATCACCTTGTAGGTGGTGGTGCTTTGTCGGACCTCAGCACAGCTGCGTGCAAGATCTCCCTGTCACGCAGGTTCCTACACCAAGTGGGAGCACTGGCTGTTGCGGCCTTCTCTGTTGCGTTGTGGCTCCCCGGTAGGTTGCAGAGTGGCGAGTTTATTAGAGGCTGTGTAGTAGTAGAGAAGAGAGCATCAGAGTTAGTCACGAGCGTGTGTTACGCAGTGAGTAAGTTGGACAGCGCGTGCTTTGAGTTTATTGTATGGGCCTATGTCTTACGCTCAGGTCTGAAGTTTGGTTGAAATGTCTTTCTTATTTATCTGTTTCTTTTGAATCGGTTCTATAAGCTGAGAATGTATTTTCAGGGCATGAATTCTTTATATTGCAAGGAAAACGAAGAAGGAAAGAAGCATATCAAAGGGCAGGTTGGAAGGGGCTATAGCTGGTGGAGTACAAATTTTAGGCACTAGACATCGCTGTTAATGGTGTCTGGGGATTGTTGATACCCTTACAGTACACAGCGTCATGGGTTTGCTCGAAACTTAGAAAAAGCAACAGATGGGGACTGCCTGCACGGAGGCTGTATTATTAGCTTGTGGTTCTGGTGGCAAATAAATGCAGCTTTCAAAGATTTTCATGTAGGCCAGGATACCGCAATACTGTACTTTGGCCTGATAACATCTTAATTGTCTTACAAAAGAAATAAGAGGAGAACCAGCTCATCTCTGCAATTTCGTGATACTTGGTATAATGTATGCTTTCTGATTGACAACTTAATGGCTTCATTTCATTTTTTAGAGCCTGGTGTTTGAGCTGCAGAAGGACTGGCTTGGCAGCGGGGCTGTCGCGCTTGGCGACTTTTGACTTTGACGTAGGGAACATTGAAACGATGCAGCCGGGGCGGGGGAAATAACTGTGTTTGTCTTGCAATGATGGGTTCCCTCTTTGGGCACACAACCTAACGTACGTGGGAGCCGTCCTCAGCTCTGGGCACTTCTAGTCCAACATACTGCTTCCTCCCTGAGCTCTTCAAGAGAAAGCAAGAGCGCGAGAGCTATAGAAGGAGACACAGGCACCATCATATAGGTGTAGACAAGTACGTTTTTGATGTAAAGAATGTAAAGAAGCCCAGGTGAGAGAAGCAGCATCATGTTGAAAATTCAGCCAAGAAAGCATCGTTTTAAATGACAATATTTACATTTGAACCAGGAATGTGATGGTCGTGTGTTTTCATCCGATTCTGTTCTATTATTGTGATTCTTTATTCTGTTTGAGAGGTAAGGCCAGGCATGGGGAAGGATTTATATGTCTGAAGTGAACCTTAGGTGGTGCATAAGCGCTTGCATCCTCTGAATGCCTGCCTAGCCAGAACGGTGGCAGAAGTCCCTGGCTTCTTGCCGTTCCTCACCCAAGCCAGCCGGGAGCTGCTCTTGCCTTGAGAGAGGAGAGCCGCTCGGCACGCTGTGGGGGACACCGTTCCCAAGAACTTCTGTGTTCCGAAGCCCGCAGGCATCCTCTGGCCTCGCCGCTGTCACTCACGTGCCACCCCCATGTGCAAACGCAGCCGGGGAGAAGCCCCCGTGTTTCCTGGCGGCTCCTTGGTTAGGACCTCTCCCGAGGTAATGGGAGGTTTGCCTACGAGACTTTCTCCAGCCTGGCAGGGGGGTTTACACCCGCATCTCCAACATCTCAGGAGGCTTTGCCTGCCAGATGGCTGCTGGTTTTGCCGAGGTGTCCTCCTCTTTGGCAACAGGGCTCCTCCTCCTTCTGCAGGGGTGAGATTTCATTTGGTGGAGGAGGAAGAAGCGGGGTATCTAATTCCCGCTGCCTGATGTGTTTTCTCAGGTGGCTGTCTACAGCCAAGTGAATGAGTGCTTCTTGGACCAGCAACTAGACCCCAGGTTTCCCTTCTCCTGGGTTGACTGCCCTAATCACTGAGCTTCCTCTTTTTCTTTCTTGCCTGGTAAATCATTAATTCTTTTTGCTTGGTGGCACGCCTTGGAAAGGAAGGGTGGAGAGTCGCTGTGCCCCGCGACGGTCCCATAGGCCCCTCATGAAGGTGAGGGATGGCAGATGCGTCTGCCTCCGGGACAGTGCTAGAGGTCGTGGATATCGGTGTGACCCAGGGGCCTTCCTGTGCTCGTGTGTGGGGCACCGACTGACATCTCATCGCTTTCGGGCTCTGGAGCTGCTCTCGCAGCCGCTCGGCCAGGCACCCGCCTGCAGAGCACGTTGCTTCTCTTGCAAGTCCTGAGCAAAAGCCTCTTGCTCGTCCGGTGCAGGATGGTGCCTTGCTCAGAGCCGGATGCCCCTTGCTGGAGCAGAGGCGCTTTGAGTTTTTTTTGCCAGCGACATGCGGCCTTGTAACAACTCAATCCCCAGCGGGGCTAACCCCAAGTCACTGTTTGACTGGTAAAAGGAAACTATCTGAAATCCACTCAGTTAAATAAATGAATTGGCAGTTTCAAGTGTTACACCTTCTAGGTCCTTTGCCAGTTTTTGTGGCTTTGTGGGTTTATAATCGAATTCTCAAAATATTATCAAAATATTTTTCTTTTTGCTGTTGCTGAAGAGCGAGAAATTCATTCTGCGGAGGATCTGTGCTGAAGCAAGGAGTAGAAGAGCTAGGGCAGAAAGAGAAAATGATTGCGGTTCTCTAGTCCCTTTCATTTATAATAGCTTTCCCTATAGCTTGCAACAATGTTAGGTTGCGTATTTTCTCAGAAGTCTCTTTTTTTTTTTTTTAAATTTAAATGTATGTATTGACCGTGACCTTTAAAATTTCAGAACCAGGGGTCTCGGTTATGAAGATGATGTCATTTGCCTTGATCTTGCAAAGAACCATAAAGTTCAAAGAGCAATCCTATTAAAAAGTTTTGCTTCACTTTCAATATTGAGAAAGAAGTTAGTTCTGTGCCTGCATTAACACAGGCCTCTCCTGAGCTGCTGCGTTAGCTCTGCTGGGCAGTAAGTAGCTTAGTTTGTCGAGTGCGTAGCTTGAAATTCGGAGTCGGTAATCCACGAAGAAAATCCAGTTGAATTTTTCTGCTGAGGCGCAAGTGTTTCTCCGGTGGCAAAGCACAGCTCTAGCGGGAGAATCACAAGACCTATGCAATGATGTGTGAAATTGCACGTGGAGCAGAAGCATTTTCTCAGCGGCCAGATACCAGGGCCTGGGCTTCCTAAGGCAGCATGGGAACTTTGTACTGCATCGCTAGCAAGCATTAAGCCCTTGTGCCTGATCCAGGCGTCCTTGACAAGAGGGTCATCTTTCAGTGGGTTGGATCTGGGATAGTGGAAGGAGGTGGATGTAGAAATGGGAGCAGCACTTGGGTGTCTCTCTGAAACTTCTGCTGTGGTTTTGGTCTCGTGTGATGGTTTGCGCCTGGCGCACTGATGAGCCAGCCTCGCGCTCCGCCGTCGCCACCAAGGGATGCCAGGCCTGGGGCTTGGGGCAGAACTGGCTGAAGGGGCAGCTCTCCGTATGCCGCTCTGCTCGTTAACGCGAGCTGCCAGCAATCTTGCTGTGTCCTTGCTTTCCCTGTCGCTCTGCAGCCGCCTCGCCGGGATAGCCCGCGCTGTTCTAGCACCGCAGTCCCACCCCGAGGCTGCCGGCGGGGCAGCGGGCGCACGCTCCTGGCCTGGGGTCTGGGCAGCCGCAAACTGGGTCAGCAGCCTTGGCAGTCGAGCAGCCATAGCTAAAAAAGAGCGTGATAGGTCTGATTAAATAACAGCTCTCCTGTGGCAAAGTGAATTTTTGTTTTTTGGCTATTGCATTTCCATCCCTTTTAGTGATCAGGTTTCGGTGAAGGTTGCGGCCGGGCAGGGGTGAGCGCACAGCCGTGCACCCCGTGGCGTGCCGGCCAGGCACGCTCCCCACTCCCGTGGCCCGCAGGCCTGTATTCAGTAGGTGTCTGGTTCTTTGCCTGTTTTTTCTTTCTGCTTCATGGAGGGCTGGTGGTCCTCGGCTTTCTGCAGGCCTTTCTGACCATCCCTTTCCATCACCGCTGCTGGCGCCGGGCACTGGGCATTGGACACGCTCCTGGGTGCTGCCGCCCGGCCACGGGCTGCGGCATGCGCCAGGTCCAGCCCTTCCCACCTCCCTCCCTGGCCTCTTTTATTTCCCTTCACGCCCTTGGGAGGGTGGAGCCCAGCCCTGTTTGGTTTGTTGGGTTTTTTTAAATAATTTATTTATGAGCACCTCGTGGCTGCTCCCGTACCTGCTGATTTAGTAATAATAGTAACACTTGTTACTCAGTGGCAGCAAAATACTGATTATTTCTGTGGGCAGTACTGGCCTGTTTTATTTTCCGTTTCATATATAACAATAGGATGGATGGAGGTGTGCTGTGTTCCCCAGCAGGATAACATCCAGGCCTTCTTGGCAAACATGAATGCCGATGACAGATTTGAGGGATTTTTATTTTACTCTGGCTTTCAGTCTCATTAACAATCTGATGCCTTTTTTTTTTCTTTTCTTTTTTTTTTTTTGGCTCCTGAAGGACTATGAAACCAGATAACTTTTCCAAATGTATCTAAAAGACAGGAATTTATTTTCTTTTATTTTATCCTAATGTTAATTTGCTGTCATAATTATTGCATATCGATAGACTTTGCTAAATCTCCCTCGCTGGAAAGTTCCTTGCAGGTTTCTGGATTTTACACTTAATGAGTAAGAAAACAAATCTGATTTTAGAAAGTGTTGCTATTGACTTTGATAGGAACAGGAAGAGGCACTTAATTGGACAATTGTAGTTATGTTTACTTTGTATATGCGGCAAGAAAAATAAGATCAAATGAAAAAACCACAGGTTTTTAACTAATAGAGAAAAACAGCCTTTTCTGCAACGCATGACTAACCTTTGGGAGCTGTTTTCATGGGAGAGCTGTGGGTGGAAGTACTAAGCTGCATTCACGAAAGGTTTAGGTATTTATGAGGGTAAGGAAAACATCTATACTTATGTTTGAAAAAAAATGGAAGGGCAGTCATACACCTTGGGGTAAATTTAACATCAGCTGCTGAAATGAGATCGCCAGGTGCTGAGGGTAGACGTTTCTCCCAGGAATGCTGTTTTGAAATTATCTATTACATTGCTTTTCCCCCAGAGCACCTGGTGCTGGTGGGTGACTGGGGATACTGGGATGTATGCAGTGCTGGTCTCATCCACCTGGGGAAAACTTCTTACTTCTACATGTGTTTTGTAAAGTTAATTGTAAATGTGCTCGTTGTGTTGCTAAGAGCACCCACATCACTGAATTTACTCCTGCGCTGACTGAAGATCTGTTATGAATTGCCACATTTAGAGTTAGTTAAAAGAAATAGTCAGCATCCTTCAGTGCATACGTAATTTTATTGCTATTTTATTTTATTGAAGGAGAAAAAGGATGATTCCATTTTGTTGCTTGAAAAGGCAACTCAGTGGATTTCAGGGTACTTCAGTGAGTAATTTATGTACGTGGGCCAGGTACAATCAAAAAGAAAAGGCCCCTTTTTCCCACATAGTGATTGAAAGAGGCTGTTGCGCAGTTGTTCGAGAAAGCAACTGAGAGTCAAAACTTAACTTCCTCTTCTTGGCTCTAGTACTGAGTACACAGTAGGATATGGGGCAAATCATTAGTATCTCTCTTTTTCAGTTAACCCAGCTATGAAATTGGTATTCTTGCTAGCTATTCAGCACACCAGGTCTGGGAAATGTATTGTTGCCCACCATGCTATCATGAGCTGGGTTGATGTTTTTCAAGTGAAAAAAAAAGAAATCATACAAGGTACAGTATTGAACAAAATGTCCGTTGTGGCAATTTGGGGCTTAGAATACAATTCAAATCTGTAGCATTACATTTTGTCGTTGCTGGAGCTCGCTAGCCTGGGAAAGAGCAAAGTGAGTCAGACTGTGAAACTACCTGGCGTTGAGATTTGAGTGGAGAGAGGAGGTAGAAGAAAGAAAAAAAAAAGTTAAATGGAAATTAGGCTTAAACTTTTTCAGCTCCACTGTTTGGATGTGTTTAGCAATGCTTGTGATGGAAACAGATTAAACAGATCAGTTTCAGATGTTGATTTCTAGGGGGATTTTTTAGGAAAAGGGTGAGCAGCGTGAGAAATGGCAACTGGCAATGTTAGTGTTTTCCTTTATGTATCAGCACAGTTCATGAGGTGTTTCAACGAACAAAATTGTCCTTCCTTTTCCATTCCCACTGTATGTAAAACCTGTCTGTGGCATTTCAGGAGAAGGAGCAATAAGCTGCATTACATGCACCTGTAAGAAGTATCGTCATGCACGCATACTCTTTTGCGTCCGTTCACAAGCTTCATTAAGTCTTCAGATACAGGCAGAAAAAGCAATTTGAAAACATTTAAAAAAAAAAAAAGTGAGTAGTAATCAAGTCTTTGGGCCTGACCACGAGGTTGAGGTTAGTTTTAACTATCTTGCTGACCTGAGGCTTAGGAGACAAAACTCCTGAAGCTTAGGAGACAAAACTCCTGTTGTGTGCTCTGGAGGGACTTGCGTGAGCCACTGGAAAGTCAGGATAGGACCTTGGACGGGAGGCCAGTGAAATGCCTCCCTTTGTGGTACAGGACAGTCCTGTAGCGTATCTTTGCGATGGAATAACTATTGCCAGCTTTGTCTCTAAAAGAAAGAACTCCTTTCTTAAGAAAATTCATCACATGTTCAGACCGTGTATTATAAAACGTAGTAGAGGACCCTATTTCTAATCTTTTTTTCTAGAGAAAAAAGAATTAAAAATAATTCAAAGACAAATTCAAATACAGTAGTAGGTGAGTTGGCATTTCCATTAGCAGAATAAGGTGGTCAGTGTTGTAGATTCGTAAAATCTGTTGAACTTCTCAAGAATGTACGCACAGCTCAAATAAAAAATTACATTAAAAATACTGAATCAAAAACTCCCTCATTCATAACAGAAGCAAAACCTACATCGTGCTCCAAGCGTCTGCAAATTTAGTTCAAGTTAGACATATCCAAAGACCCTTTCCTGAAGTCATCTGGCAAATCACAGTAAATCACGCTGTCTCAATGTCTAATCCCCAGTTTGCTGGATGCAAAAGGTCCCGAATATTACCAAGAAGGAGGCCTAATGCCCGCGTTATTTTCAGGTTCCTGCATGACCTGTTCCTTTCTCTGTTGCCCAGATCTGCAATAAATAGCAGCGCTGCCATGAAGCCTGGGTGAGGGAAAGGCTTTCCTCCTTGTGGGGCTGGAGTGCAGCAGCAGGGCGCATCGGCAAGGGAGGAAATAAAACCAGTCGCTTGATATGTCAGGTGGCAATCAAGGCTGCAAGTAAATGAGCCAGCCTGGAGTCTGTTCAGGCTGCTGCAGTAGCTCATGGCTGTCTGCAGAAAATTCCTGCAGTAGAAAATTCGCATATTTGGCTCTGGACTGAATGTGTGAAATCCTTGCCCGGTTGGAGTCAATAGCTATTTTTTTTCCAGTACAGGCACTAAAACCACTGGTATCCAGCCTCATATAGCAACGAGCATGTGGGCAGACCCAAAAGGGGATCTATAAAATGTTGTACAAAGCCTTGGTTGTAGTGGATGGTTGGGCATGTCTCTGCAGCAGTGGAAAACTGGAGTGAGGTTGCCTTGGGTTTTGCCTTGAGAGTGCTGCTCTGCTTCCCTAGGCGTCCTCGCTCTAAGGGGAACCTGGCCCAGAGGGCTACAGACATCCCTCTGACAGTGCCTGCGTGGCCAAGGGGTGGTAGTGTCCCACTAGGACCACAGCGGCTTTCTAGAAATTGGTCCTGTTCCGCTTCGGTCAGTAAAGCGAGCTGATGAGCCTCCCTGGTGCTTTAGGACCACGAGAGGGGGAGCTCCCCTCTGCTCTCCAGCCTGGGTGGCACGAGTGGTGGGGAAACCTGTCAAGGCATCTCTTCGTACCTTTTTTCATATCTGTTGAAGTTGATTGTTTCACAAGAAAATCGTGTATTTGTTTTGCAAGCAATGGGAATTTTTTGCCTTTTTTTAATTATTTGATTTTATTTTCCCCAACCCAGTGAGAAGGATGTTTGGGGCATGGTAGCACATCCTGCAAGGCTGGGACTTCTGGGGCAGTTTAATGGGCTGAAGGAAGAGGCAGCACTGGCACGCTGTTAGGCTGTGTAAACGGGCTTAGGGTTTGTTTTAGAAAACTTGCTCTCTTTTTTTCCCTCTCTGCTCCCTTCTCTCCCCCCTGCAGATACAAAAACATCATTCTCACAAACGAAACTGTTTAATTTTAATAACTGGCCTAGAGCTAAAACTGACAGTGGGAAAGAAACTGTTTGGTTTGCAGTTGCTGACAGCTGGAATAAACTACCTGTTCCCTTGGAAGGGATGGACAGCCAGCTTGTTTGGTTTTGAGGATGCTTTGATCCCTAAAGAAACTCCTCTCAACAACAAAAAATACTGGAACTGCGGCAGCTTGGTGTTTCTGACTGCTCTTTATACATAAGGCTCTAAGTATGATGGAGAAACACTGTGTGCAGATGTCTCTTGTCTCTGTAGTCCAGATGCTTCTGTTGAGAGCAACTCCTCATTGTGAAAGGTCACTGTCACCAGCACCTTGGGAGAGACTCGGGGTCCCACTAAAATAAGTTTCCTGTGATGAAGGTCCCTACCAGGCTGGTTTGACAAGAGCTCTTCAGTATAGCTAAATGGCTCGGCTTCTCAAAACCCTGCCTTGAAGCGACGAAGGTTGGGTGATTAGTTAGATATTAAATAATTTTGCAATGACTAGTTTTACCTCTGGCTCCGTAAGAAAGTCAGCCTTCTTATTTTGCCAGCTCTCAGAAGAAAATGGCAGCACTCCCATTTCCTCTTCTCCTCCCTCAGGGCCTGCCACCCTTTTTATTTTTATTTTTTTCCTCCCAGGGCCATTAGACAACATGCAAATTATTGTTAATAGGGCCAGAACAATACTGCGTTCCCAGTGGGATCATTAGGGTCAAAGCCATCGCGTGCCAGCCCTCAGTGTAATACTAAATTTGGCCGTGTCTCCCCCAAGGTTTGGAGGTCAGGCAGAAGGGGGCCATGAAGCACGGGCCCAAGAAGGACCTGTCCCTGCAGCCCTGCTGCCCCACAGCAGGCCCTGGCTGGGCTGTGCCTGGGGGCTCTCCTGACCCCCACCAGCAAGGCTGGTGCGCTACAAGGCACCGGCTCTTTGCTCTATCTCTCCTGCAACCTCATCAGAGGTCTCTCAGAGGAGACAAGTCCTTCCCTGGGCAGAGACCTTGCACACCGCTTCCCTCCCTCCCTTTCCTTGCTGCTCCGTAGAAGCATCTTTGTGCTCGAGAAATAAGAAAGCGCTGCATGGCTCATTTTGATGTAAGCTCCCACTTGAAATACAGGGATGGGTGGTTGCAAAAGGGTCGCGGTGGGGCTGGGCTTGCCAAACAGCAGCTGGCAGCCCTCACCCACCCTGAGCTTTGGTGAAGAGTCTCCAGAGGACACAGACACGTTGGGGGAGCTGTGGAGAGGATGCTCTACCCCCACATCTCCCTCCTCTGCCCCACACACCCTTCCTCCTGGAAACCCTGAGACTCCTGCGGAGTGATATGAGGGCAATGAATGTTTTAGCATTAGCTCTATAAACTACATGGACTGTCTGCCACAGCTCAAGGAAAGAGGAGGGTTGCCTTCAGACCTTGGCCTTGGACTAGTTTCTGTCTCCGCCTTTGCTGCAAAATCATGGGATTTTGTCAGTGGGGTTGTTGGGGAGGAGGATTAGGGTATTTGCAAGGCTCCTTTTTTAATACCTTTTACTGGTAGGTGGCTGTAACTATATTTAAAAGTGAATATAGGGGAGGAAAGAGAAATGTGCCTCCGACATCACTGACTGAAGTCAAAGTAGAGTACACTGGATGTCTCTGTCAAGACTGGGGTTGCGAGTTCCGTGTTTCTCCAACAAGACTTGCTGAGGAGCGGTTACCCCTGCTGCAGGGCAGGGGCTGAAATCCCTGCCTTGGTTGCACTTTTGGAAATGGCAAGTCCCTGATGTCATACCTTCACCTGAGGTTTCGGTGGATGAACAAAAGGAACACTTTGGATTTTATAAAGTATTTCTAGTAGTGGTTTGGGTCTTTTTCTTCCCTCTTTTTGACCTTGCCAGGGGTTCTGCTAGCTCCTCAATGCTGCAAACCCAGATGTGCTTACCTTTAAGAGGTAACAGTAGCCTCGCTGAAGTCCCTGACTTCCAAGGAAGCAGGATGAGAGGGCTGAAGCAGAAAGTGAAACTCTCTGAAAACAAAAATGTAACAGAGCAGCCTTCTTTCATTTTCCCAACTGAGCATAATGCAAAAAGTAAACAGTTGGCACAAATGACTAATGCAGGTTTGCCAGGAGGTTGATCAAAAACATGCCAAATTCAGCAGTATGTTTTGCACAAAGTTCAGTGGGGTTTTGCATCAGACCCGTAGCAAGGTAGGCAAGAATATTTTTTGAAAGAAAAATGTCATTTAAAAAAATGTGGAAAATTCTCCTGTTCTACCTCCTACATGTTTCTATTGTCAAACAGTCACTGATCTTATTTTAGACTTGACCTTCGTGTTCTTTCCACAGCACGCAGGCTGAATGACATGTTATTCAAGTTCTCAGACAATATTATGATATATCTGCTTTTATATTTAGCTGTAACTTTTATTCTCCTTATAAACAAACCCACCTAATGCAACCACCACCTATCCAGGGAAAGTATTTCCATTCCCCTCGGTTTAATTTGGACAAATTTGGCATGAAAACATTCAATAGTTCCATAATAACCTTTGCAACAGGATGCCTGCTGTGCTGACATGCAGGTCTAGAGTGACTTGTACCATGTGCCAGGAAATTGCATTCTTAAGAAAAATCTAGACATAAATTCTGAACAATCAACACTTAAATTTTGAAAAGTCTGGCAGCAAGCTGTTATCTGCCTCATGGGTTTTCACTTTAATAGCTTTTTACTTTCCGAGCTCTACCTCTCTGTCCTTTATGCAGGCTGTATGCCTCTGGCACAAGTCAGCTGAGCTCTGTAAAGTGGAGAGAGGGGGCAATTAGTTGTTTCTCTCTTGCTGTTGCTGTTGTGTGCCTGTGTGCTCCAGCACTGCACCTTGACACGCCAGGGAGGTGATTTCTTACCAGAAGAAAGCAGAGCTTAGCTGGAAGTTATGCAAACAGGCGTTTGGCTCTCGGTGGGCATGCATGCAACAGGAGCTTGCTGGGTTGCAGTGCAGTTCAGCCTTGCCTCCCAGCCTGGAGACCTGGAAAGGGGATGGGAAGAGTTGAAGTACCACCAGACCTAACTGTCCTAGATCAGCTGGGAGTGTCCTTCACCCTGGGACAAGCCAGTTTGCTGAAATATGAGGGGACCAAAGAGTAGACTGACTCCAGGGTGAGAAAAAGTTTTCCCCACCTTGAGGTCTCTGAGCACTTCGATCTTGCTGCTCATCTCACTGGAAGTGGAGCAAGCAAACAGTGTCGAGTGGATGCCCATCTTCCAGAACTGCTGACGGCTTGGCTGGAAGGTTCCATGACTTTCAAATGTTCCTGAAACCTGCATTGCTCCTACTTGAGGGAGCAACAGCATGGCTGGAAGACCTTTATGTGACCCTCTGCCAAGACCCTTTAGATGTGTGTCGAATGTTACATCAGCAATAAAAGGGTGGTTGTGAACAGACACAACTGCATCCGTGAGCTTTGCCACTAGGAGATTACAAGAAAAACTGACAAAACACGCGTGGCTCCTTGGGAAAGAAAAAACCCACTGGTTTTTGTGATGAGTTCAGTAAAGCAACCAGCAAATTTAATCGGCAAAACATTAAATGGGATTCTAGGAGGAGCTGGGGACGGGGAGGGGATGTTCCATGGATAGGAACTCGAAGTGAAATGAAGGGCTGCAAAACCGTGTGAACTGAACCCCATCAGGGAAGGCTTACTAAAACTTGAGCCAGGAAAAATTACAGAGCTCTATAAATAGCTAATTGAAAATTGAATGCATTTGTGTGTGTGTGGATGCACACATCTATCTATGAGGTCATGTGTGTAAAAGAAATACAGTAGTACTTCATGTGTTGGGTTTTTTTAAGCAGTGGAAAATGTTTTAATGATTTTTTTTTAATTTTTTCCTGGAGACAGTACATTATGTTCTGTCCTTAGGGCCAAAAACACAAAGTGCCTATTTTCATGAGGAATCCTACAGAAGGAGGAAGGGAAAGTATTATGCAGTGTAGCAAGGGTATAGTAGCCATTCCACAGTGATTACACATCCAAGCAAAGCCTGCACTAGAAAACTCAAAAATATATTAGAAGCGGAAAGCAAGATGTGTGAAGTGTTTCCTATTCCCTCCCCACACTTAATGACAACCAAGCAAGCAGGGAGGCGGTCATGGAGTTTAAATTTAACCCTTTGAATTTGATAAGAAGACTGTATTTCAGTGGCAGGCAGCAGGCATGTTATGTACACACTAGATTGAGGGCATCCTCTGCTTATTAATTTTGCTCCGTCAAAACTTTCAGTTATTTTCAGTATGATAAAATAGTCCAGGCACAAGCCAGAAGTGACTGGAAGCACTAAGTAATGAAGTAGATGTTCAGGAATTAAGGTAGCTGAAACAAATCCCAGCCTGAATGCTCCTTAATTAAAATAAGAAACTGTTTTTAGTTTTATACCAATAATTTGTGATTCAAAGTCTGACCCCACCGTTACCTTTTAATACCTTCCATTCATCCTGCGACAGTCAACTGATGAATGAAATCAGTCTTCTGAAAGAAAAAAAAAAAAAAAAAAAAAAAAAGGCTCTTTTTCATATGGACTTCAAATCAATTAAAGAATCTGTGCAGTTGTTCAATTTGATTTGAGAGCAAGACGCAGTCTGGAGTGTAATGCCCTCATACCACAAGGGAATCAAATCTGTATTCGAGCCTCCTTTGCCGGTTTGTTTAATCGTTTATGATAACATCAGTAGCTTGGTAAATGATGTAATGGGAGTTAAATCAGGATGACCAACATAAACATCTGTCAGTGCATGTGAACATTTGATGTATGACCCCAGGGCCCAGTGCAGCAGTCAGTATCTTGGCAAACAGTCCTTGGACGTCAGCGTCACTCGAGGTTGCAGGATCACACGCTGGAGAGGATACATGCCGTCTACTCTGTGCCGTTAGCCAGTAATTGGGTACGTGATCAGTCTGGTTGGTATCAGGTGTATCACTTGGCAGTGTCCCCCCTCCGGTTTCTCACTGTGGGCAGAACTCACCCCAGTGCTGAGGGTCAGGGCAAGGCACCAGCATTGCGGTGCTTCTCCCAGCGAGCCTCAGCTGGCATTAGGTGATGAGCAGGCTTGCACTAGTCCTCTGAAGAGCAGGATTGTTTTACAGAGATAACTGATATCATTCTGGGTGGCCACATAGACTGAGATTCACCATCCAATTTGTACCCGAAAAATCAGCCTTAGTGTTTTGTGGCCTTAATATCAGACGAGTAATTTCCTACGCTTGGATTATACTGGTGTTATTTTTATTCAACATCATCTTGTCATCATGTTCTTGCATGGATTTGTAATTTTCTGAAAGCAGGCTGGCTAGTAGCTTCATGTTGCTCATTAATCTTTCTTTTTTTTTTAATGAGATTCATATGGGAAGCTAATAGTATTTAATATGGACAAATATGTAAGTTTTGAATGTGTTTGCCCTCCCTAGAAACGGACAGAAAGGATCTGAAAAAAATGTGTTGCAGAGGAAGCACAGAGCTAAGGGAACTCTGCCTGCTATGTTTTGGATTAAGTTGTTCTTCGAAGGCAAAGTCTTTGGTGCAAAGGTAACACAGGTGAGAAACACCTCAGTGAGGGGTACAGGGGGGCAGATGGCTCTGGCTCCCTTGTCATCAACAGAAGCCTCAGCCTATGCAGTGGTTGGACACAAAAACGGTGGTTGGTCCTGTGTGCCCACCCATTCTGAGAGAAGCTTTGCTTTAATGCGTGGAGTTACGGAAAAACAGTTCCCATTCATGCTACATCCTTGCTGTTACAAACATGAGTGTTTTCACAAAAAAAATATGCATATTTAGCTATTTTACTTCTTTTTAATCGCTTCAAGGTACCGTGCACTTATAATTTACTTCAGAAGAAGTCTTTTATAGGTCTTGAATAAGTACATGAAGTTGCAAAATGTAGACATCTTATTGCCATGACTTTTCAAAGGAGAGCTGGCAGCATCCCTCGGTTTTTATTGTGAATATAATCTAGAGTCTGTTTGCAACAAGAAGGAATAAGTTATATATTCCAGACTTATTAGGATTTTTTGGAGATAAAATGGAAGCCATTCAGGAATGCAACTTAAGCTCCATTACTTCAAAATAAATTGACAGAAATAAATATAAATGCAAGCTAAAATATTTTATCTCTTTAAAGAGGTACTACCGGCCTTTAAAAAAACTCAGCTGGACATGTTAAAATTAAAAGTGCCAGAACGGCACACGGTTATTCTAAACGAGAAGGAAGACTGAAGAAATAAACCACCCCTCCTTGCCCACAGATGTGCGCACATGCACCACACATGCCCAATTTGGTGTTTACAGAGTATGCTGTCAAAGTGAGTACTGTCATGTTCCCTGTTTAATCAGTTTCCTCTTTTATTCGTGTGCTGTTGTATATAAAAGGAAATCTGCTTGTAAAGTCAGGCTTTTTAATAATTCATTCAAAAATGATTAGAGTTCAAGGGGAAAGTTGTTCCTTTAAATGACTGAGCCAAACAGGAAAAAAACACGGGTATCAGAGGATGACAATCACTTCTGCCTATGTTATGTATTGTATATTTAAATTCTGTGTTCAGACCTCAAAATCAGGCTTAAAGTGGAATGTCAGTGGTTATCATCTGTGTTTGGGTCCTCCTTTACCCTCTGTTTGGGTGAATTCTGTTTGTTCTGAATCTTCAAAGGTGCTTTCTTATGCAATAAGATAAGAAAGGTGGGTTTTTTTTTTCCGGTCTACATATACTGTGTCTTCCCAAAACAGCCTGAAAAATCCCAGTTGGATTTTTTTTTTTTTTTTTTTTTTTGCCAGTGGTGATTTTCATCTTCTCTTTAGCCTATGCTCTACTAAGTAGCCTGGCAGCATCCCTGAGAAATGGTCATTATTTCCAGCTGGGGTGCTAGGCTGGCAGGGGGAGGACCAGGTGCAGCAGGGCGTTCGCTGCAGGAGAGCGGAGATGCCGATCAGCACCCGTGCAATTGCCATTTAAAGAAATGAAATGGTGCTGACCGGTTTCGCGACACGACATTCAGAGGCTGGCGGAGGGATGGTGTGAGCGAGTCGGTGGGTGGGCAGGGTATGGGACCCGCCGGGCTTCAGCACTTCGGGTGATTGCGCCTGTGCCCTGGGAAAGTGCTTGCAGTGGGTTTTTTATTTCATGTTTACCCTCCCTTCTCTTGTGCAACAGAACAACTACCAAGGGCCTGGATTCAACAATGTGTTTAGACTCGAAACTTCCCTTTGAAATCCCTGTCAACACTTTCCCAACATTCAGCTAAAGCAGTGAAACAACAGTGCATGAGGACGCTGAAGCAGAGATGAGAGCCTGTGCATTGTACTGACTCCGGTCTCCAGAACTGTCCACGTGGCCTCAGAAAGCCTCTTTCTATTAATGAGAACATTTCCTTCAACTGCTTTGCCTTCCAGAAGCAGCCTGACCAGCTGCGACCCGCGTTTCCAGTATTTGCTGGGGGCTGGTTTTGTGAGTGCTGCTCAGAGGTTGCGTGGTGAGACACAAACACCTTTCTATTTCAGGGAGTTGCAGCTGGGGTGGTCTGCACTTCCCTCATGCAAAGCTAGTATGTTTGCCAGTGGGTAGCGTGTGTTCCATCCTTGGGAATGCTGCCGTGCCTTGCGCTTTGTCTTTTGTCCTCCTGAAGCCACTCTTCAACAAGTGGAGCGTTGTTGTCCAAGTCACTCAAGTGTGATGATGCCACTTAGATGCAACTGAAGCCCAAAAGCTGATAGAGATGTGAAGAGGAAGAAAGACAGCACTTGTCAGATAGCACTCTGTGGTCAGCAGATCCAAAGATATTTATAGGTCAATACTGCAGGTATGGTTAGGAACGCCTTGGTCATGGGAATACATAATCTCATTTCTTGAGCTGGAGCAGCCTTAATCCAGGCCCCTGGTACCATATAAGCTGGTTCAAGTCTAAGCTCTAGGCTAGGGAAGGAGTTTGGTAAGTCCCAGAAGTGTCATCAGGGTGTATCCACCATGTGGGAAAGGCTGTTGTTAGTGACAGAGGGACCCTGGACCCAGTGGGGTCTAAGGTTTTCTTGGACAAATGGGCAAGTGACAGCTGGCCGTGGCCTGCAGGCAAATAAACAGTTTGATGGTAGGTACGGTACCAGTAGATGGTGCTGAAGAATGGATAGCGCAGTTCCCAGATTTTGCGAGGACCCACTAAGACATCTTGTTTGGGGGCATTTTGCTAGCTCCTTGTATGCCAGTCTTTGTGTGGAGGTCGTATCATCAGCTGGGCACAACCTGGGCCTTGAGGTCTGAGCGAAACAGGTTATTGAGTATATCGCGACTTCAGTTTCTCCTGCTAAATTGAAGATGTTTCATGTTTCAAAATTGTGCATGTTGCTACTATAACATTCCCTCTATGAAACGTGCTCTGAAACTGCTTACTCACTGGCAGTAAACAGCATTATTTTAGCGGCTTATCATAACACCCAACAGCTGCTCATTTTCAGCAAAAGGCCAGTATTTATTGGCCTCCTGCTATTGCCTCTGTGCTCTTCTGTCATGTACTACTTTTGTCTCAGAAGGTCTGCATTCCTTGTGGGCGTGATCCCAGTCCCAGTAGACTCTCATTTGACCTTGGTACACTTTGAGGCAGATCCGAAGCCGTCTTTTTTCGCCTTGGGTTGTGTCCTACTGGCTACAGGTCAGAAGTGCTGGAGTTCATAACTGACTAGGTCGTTGCTATAGTGTTTTCCATTTGATTTGAGGTAGGAAACCATCTGTATGAGAAAAAAAAAGTAGAATTTGAGATTGTTTCATGAAAAATAGATTCTATATTTTACAAGTTCACTTATGAGCAATCTTCCATTTTTAGCTTTATATGCTTTTAATGTTGAGTCTAAATTAGGCCACAGGAAAAGGATTGTCTATCCTCAAAGAAACAATTAGGCTGATTGCGTTCTTCAGATTCGTGGAAAACAGCTGTGGGTGTAGCGGTAGCTCTCAAGCTTTCTTCCATGCTAGCATACAAGATGCGGGTGCAAGCTGGATACTTCTGCTGTGTGGGAGTTTGGAGGAGAGTCTTGGTAAAACTGGTTGGTGACATTACCAACAGAGCTGTAGAGCTGCGATGGTAGGACCTTTTAGAGGTGCGTGAGCCAAGGGAAGTGGACAGGAGGAAAGGCATCCCACATCCTCCTCATGCAACTATTAAGCCTCACTGGATTTTCATGGACAGAGACCACATTGCACAGATGCATGAGTGCGTTCTTTTTCACTGCTGCCTGCCCATTAAGAAAAGTTTCTTTAAGTACATAATTATCATTCCTTTGATTGAAATGCAACCCTACCCTTATTAATGCAACCTATGGGAGGCACGTCTTGTGCATTTGTTACGCATTCACAAACCTTTGTGGGATATTTTGAAGGCAAGTGGGTATGTGACTAACTCTGCTGAATTAAGAAAGATCTTCAGAGAGGCAAGAGTAGGAAAAGAAAGTATTATCTTAAAATGTATGAACTGTACTTAGTTGTTCAGGATGTCTTCTTGCTATTCCTTGTGCAATGTACTTTTAGAATTAAATTTAGAAAACACGACACTAATCTTCATGTACTTGTTTGCTTGTTAACTTTCATACATGAAGACTGAACTTATATGCAAAATAAATTGCTTATTTTCCATGTGAGAATACCATTTTGTGTGAAAAAGGCATGTTCATGAGGGATCACATGTCCACTGAGTGATAGGCCATGAAAATTGCCGGTGATCTAGTGGTATCCAAGCTGGAAGGTGGTACCACGGGGAGAGCTCCACTCAAGTTCCTAGAGCTTCTCTAGGAGGATGCTGTGGGAGACAGTGTCAAAGGCTTTACTGAAGTCCAGGTAGACAACATCCACAGCCTCTCCCTCATCCACGAGGCGGGTCACCTGGTCGTAGAAGGAGATCAGGTTGGTCAGACAGGACCTCCCTTTCATGAACCCATGAAAGAGAAGTTTCCTAGAGAAACCCTTTGGGAAACCCATGGTGGTTCTGCCAGCAGAGACCCTGCTCTTTGATCTTTAAGGTTTTGTAGTGACTGTTCTTCTGATTTCCTAACAGCTTTTCATGCAGCTCATCCAGGACAGTTAGTTAACCTCAACTGTTCATATTTGGTACCCAATGACCTGCGTGTAGGTGGCTAACATATCTCACGAGTCCATAGCTTGACATTTTCAATGACAGAGGTTTCCCAGGATTTCTCTACTTAGGTGTTATTCAGAAACAGGTGTGGAGGAGCAGCTGGTCCTGAACAAGTCCATGAACAAGGAGTCTTTTTTTGGAAAGGGGCCATGTTGCTCCTGAGCAGTCTTTAGTGTATTGCAGCATTGGTTTTGGCTAGAGAGGAACAAAGCACTGTTATTGCAGAGCAAGAGTGGCAGCTCATGGAAGAATTCAGAAATAGCTGCTCTTCAGTAATCCCACATAAAGCTGAGCTCTATTCTTTCAGTGGGCTCTGTGGATGTGCTGCAGGGCTTGGTTTGGGCCTTCTTGGGACCTGTCTTCACAGTTTATGTTAATTAGTGGTTGTCTGAATGGTGACTTCAGAAACATTTAGCTTGGCAGGCAAACTGAACAACCTTTGTTTAAATAACCAAACAGGTACAGGAGGCTATTTGATGTTTGGAATTGTCAACAAATGACGTTGAATATATATTTTCAGCAAAATCTTTGTAAGTTTCCTACTGCTTCAGGTACAAAGTCAGAGATGAGGGTTGGTTTGAGAATATTAAATGTACAGGAGTACAAGTGCTCGTATGTGAGGTGCTGCAGTTTGGTTTGGGCAGGCAGCTATTTGCTGACTTGCCAATGGTAACAGAAGCAATAGCTGGGCCTTGCAAAAATATGTGTTTCTCTTCTTCTGAGAAGCTCCAGCCCTTTCAGCAAGCACAAAAAAATTAGCAAGGATCTTCATTGTTTTGGTGTTACGGATTTCTCCGGCACCTGGAAGAGGAATGCAGTTAGTTCATCATTTAAAACCTCTCCAGTCTCCCTTCCAGCACAGGCCAGTTGGTGTTTCTGAAAGAGAGTCTCTTCACGTGTGTGTCCAGACAGGTCCTGTAGCCCATCTTCTGTTTTAAAGCGGAAAAATAAAAGAAGTTGTTTTGAGTGGTGTTCATTCTACCTAATTTTCGTTATAACTTCCTTCTGGCTAGGCTGTGATGCCTTTGCAGATGCCGAGGACTGCTGGGGCTGTCGGAGAGCAGCTGCTGAGCCTCCGCAAAGCTGCTCACTCTGACCCTGGGCCACAGCAGCGGTCAGACCCTGCAGGCTGCATTTGTGCCTGGAAAGCCGAGAGTATTTATGTGACTTTTTTTTGCAGCAAATGCCGATATTTCAGTACAGTACTTTGGATTGCTCTGTGTCTCTTTGGGTTTGCACGTTACTGAAACTTCGGAAGCCTTCTTGTTTATTGTTCCCTGTCTCACTTTCACATGACTTTTGATTGAAGGCCCGAGCACTTCTTAGGCAGAGTGTTAGATTCAACATTCTTTTTAAATTAAATGTACTGGGGTGACCTAATCAGATGCTAGCTGGTTGACCACAGGAATGGGAACCACGATACTCTGTAATCTAGTTTAACGTTAATTCACTCTTTGACCTTAGGCAAACAGCTTAGTTGCTGCAAAATGGGGATGATAATTCCTTTGAAATGTTGACAGAAAATTGAATAAATAAGCAAGTTTTACTCTCTGTGGGTCAGGCAGTCTTATTTTCAAAGGGACTTCAGGGCTTCCATTCTTTCAAATGACTTTGGAGTCAAGGGATGTAGCACAGGCTTCTGGATCACTGAGGGCTTATTGTGTTTTCCAGTACCGACCCCCATGCCTCAGCTTTCTGTTATGGGGGGGGTGGGGGTGGTTCAGGATGGACTGAGGGATTCATGCCTTGCCTCCAATGGCCATGCCGTTTGCCATCTTACACCTTGTGGTGTGTAGACACTAGATGGATGGACATCTTACTTCCCTTTCAGGCAGAACTATGCCATTCAATTCCATGATGCTTTTAGTTTTGAAATAGTGTGCCTTTATACTAAATAATGACATTAATGAACTCAGCTCCATAGGGTTAAGTGCAGCAGTGGCTTCGTTTGCTGCCAGTGAGTTTGCCTCTCTGGCTTTGCCTGAAATTTCCCATGAAGCCCAAAGCGATCCACTTGCTGTTTAACATCCCGGTGACAAAACACCTCATGACAGCAGAGCAACCTTTCCAGTTTTTCATTTCTCAATTGTGTTTTTTAAGCTTCGAAGTGCCATTTATTTTGACACCTGGTATTTTTCAGGCCACGCTTTTATTTGGTGGGAATAGCATTAACATGTATTAAAGGCAGAAAAGCCTGAGGAAATGGCTAGAAGTTATTCCCAGAATGTAAATAATTTCCTAAATTTTGAGCTCTACAAGTCCGATGTGTTTTAAATGGCCTTCCAGAGTGCAAAATGAAGCTCAGCGTGGCATTTAACCAACAGTTTACAGAGGTGCTAGTTATTCCACTTGGCTATATTTAGGAGTCCAGGAAACAACAATGACAAAAAAAATAGCGAAACATTCTTGCAAAAAAAATTAAAGGAACAGTTTCAGCTATAAAACTGATGTCTACAGCAAAAAACCACAGCTGCTAAATGTTACCAAATCATAATAATTGTGACAGAGTTACATCCCGATCTTTCTTTAAGACATCTTCACCCGTGTGAAGGCCTCTTGATTTAAACAGGGCTCTGCAGCAGCAGCAGCGGGGTTTATGTTAGAGGATCCTGGTAAAACTGGACTGCTTGTGTAAATCAACGCTTATTTTTGCATTCCAAAGGGTGAAAAAGTCATATGAGGGGAGTGAGATGCAAGACGTGTGAAGAAACCTTTATACAGAGACTCCGCACTGGTGAAGTCTCAGCTGGATGCTGTGCCTCACTTTGAATAAAAAAGCAGTCAACCAGTCTGAGAGGGAGTCCAGAGGACTCCCCTGGGCCTGGGGAGCATTGCCCACAAGGAAAATCAGAGCAAATGCAGCTTGTTTGGTCTGTGAAAGAGCGCAGAAGGCTAAGGGGTGGCAGGAGAAGTCTTCAAATGAGCGAGAAGCAGCCACAGAGTCCAAAGGGGGCAGGAAAAGAGCAGAAGTGTCAAAAATAACATAGGCATAGTTGAGGGACCACCTCTATCTTAATGAAACCTTGCTTACTAAAGATGAGACAGTCCAATTAACATAGGTAAGTGGACATAATTAGTCCCTCTCCAGCAAATAAAGTAGGTAAAATAACTTAAGCTGATATTTTGCACTCTGCCTTATGAAGTGATGTAACTTTTACCAACCTTTAAAATACTGATCGTGAATGAGTCAGTGTTTCTCAAGGGCTTTGGTCAGCTGTTCCCGTTTACTGGTCTGGAATCTCACTTTTATCACCCAGTCGCCCTGAACTTCCCCTCATGTGTTTAAAATCAAAGTTACCATCATTATACTGAGGTACTGTCACAGTATTGAGGTTGGAAATTCACTGTGATAGATGCTACTTAAATATACAGGGAGGCAGAGTTACCTGCTTTTGCAGGTCTGTGGTTGAATTGTTTTCCTGCTACAGTACGGTTCAGTAAGGCTGTGATTTCTCATCACGGCACTTTTATAACCCTAGCATAAATGCAGTTTTATCATCAAAAGGGTGTTTTTTGCTGCAAGAAAGTGCTAGAGAGTGTATTGATGCAAGCTTCCTTCCTTAATCCCCACCCTCCCCCAGGATAAATGGCGTTTGCACTGCCTGAGCTCGCCTGTGCGATTGAGCTGCTGCAGTTACACTGGTCAGCTATTCCTAGTGCTGACCTGGCCTCAGCCCGGGCTGCTGTAAACACAAGATGCATTGCAGATTAGAGGGCACCCGCCTGAAAAGGAACATCAGTGGGCCCGGGCTGGGCACAGACGCCGTATTGTTAGGAAAGGGAGGGAGCTCTTCTTGCAGGGCTAGTCTCAACATCCTCTGGCTATGCCAAAGGGAGAGCCTGGGAATGACTGCGTTAAAGGGTGGATTGACGTTCAGCTCTCGTGTTTCTCCTCTAAGAGTTTTTCCGCTATCCAACAGTGATTACTCGATGGGCAAAACACCCTCTTTGCCCTCCTCTTGGGCAGGTAGAAAGTAATTTTATAACCGAGTACCCTCTTTTGCCTGTCCTCCCTCCCGCCCCCAGGCCCTTGCCATGAGCAGGTCGATGGCAGTGGTCAGAGGCATCCCTAATGAGGTCCCTAGCTGCTCACTGGGCTGATTTGGTTGTAGTTTTTAATAATGCGAGGTTATTTTGCTAACGGCTTTACTTTCCAAGTCTTTTTCCCCTTCCAGCACCCCTAGGTACAGCTCTACTGGATCAGTTACCATCTGCTCCAGTGTTTGCATTTAGCCTGCAGGGCCTGTGATCTCAGAAATATTTCCTGTAAATGGGATCTCTCATGCCAGGCCTGTCACACAATAGATATATAATTGGATAAAACCTAAACTGAAAACAACAAACAAAAAGAAGAAAACTACATGTTGTGCCATACACAGCGCGTGAGGCTGTCCAAAATGGGATACGTTCCTTGTTTATGTCTGAAGCTGCTCTCATATATCTTTTTTATTCCCCTTTGCTGTTTAACAAAATCAAATTAATGTAATAACTAAATTCCACGGTGCATTTTTTCCCCACTTAATATCCCACTCGAGCAGCTTGTGGTGCGCAAGCAGAACAGCATTAGCGCCACAACAAATGCATTTGCTCCATTTTAGGTCTTGATCCTGGTCTTGGATACCAGGTGGAGCCCGCGTGTAGGTCGCAAATCTTTCTCCTTCTCCATGGGTTGGCCACGCACAGCATTTCTTGTTCCACGGCACGCAGGATGATGCATGGCCCGGGGGCAAGGCTGCGCCCCAGGGGAAACAGCAGGCAAACCACAGGCAGCCAATCCCCTGGTCAACAAGAGCAAGGGTGAACATGGCAAGTGATGCGTCCCTCATCTTTACAAAGGAAAAAGAAATGCAACATGTCTTTAAATCTTTTAAATGCAGTTTGAAGGCCTCCTGAGCTGGGTACAGGTTTGCATAAGACACATGCTGCCCTCTGGGACAACTTGCCTTTGGGACCTGCCAGCCTTTCTGCAAGAAGGTGGAGGTGATGAAAAACATCTGATGTGATGAATCCACACCTAAATGTAAAAAACCCCTAACTGATTAAATAAATCAGAAATCGATCACTGTGATTTTCCCCTTGCTCATACTGGGAATTTTCTTCGTCATCGCTGCAAGAACAAACTGTGTGAGTTGTGTCCATGCCGTTATTCTAGTAGTAATAAGCTTACAAATATATTTTCTGTTTTCTTGGAGGGACTGCAAATGCTGTACACTAGTCATAGCTTGCAGAAGCTGCTCAGAAGTGCACTGCGGAACATCAAAAAAGGAATTGAATTCAGCTTCAGTCAAGACCAGTAATTGGTTTTTATACTTAAAAAAAAAAAAAATCCCCAACCAAAAGCTGTTCATCTGTCTCTGGAAGATAAAAAAAAGCCCAGAGTTTGGATCTGAGTACCCTCCCTTAAGGTAGTAACAGTAATCCTAATAAAGGGGTTGCTTTGTAAATTTTTCCCAACAGACTGTGCCACGTTATACTCACTTAGGCTTATTTATGATAAATGTACTCTAAAGTACCAGAAATATAAACCTGGAGTCCTTTTTAATTCCAACATAAAAGGATTACATTTTATCAATATAGCTTATTTCCTAGCACTCTGCCTTTTTTCTTGCATCCTTTTTTATGAACCTACAAAACATGTTTTTTCTCTCCTTTTTTTTTTTTCTTTTACCATAGCCAGCAATTTCTAAATCAAGAATGAAATTCTATTGCCTTTTTTGGCAGTGGACTATTTTACTGATTTCCACAATGCCAGCATTTCATCAATAACGGTTAAATATAGGCCCGTAAATTTACCCTTCCTAAAAGATAGTGGCCTGATGTTTCGTAGCAGCTTCCATTTGCCTTTGACTTGAACAGTAGGTTTAGTGGTTCAGAAAAAAAATTGGGTTTGATGAGCCTTAAAGAAACAAATAAACCAAGCCAGAAGCAATCAAAAATACATGCAAGTTCATAAAAAGTGAGCCTTGGTTTCTTTGTCTAGAAGATTAACGCTTCCTCAGGAGGGCTGTAATAGGATTGAACCTTCCCCATGGTATTTCAAAGACATGTGCTCCTAAAGACTTTTACTGAGTAACTTACAGTATCGTTGGAAGCTTTGCCTTTGCTTTCCTTCCCAGTTTCTTTCAAAACTTCAAGGTGGGGCTGAACTGAGGATCGTGTTGCTCCTCCTCCTTATTTTTATCCTGCAAACATTTTCTCTCTTTTGTATGCAAATTTTTATCCTTAAAGAAAAAAGATGTAAGTTGCGTAACAGTTGGAGATTTTTAAACATAAATATCCATCTCTTTCATGTTATTACTTCAGTACTTTCACATGCCGTATTCTTGCATTTAATGCTGTATAATAAAATACATGAATATTTTTTGAATTCAGAGAGACCCACAGCACATATTTTTGTTACATCTGCAGCGCTGTCGTTCTTTCTCCAGGAGGACACACTGTAAGCTTTGATTTCCCAGGCACTTTGTACAGGGTAATGAATTTAGCTCTTGGTGTTCATGTGAGGTTGTAACGTGCTATCTCCTGTTTTTTCCATGCTTGGGCTCTTTTCCCCACTGAGGAGGACAGCCCCCATTCAGATGGTTAGGCTGCTTTCCTTGGTGGTGGAAACCTTGACAGCCTTCAGAATGAGAAAGCCACTCCCGAGGTTAAGTGTTAACTGCTGTCGTGGAGATGGCTACAGCTACGTGTTCAGAGAAAAGAAAGCAGCTGTATTACATGGGAGAAGCTGGTCCTGTGCATGGGTTGGGCATGCTCTACTGGTTTGGCTCCATAGGTAACAGGTCCCAGGCAGCTTCAAAAAGTAAAGTTGTGGTGACCCAGCAAGTTCCCCTGGCTCCAGGGCTACGTGGTGCTGAGCTGGGCACTCTGGTTCTCCCTGTGGGTCTTACAGAGACCTGTGGAGCCTGTGTACTGCTTAAATGCCTGCAATTGCCTTTTCTGCATCTGACCATGAGTTGATGTGCCCAGAGTCAGGCAGGGAGCAGAGAATCAGACCCAGATACGTGCAATCTTTGGCCAGTTGGCTGAATCGCTGGATGAAATTCCCTCCATATGCACCTAGGAGACATCAGGGAAAGAATCAGAAAGTCCCCAAGCATCTTGTTCATTTAGTTCTTGTTCTTTCTGTGACAAGTTTTGCTCTCATACTGATTGAAATGAATGGGATTAGATGGGGCACACCGGTTACGATTTAATTTTTCACTTCAAATGTGCTGTCAACCTCTGTAATTCTATTGCCAGGATTTCTCATAAAGCATCTTGGTATGTTAGTTAATACATTTAAATCTACTTAAAAACCGTCTCTCTTGAGAGCGAATGGAGCCCTGCTTAACATTCCTTATTAGCTTGCTTAGGGGGAAAAAAAAAAACGGTTGTCCTTGCCGCATTGACTTACAAAGGGAGTTGCATTCTTACTCTGTGTGCTTTGCTCATTTGTAATCTTTCGTTCTAACTAGCTTGTTTCCATCTTCTAGTGATTTGGTCATTTTAGTATCTGCCTTGACTAATAAGGCGGTGTAGCAGTGCAATTTCGATGACCGCAAATAAGCAAACAAAAGTTGCAGACTAATTCTGGTAGTTGGATGTACCCAAACAGAAATTTCCCGCCCACCACGCGTCATTCACCTCAGCCCCAGCAAAGCAGCCCCCTCTGCCCAGCCTCTTGGCCCGCTTGTCACCTAAGCAATTACCAGGAAACATTAAACAAGCTATGGAAAGTACCCTTCGCTGGCACTTCTCACATTACCAAGTGGTGCACAGGGGCTCCAGCTGCGGGGTGAATAATCCTAAAGTTTCCCAGCACGGCTGCAGGGTGGCAGGACTTGGCACTGGGAGGGCATTGAGGGCTTTTTGGAGCAGCTGGGTGGGACAGGACCCTCTTCTGGTCCTCACCTGAGGGAAAGGGGGTGGTGGGTACCTGGGTGGCCCTGCTCCGGTCAGTACCCAGGGCTGTGGCTGGTGACATTGTCCAGGTGTGACCCAGTGTGCAGCTATGGCCCGTGTGACGGAGGGGGAACGGGTGGTGTGTCATTGACTTCTTTGGTATCGGGATTGGGCTCCTGGCTTATTGCAATCCCCTAAATTATGCCTTTGCTTGCTATAAATTAAACACCGTATTAAGTGCAAAGTCCAGAAATAAAAGGACATAAATACTTGCGTTTGAAAGCTGTATCATCGTCTGTAGAGGTTTAAGTGGGGATTTTATCCTTTAGATTAGAAATACCACTTATCTCATCCTTCTGGTTATTTTCACTACCCTTCTAACTTGGAGATAAATATCCCTTAATGGTTTTTTTATGTGCTTTATTTCTTTTTCCATGATGATCAGATCAGTTCTGACTGAAAATGAAGCCAATTATCAAGAACAATAAATAAAAAAGAAGTGCGCGTTGCTCCTTCTGCACTGGAAGAAAGAACAGTAAGTTGAGACAAAACAAATTTGGTTGCCAAGTCCAAGTACCAAAGGCAGCAAGGAGAACTTGGGCCCCATCCTAATTAAAGAGATCTAAACACAATGAAAACATATTGTACTGATGTCATATGTTAAAATATTTATAATTGCACAAAAAGGAATTGCAGACTATTGAAAACATTTACAGAGCTCGCCATTTCTGCGAGCTAAAGAGAAGAGTGACTAAAAAGGACTGGTTTTGCTCAACCGTTAAAGTTTTGCTCTTCAGGTTTCTCCTGTGAGGTCTAACATTAGCTTGCCCCTTTGTCTTATCGCTCGCTAAGGTAAATGAAGAGCACTGCTGACATCGTATCTGAAGACAGGAGATGGTATCTGTCAGGAATTGCTGTTTCCCCCAGGCATTGCATTGCAATCGGCTCTGCTGGAATAATTTCAGCTGCTGGGAAGCCGTTTGCAACACAAGGGCCCTTCATATTGATCCGGCATGCCGGGTTGCGTATGGGAGGGCCAGGGGCTCCCAAAAGGAGAGGAGGTGGCAAAGGAGAGCAAGGCAGGCGCTTTCCTCAGATACGTTCACCAGGCTCGAGATTCGGTTTCGCAAAGAGAGATACTTTTGCCTCGTGCTGCAGGGAGATTGCAGGGGGAAACTGATGTGCTGGAAATCATGGTTCCTTTCAGCAAAACCAGAGGGGCAATAGGAAGATCCACAGCTGTCTGTATAGAGATCTCAAAAATGCTGGCAAGTCAGGCTGAACCAATTTTCCAAAGCTGTGCGTAACAGGGAAGGTGGGCAGAAGGCACGGGTGGTTCGCGATGCTCCAGAGTCCACTGTCTAAATGTGAATCCACCTGTGTACATTTTGTGAACAAGATCGCCGGTGTATGTTCCCACAGAAGCTTATTGCAGATGTGCTCACTTAAATATTTTCTGTAGTATAAAAATAGGTTTTTGGCTGCACATCATGTACTCATTGGAGTAGGAACTTTTCAAATGTGACTTAATTTAATATCTTCCTTGTTTGTGTTTATGTTTCTTGGTATTGATTTCATGTTTTTCTTCCTCAAATGCTGGTGAGATCCTTTTGTAAGTAAGTAAAACTAATACAAGCACCTTTCTAAGTTTCTCTAATATTAAAGAGCTCTATGGCAATGTGCGGACAAACTGAGATTTCTTATTAACATATTGAAGAGCATTTATTAGTTATTTTTTTATTTAGGGATTTATATGGCATATATTTAGGGAAATAAGAGTATCTCTGTTTAACTAGTTAATGTCTACCTATGATATTTAATATGAGATGACAAACCAACTCGTAAATCATACAACAGAGGAAAAACTGGGATTACCTCTCTGAAATTATTAATGAGCCAAGAAATGCTATTGCATTTCTGTACAGCTTTGCTAGAATTGGAAAAATTGACACTTCTTGTCAGAAAGAGATTGATAGCGCTGCAGGGTTTCAGGAAAGAACAAAATACGTGTACAAGGAAAGATGGCTGCGGTTTTTCTATGTGGCTGTGTGTCACAGTGGGGTGGATGCAGACAATCCTGTGCTCATCCCGCTTACCCACCAAGGGCAGCTTGAAGGTTAAGACAGTTCCAGTCCAAAATCCATGGGTGAGCGTGAGACTGTCCCCAGGGTAATGCACTTGCTGTGAAGCTGGAGGCAGCGGCTGGAGTAAGGTCCCATGCTAACGTGGCTGCATGGCTTTCCAGCGGCATGGAAGCAGTGCAGCTCATGGGTGGCCGGAGCAACTGACTCTTGGTAAGCAGGACTGATGGCAAGAGCTCGGCAGGGGCAGAATGCTGCTCAAAAAGCAAAAATTTAGCTTAAGTGCCAAGGAAATCTTTCTCCTGTAGGTTAAGAGCTTTTAAGGTTTGCAGTTTTCTCCTGAGGGTAGTGAAAGGTGGCAAACCATTTGCAGAACATGAGCCAGGATAGCTCTCCTAAGGCCAGACTAAAGTGATACCAGGTGAAAAACCTTCAGAGGCAGGGGAGGGATGGATGACCACTTTAGCTTCCAAAGCATACCCTCTCCACCGCTCAGGTCGGTGGTTCCCTGCCTGTGGCAGGGACATGGCAATGTTACCCGAGGCTGCACCAAGTAGCATATGACCCTCTCATGGTCAGAACCAGCCACCAGATCTGGGGATACCTGCTAGCTTTTGTCTTTTTCTCTTGATACCGCTAGCTGCAACAGTGCACAGCGAGAGCCCTGCAGTGGCTTGTTTCTCGGTGCTTCCCAACCTGGGTTTTCTAGCCATGGTCCTAAGAGGATGGTGCTGGTGTTTGCTGTCCAAGAGGCCAGCCCGCTACCCGTGCATGGCTCTTTGCTAGAGCAATGCGGCTGCTTGCCTTACCCATTGAAGCAGACATTAGCTTGCCCTTCTGCTGCAAAGCTCTGTTCTTTATTTACTCCTACAACAACTCAATTAGTTTGGTGGAAATGAGATGTCAAAATGCTCCAGGCTTCAGTGACTTACCCAGTGTCACTCAGAAAGCTTTGGCAGAGCACTGCCTCCTGAAATCTGCATGCCCTCTAGCAATGGACTGTTTCTCCTCCTTACCTTCCGAGGCAGCTAGGGTGAGTGAAAGTCTGAGACGTTCAAAGGACAGTTAAAAAAAAAAAAAATTGCTTGTTTATTTAACTTCCTAACAATTTAATCAACATCCTATTATTCTTAGGAAGTTTAGATATGGCTGTACTTTTTTTTTTTTTTTTTTTTTGCTTTTCCTTAATTCAACTTGACATATGAACTCCTGGGGTCACTCCTTTTATATGGCAAGATAAATCTGGACTAACAGAGATGAAACATATTTATATGATTTGTTTAATAGAGTATGGACATATTCCTATAATTCAGTGATTAGCAATTGAAGCTTACTATGAACATAATTTGACTACGGGGAAAAAAACCCTCACTTATCTTCAAATGCTGCATATGAGACCTGCCTAGCTGACAGATTACAGAGCAGGTTTTAAAGTGGACATGAAAAGAATGCCAAATTCAGCTTTCCTGGCAATAATTGCTGTAGAAAGAAGCTGGATTAGAGCAGCTGGAATAAAAAGTCAAGCACTAAAAGAAAAATGCTAATTACCGGTTTCTCTAATCATGCAAAATGAATGTTTTATGACATTTTAATATGATGCTTTTAGCCTTTCCCACTTTGTCAGTGCCAGCATCCTCTGAGCAGCTCAGGGATGCTATAATTATGTGCTCTAAGCGATCAGCTGCATTGTGCCTTACCTGACTGATTCAAGCTGAGCTGGAGACATGATATTCTGACTCAGTACTGTGCAAATCACTGCTCATTGGGAGGCAGAAATGAGGACGCCAAAACAGAAACCCCTAGCACCTACTGTAAGCTTTTGGAAGTGGATTTCTTACGGAAACCGGGGCTTGGGATCTAGGGAAGAGCTTTGCATCTGAGGTGTCTCAGTATGGTAAGGTATCTGAATGCAGGCTCTTGATACAGCTTATTAAAAATACATGGGCTAGTCGCAATGTATGGATATATATTTAGACCTCCACAAAGTTAAGGAGCATTTGGATATCAGCTTTGGGGCCAACCCTGCCTCTTTAGTGAGATGAAAACTCTTTACATATTTATTAAATTAAATTTGCCTGCCATCAGCCCCTAACCATCTTCGTTTTTGAGAGGGTCGATTATAGATTCATATTTGAAAGGGGAACACTCATATACCCTTTCCTTTTCTTAAGGCTTAAAATTTTCCTAAGGCCGACATTAATTCTCTATTGATGCCTAATTTAGATGGTGAGATTGGCTTATTTATGAGCTGACTTGGGTGCACTACTATTGAAATTAAATCTGCAGTTTAATTTCCCTTTTAATCTGTTTCTTCATCAGAGAGAATCATTATTTCTTGGTAATGCTCTGTAGGAGGAGAAGGCTGCTGTTTCTATTTCAGCATTGAACCTCAGAGGTATGCCGCAGGATTTGTACTTAATGCATCTCTGTGAAGTTGTTGATTTCCTATATTTATTCAGATATATGATTTTTAAATAGTATGGGAAAGTAAGGGGAAAATATTCTAATTTCAAGTGGATGGTGCAGACTGTATACAACTGTTTTCCACCCTACCCCCCATCAGGACGTGAAACAGCTGGTATGTCTCTCCAGAGACTAATGTGCTGTCTCTAGCTCCATTTTGCCTTCGTAAGCCTCAGGCATTACTCTGTAAGTGCACTCCAGGAATTAAATTAATTTACAAGCTGAGGAATATGCTGTTTCTCCTTACTTACAGGTCTCAGATAGGACTGCTACTGTGTGGTTGGGAGGATAACACGCACATTGCTGTCGAGGCTAACTAACATCTTCCCAGGGCAGTCAGCACGTTGGCCAGGGCGAAGGCAGCCTTGCAGTCTGCACCCCTGTCTGCCCACATAATTTCAGGTCCCAGTAATGTTAGCTCATTAGTGGGCTTATTAGGAGATAGTTCAGATAAGCTATGCCTCTCCTTGTCTTAACCTTTATCCCTGCCATGTACATGTTTCTTGATATGCCAGTTTGGTTCTTCTAAATCATGTCCATCCATACTTAAAACCAAATAATTTTGAACTGTCTCCCGGGAAAATGACTGCTTCTGGGACCTAGCTCATGTTTTCCTGCATAGAAAAATGCAGCCAGTGTCTTTGAATCCGTTCAAGCTCCAACCCCAAATACTCACTAGCTGGCCTTAACCAGCTAATGAGAGCAATCCAAAATGGACTGTGTTTTTTCGTTCGTGTCAGTAATAGCCATGTTGTTTGTAGTGGCTGCAGGAGCTCAGTGGTTACTCCTTTCTGCCCCCTTCGCCCAGCCCCCCCTGCCAGGGTGTATGTTTAGGTGTGCTGCTGCAGTGCTTCATCCCTGACGGCCCTGGCATCCTCCTCTGCCTTCCCGCATTGAGGTTCATCAACATATGCATTTAGTGCCCACCCTCGTTAGCACTGAAATAAACCAGAACTTTGCTCCTGCCTTCAGCTGGAGCGGGATTTGTCTCTGCAGTGAGACCACGATAAGATCTGGTCTTGACAGCCTCATGGAGGCTCTGCACATAGGCGTAATTGGGAAGTAGGGAAGTATCTCGCCTCATACTGTATTACTCTATTAAAATAAGATTTTTGACACAATGTTTCAGTGTTCCAGGTACCTTTAATCCTGCTGACAACCTTCCTCAGCAGACTCAGCCCTGTTCGGGGCTGTCCTCCTACTGCTTTCCATCACACAGCCAGCCCAGCAACTTGTGTAATCAGTTGAACCCAGCACATCCACAGTTTATTTTTCTGTTTCAACGTTTGTTGCTAGGGAGATTCGCTATACCTTGCCTTATGTCTCTTCCAGTGAAATGCCACTCACAGACAGGTAGTGTGTTATAATAAACAAAAGCTGTACACCTACATGGAGAGGAAGGGCACTGGCCCCACTGCACCCCGGTGTTAGAAACCCAGCGGTCAAAGGCAATGTTCAAATAGAAAAGCAATTTTTAAACAGCTTCAAAGCATAATTCATGTCATGGTGCAGGAATGCCGAAGGCTTTTTGATCTTCATCATCATGGACCTAAAGGTGAAGGGCTTTTTTTTGGGGGTAGTTTCTTAAATCCCCCGAGAAAAGGTAACTATAACAATAAGGGAGCAGATGTGTGGGAGTAAATGCAGCTGTAACTGAATCCAGACGCTCTTCTGTATGTAGGGACATGAAGGGAATGTTCCAATAAAATTCACGTAATAAAAATCCAAGCCCTTTTATTTTTTTTCTTGCTTAAACTTGGATTCACATGTGTAGAATTCCTGTGGACTTTGATGTGGATTGACATTAGCACCATACAAAACCGGCCTGGGAGAAAGATTTTTAACAGGCGTGGGGTACTGGAAGGTAAATGATCTATGGAGACCTGCAAATTTCTATAGAAAAACACTTGCCCAATTAAAGAGTTTGGCAAACCAGATATTTAAGTGATGCAGTCACCCTAGTAGGATGAACTAGCTGGTCTAGTAAAGAGTTTCTCAAACTTTCTGAAGTGGGACTCCCTTTTGGCTCACCTGTTTCTGTGCCACCCTGAAAGCCATGCAGAAGCAGCTTGGCTCCTGGGGGAGAGGAAAGCAGAGGGAGGGTGAGCTGTAGTTGCTGTTTGGAGGTGCCCATGCCTCCCCCCAGCCTGGAGAATGGAGCTGCTGCTGGTGACTAAAGGAGGTGACTGGTGCCCTGCCAAAGGTGAAGGCTCCCTGTTTGTGGCTGCTCCCTGTTCACTCTCCTCTGCTCTGAAAAAGAAGTTTCTCGTGGTTATTGCTGCCCTCTGACACTTGCTGTCCCTTCACTTTTCTTTGAGCTGCCCAGGTTCATGACCAACAGTGTGAGCAGCTCTTTTTCTTCTAGGAGAAAGGAAAAAGCAGAGCGGCAGGGTAAGCCATCCACTCCTCCTTGTTTTCCTGTAGTTCGGATAGCTCTGTGCTCAATTAATTTTTTACCAGACAACTTACATTGCACAGTAGTGTATTTTGTTCTTGCCCCACACATGCTTCCGAACGCAGGCAGTACCAGACATTTCAGCGCGGCCAAAAGGGCCTTCCATCTGCCTCACAGCAGCTGAAATCCTCTTTGTATACAAAAACAATTTCATTGAATGCACACAAACCCCGTTTGCGCTCGCCCTTGTGTTCCTCTTTGCCGGGATGTAGCGGGAACACTGCGGCGTTGTCCCGGCAGGACATCTGTAGTGCTTCGCTTCTTCCTTCACATGATGTCCTTCCCCATGCCCCCCGCACCCCTCTCCCTCGTGCACCGGGGAGGACAGCAGCCTTTCGCCATGAAACATCGTTGACTTTCTGATCAACCTGGTCAGTCGTTATTCGCAGAGTGTGGGCTCGTAAAGCGCCAGCAATCACGAATTGTCTGCAGGGCGCAGCATCAGTTGAGCAGGCAGAACTCGGTGCATTTGCTGAGATGCTGGGTACCCATATAAGGCTCTTCTATGAGTCTGTCTCTGACATAAGACTATTTAATTAGTCCAAACTCTGTCAAGCGTCAGTTTGCATAACAATTTATCAGAGAAGTGTTTGGTGATTGGTACATGAAAAAAATAGTGGGCTCTCTAAAGCACTGGCCTTGTCTTTTTGTAGATTTTCCAAGGGAGGTATACATATTTCCACACCATATAGCTGATTATTAATTATTATTATTATGTTCAGTTTTAGGGAATAAATTTGGGCTTACTTGGGCCCTGTTTTACAGCTGTCCTTAGCGGGCAATACCAGGAACTGAGAGAAATATGGTTGTTACTGACTTGTTTGCAACTGTTTGGCCTCCTAACCATTTAAATATTTAGTTGTTATGCTACTTGCAGAGGAAAATTCTAGTTCTTGTCCAAATGTACTTTGGAAGTATATGTACGTAGATTATCTCCCTGGTGTCTTAGCTGTAAATATATAGCTATATGTATCTCACTGTAGCTGGAAAAACTTTGCTGAAAGACCTTTTCACGTAGCAGACTGCAAGTTATTTTCTTCCTTTCTTTGGAAGATGTATAGTGGAATTACTGCTGCATTGTAAGGCTCCTCTGCTTCTGTTTTGCTGTGTCGTGTATGCTCAGTGCCGCTCAATACTCTGTGATGGGGGATACATATGCCCAGTGGAACAAGACACAGTGAAGACTATTTTGCATAGAGCTGCTATGTTCAAAACTGTCTGCCTGCCTGGCATCTCCCCCTCGAGCACCCCTGAGTGATGTCCTGCAGTGCTAAGCATCCTTCACACCCACTGTGGTGACTTTCCTTAGTCACTGGGTGCTGCAGCTGAGGATCCCGTAAAACTTGGCATTCAGGGATGATCTGCAAGTTTTGCCCTCTCTGCTCTTTGCCCAGGCTAGGAAATCCAGGTCTTTCTGTTGTGTGTTTTGATTGTAGACTTCCCTGCTTTTAAGAAATTTGGATTCGTTTATTTTACTACGTACAGCCTGATTATGCCATTGAAAATTTACTCAATGTGCTTGGTAGAAATGTTGATGCTTTGTTAGGCAGACAATGCCAGCTCTTACCCGGCGGGGGCTGGCACATGCCCACAGCCGGGCTCCATTTCCCCTGCGCCCAGCATACAAAGGCTGCGATTCAGCTGCCTCCTGAAGTGTGGATGCGGCTTTTATGTACCTAAGGAGGCCCAGGAACTGAGAACGAGTCAAATCCCGCGGTTCAGCGTCTGGCTGGCAAGGGGTTAAGTTGTTTTACATGCACTTTGCACAGATGGAAATGAGCATGGAAGTGGTAGGTAGGAGAGTGCCAAGGGGGAAGCAGTAGACACAGTATGTATGTCTCTCTTCTTTTATCTTGCCGACCTTAGTGTGGCTACAGCTTTACACAGGGGGCAAATGGAGAGGAGATATTAGGACCTGCTTTTTCAAGCCTAGCATTGAGTTTCAAAATCCTCTCTACCCACAGCTCGCCCTAAGGTCTGGGTTATTTATGTCTGGGCTATTTGCTGAATACCCCAGGGAGACGTGGTAACCCCATCTCTGTCTACGTCCCGCGGTGGGGACATCACCGCCCTCGTGTTGAGTGTGGCAGCACATTGCTGGCAGCAAAGCTGTGGTTCCCACTCCTGCCGTGGGTACAGGGAGGCAGAAGGATGCAGTCCATCATCTCAAGGACCTTCAGGAAGCAGCTGCCCACCTCAACAGCCAATGTCCCACCAGAGGGGACCGTGCTGATGGGGCAAGGGAGGGTGGACCCCCCCCACTGGGGTACCCAGTGAGCATCCTATGCTGCCAAGGTGACCTTACAGGGCGCCACCGCTGCAGCCTGAGCAGTGCAAAAAAAAAAAAAAAGAGGATGTCCAGAGATCAGCTGTAGATGTTTTTGTGCCCTCCATGTGCTGTACCAAAAAAAAGGAAGTGTTTTTTCTTAAAAAGAAACAAATGGGGAAGATTAGGCTATTGAAATCTAATCTGTGCAGAAATTATTCAGTAATAATGATATCATTCATTATGGTTTTATAGCCTTAGTGAGTAATGAAGGGTGACAGGAAAGCATCACGATTGCATCAGGATTTCCTTGCTAACCGACCTTGCTCTACCTGAGACAGAAAGAAACTGAATGCTGAGGGGGAGAGAAGGAGGGGGAGAAAAGGAAAAAGGGGAAAAAGTAGAAAGTAAAGGGAGATAAAGCATGAGATAAAGAAACTGAGACAGAGACAAGATTAGTACTATGGTCTGTACCAAGAAAACTTCAGCAGTGTTTCCACAACTCTGTGTTTTAGCAATATAAAGCCCGACCATTTAGTTTTTTGGTTTAGTGTTTGTAGCCACAAAAATGTGTATTATTTCCTTCTTACCCACAGTGTACTCAGAGTCATCCATCCAATACAGAAGTTAATCCCAAATAATCTTGTCACCCAGAATAGGGAAAGTGCCTTCAGTTTTACCACCCTTTATTCACTTTTTACTTACATATGTATCGTAGTAGAACTTGCGTTACAATATTTTGGACTTTATAACCCTCTCCTTGCTGTTTTTTTACATAAATGACTTCCTTAGCAGTAAGTTATACTTACTGCCAGTTTTTCTAACTGTTGTGGCATAGTTCACAAACCTGGCGTTGGAATAGACATGCTGAGAAGGAATTAGATCATCATAAGGTAAGATGTAATATAATCTCTTTCCTAGATTTCAGTGCTTAAGTAGAGGAAGATTCAGGAGCCTTTGTATTTTTGTAAGCTATTTATATAGAGAAGATACTATAAGGTTAGAGGTTGATGGGAAGAAGTACAGCTATATTCAGGCTCACCCATAACCACTGGCTCTGCCCTTACACCTGGGGAGGGAGTTGTTCCATTAATATTATATCAGCAGTGCAATAACTTGATGCTGTTATTTAAGTTGTCCATATACCTCAATGGGAGCAGTTCCCAGAGCTTTGATCTTTTTCTGCTGATATGCTGGTAGGCTCGACAATATTAGCGTCACAACAGGTCACATTCAGAAGCTTTGCTTTGCAGCTGAACAATGTAAGAGCTGACTGCTTAAAGCAGGGAAACAGCACTTTGGGACTAGGGGAGAAGTCCTTCTGTGATCTCTGTGCATCCACTAAGTCCATTTCTGCTGAGAGGTTTTAAAAGGTATTTTTTTAGAGAAACAGATTTAAGGAAAAAAATCCACTTCTGTTACTTCTGCCTATGATATCAAAGAACTAATGGTGCAGTAGTGGGAGCGTGCTAAAAACCTGCAACTTCATGGGCAGGAGGTTGTCATTTCCCAGTCACTAACCCTAAAACCCTGAAGTTTTCTATGGCAAAGCAGTAACATATGGTGCAGAATGCCCAGGCTTTCAGTTTTAGTCACAGTGTTTTTCATCATGTAGGCTTTAAAACACTTGAAGAAAAATCCCCAAGCTATGCAGAACCTCCCTAAAACCTGTTCGTAGCAGTTTGGCATGAAACAGGGAGAAATTTTTACCTTGGGGATTACCCAAAAGAGTGAAATCAGTCATGAAAGAGAGACTCATCAGTTTGAATTTGAGGCAGTCTATCTGTTGACTTGCTGTTCTAAGTGCCTTTTGGTATCTCTAAGGCACTTGTCACTGTGGGAGCAGAGATGCTTTTTGTCTGTCTGTAGTTCTGCTCAGATGGGCCTCTTGGGTTTCGGACTGCCACGTACATTGGCAGCATTGCCAACTCTTACAGGGCTGAGTCTCACCCTGACTGATGTTCTTAAGGCCTCCGCTTCTGGAGCTGATTGCAGAGAAGTTTCTCAGTTGCGGAGAAGTCCTCTGAAAACTCAACACCAGTACAACCTTAAAGGGTCAAAAACAGAGGCTACACAAACCCCCCAGAATTACATTTTTTCCAAAACCCAACATGTTATTTTTAAGCTGATGGCTTGGAAGGGGTTTGGCTCTCACATGGGAATTCACTGGGGAGTTTTCTCAAGAGGGGAAACTCTCTGACATCTCTGTCATCCTAAAGCAATTAATTCCTACAGCTAGATCTGTACTGAGCTCCACCATCTTCTTTGGAGCTGGATGCCAAAAGCAGAGTGAGCAACAGGCACAGGTTTATACAGGCAAGAGAGATTTGTGTCCAGCTGTAACATCAAAGTGGGGTTGACCCAGGAGCTCTCTGCTGTTTCAGGCAAAATTTGGTCTCACAATGGCACATATTCAAGAAGGAACCCATCTAGCAGATGACTGGAGAGAAAACACAAATGTAAATTCAGGCCCTCCTAAAACATATGTAAAAAGCTAGAACTACAGAAAAAGGCATGTTTACTGCAAAGTTTGATTATGTGTTTGTATTCTCTTCCTCACCATCTCGACTGAGAGACTTTATTTCAATTGTGTGGTGTGCCTGATGAAATAATAGTTTCTTCAAGCATTTTCTGTTGAAATGTAGCGGCTCTTCTGTCTGATTTCTGTCGGGAGAAATTGTTGAAATTATGAAAATTAAGAATTCAGTATTTTTGTAATTACTGTCAAAGAATACTAGATAAAACATGTTACTAGCCTTAGATAGATTCATTATAGGGTTTATTAACGATTTAGTAGTTAGCGATGATTGTGCTTTTCTGCATATGATGGATTTGAGATATCTAAAAATTAGGCATCCAGCAGACAGACGCTTTCAGAAGGTGATTCATCTCGTCCTAAAATAGGTAGGGCGAAGCGAGATGATTCATCCAGGGAAAAAATCTACATGATTAGCTTAGTCTAGACTTGCAGTTTTAAGACAACTTAAGCTAGGTAAAATGCATCCCACCCTACATTTCTTGACTTCTCTGAGTGGCCTGATAGTCCAAGCAGGGAACTGACAGCAAGGGCTCAGCCGGCAGTTGTGCTTTGTCACTGATGCAGCGGTGTTTATCCCCACCTGCAAAATGGGCCCAACCCTATTTCCATATCCAGTAGATGACAGATGAGTGACAGAATTCACTAGCACTTAAAAAAAGTATCTTTAGATCCTCGGGCTAAATAGATGATATAAAAAGCCAAGAAAGATCACTGTGACCCGGAAGACTACCCATCTATCTAAAGGCAATAAAAATTATAATGATGGCATTTTTCATCTCTTTCTCCATTGTGGAAGAAAAGGGCTGTAAGATTTTCCTATTTCTTATTTCACTGCTATATTTAAGAATAATTAAAGCCATTCTGGCTAAGGGTGATATAATGCATATATTCAGAAGCAGGCTTTCAGTTTAATTTTTCCAGCTGGTGGGCCTGTTAGCCCATTTATTTGACTAATCTTCACACATTGACTGAAATAGGTAATTGCTCTGTTCCCCCTGAGATTTTGCTTCCATTTTTTTCAGGCATGAAAGTTATTAGGCTCTGTATATTTTAAATTCAAATACACTGTAGGATAGATTTATGTCCTTAAACGCTATGCAGATCTAGCTATTATTCATTTCATATAGATCTGGAAAATGGATTAAAACAAGAGTGCTAGACAAGAAAATCCAGAGTCTTATCTGATGAGGCTGGAGTCCTTTAATCCTCACTCCTTGAAGTGACAGCAGTGTCTCCCTTCATTTTATGTTCATTTCACAATTTTATTGTAATGGGAATGCGGGGTCGATTTGTTTGTTTGTTTTTAAATTTTTGGTGTTTCTTTAATGTATTGATGTGGCATCATGGATAAGATACTGAAGGGGTGTAAATCAGGACAATGCTGCTGAACCTGGTGGGGTTGTATCAGACCCCGCAAGTCCAGCAGTTGGCCTTGCAGAGTGGATTGTGTGGACCCCCACCTCGAAATGAACAGGCACCAAATATTTTTAATAGTCAAAGGCTGTGGACTGGCTATATTCAGAGCTGGACCTGTGCCAGCAAAATGTTGCTAGAGGAAAGAAGCAGCAAGAGTTTTAAGGTCCAATAGCTCATAAATCACCAGGGATAGAAACACATGCCGTATCCCACGGGAACGCCGGGATTATACTTTTGCAACAGTATCCAAACAATGTTCTAGCTCTATACTATCTGAGGATACTAACCTTATATAAATAAAAGTCTTTATTCATGTATATATAGATAATACTTGTCATCTTAATTCAAATTTCAACATGCTTTTGCTGTCTATTGTGTTGGGAACTATTAGACATAACAACTCCCTTCTTCATACAGTCGAGAAATGCAGGAATCAGATGATACAAAGCAGGGGTTGCTAGTCTGAGGAAATTTTAGCTAGTGGGCTGCTAAAATCATTTTGGACTTAAAGAGCAGGCAGGAGATGGGAGGATAGGATTCAAGGTGCTATTTAGTATCAAACATGACTGAAGTACATGATTTTTTCAGATAAAACTCCTGCTTCCAGGATGCGTTGAATTTCCTGAAATAAAATTGAAGAAAGGGAATGATGTGGCAAGAATTTCTGAATCGATATGCAGACGGTTTCCTAGGTTTATTTGGTTTTCACCAGCTGTTCTTGGATTACTAGCGTTGTATTTTTCAGGTGCTAACAAAAGAGAATGGCATTTTCACATAAGAGGAAATCTTAATGCCCAGATATTGGGTCGTGTATAATATATATATATGTGTATTTCCCCTAAGGCAAGTTTAATGTCTTCTCCGTTTTTGACAAGCTGCAAACACCATGACTTCTCTCTCAGTTTATTGTGGTGGAGCATAGTTTTCTGGGTAATAAAATAGGGTTGCACTTACATCAAGTGCTTTGTTACAGATTATTTATCTTGAACTTTGGAAATGATTGAACCAAACCCAAGTCTTCATGGTACCTTTAAACGTGTGGGTGTTGCTCAGAAGCTTATTTTTTGTTATTACTGCTTAGGTATTTTGCTCTATTATTATCAAAAATACAATGCAGAAGGATGGTATGTCATTGTGTATTACGGTTTTCTTTCAAAAGTACCTTAAAATTGCTTGATATTTTGTAGCTTTTTGAGGAACTGGATTAGAGTTTTCTTGCCTATTTGCTGCTGCAGAAATCCCATTTTGGCTTCTTGCTCTTTGGGAAAACATTCCAATATGTCACCATCTGTGAAAAGCATGAAATGCTGGCTGAGGCCTGGAACCCATTGATTTCATAGATATCTTGTCCTCAGAATATTTTTCCCATAAACATGAAGTTGCATCGCACTTTCTGGTTTTTCCTCCTCCTCCACCCAACCCCCTCACCCCCCTGCCAACACTTGCAGCTGGGCAACGGAAGGCAAAAATTAATTATACCCCCTTCTCCCGCATACACTTTGTTTTGGTTACAGAGTTTGATTGGAGCATTTTCTTAAAAGATTAAGGCCACTGTTATCATTGATAATGAGTAGATAAAATAGATATGAGAAATTATGAACTACGTCTTTTCCAGTGCACTTAATAGTATAGGTTGTCTTAATCCCGTACCCTTCTGGAGTAAGACTTTAGAACTTAATACCAAGAGAAATCATAATCCACAATTTAATATGCCTATTATCTGGTTTTATCTGTCTGTGAAGAAGATTAAATTCCAGATGGTAGAATTTATAATCCAAGCTGTTATTATCACCAAAATGAACCAAATAACCAAATGGAAAATGGTCTCACCAGAATTATTTGTTCAGGAGTTTATCTGCTGTAGCTGCCATAAGAAATGCAAAATACCAGAAGTATATTGGAAAGGATTTGGACAACGATGCCCCCCAGCAAACTGAGAGCTGTTGTCAGGCAACATACTGGATGTGATGAAAGCCCATTTCCTAGGTCATCACTTTGGACCAGCTTTTCAATCACCTTGTTACTGTCCACCTGTGTTCCCTCCTCATGTACATCAGCCTTTGGAGAGGAGGAGGGAAGGAGCAGCGAGAGCAGTACAGGAGAGGATGGGAAATAAACGCCTATGAAGAACTGCCCTGCAGTGATGCTTGCCTGGTCACACTTCATGGTCTGACATGGTCAAGCTCTGCCGGAGCCACCCACGAAAACACCAGAAGTGGGGTGAGCTCTACAGCAGTGCCTCCAGCCCTGGTGAGATACAGGGCTCATCTGACTCCATCATCCTGAGGCCAGAGCAGGGATGGTCAAAATGCTGTCCATGCCCATAGGCGGTCTTGGTCTCTCTCCCTGAGGCCTTGCAGTCTGACAGAGATTTGGCAGATGTGCTTTCAACTTGTGCTAAGATTTAAGGCTTAACGAAAGCTGCCATCTAATCAGTGGTTCATGCGCTGCTTCCCTAGAAAATTGGGCTGTAACATCTCTCTGAAATTGCATAGGTCAATTATGAAAAGTACGTAAGAGGAACAGTTTATATTTTAATGGGCACTACCAGCAGAATTCATGCTGATTTTATTCATTCGGTAATGGTGTATGAAATGGGCAACACAACACCATCCTTTGGGGTCATTCAGGGAAAGATTTCCTATAACATAGCTCAGAAGTTGCATTTCAGAGAGATGTTAAAAACAATGCAGCACAAGTACTCGTGTATGTGTCAAATATGTGATAATTCCTCCCGTTCACAGTGGCTTCCCTGCCTAGAAAAATGCGTCATGTGTCTGCATGTAGATAAGCAGTCCTATTTCCATTTTTATTGAGGAATAAATTGAGTTGCGCAGTGGCAAAATGACTTATCTATGGTCGCCCGTAATGGGAACTGGACAGGGCACAAAAACAGGTTCCCCTCTTCCCAGCTTATCTCCTACATGTCCCAGTTTCTCCAGTCTTTCCAAAACATTGACTCCCAGTCAGCTGCAGAGATTTCCCAGTAAACAAAGTTACTTCATGTAGTCACATGCAGGATCCCTAAAGGATTTACTTTTTTAAAGGCTATGATTTGTAATAGCCCCTTTTCAAGGACTAGCCGTGCTTAGGTGAGGTTAAACCAGCGATTATTCCGAAGTCCTGTTTTCAGTGCAAGCTCTCCGGATGGTTGCTGATTTTGTTCCATTTAAAGCATTTTGTGGCATGAACTCACTTTGTTTCTGCCCACATCACTGCATTCCTGGGATGTTTTTCACAGGCCTTAGCAAGATCATCTGACAGCAACTAGTGAGGTCAATGAACTTTATACACAATTAAACACTTGAAGCTGGGAGAATTAATTGTTATTTTTTTTCCCCTGCAAAGTTAGGGAAGGATACACGGTACGTTATAGTCTGTAATAGAGTCAAAGTTATGTGTGGTAATCAAGCTAGTTTCACACGATTTAATGCTGAACAGAGTCAGAAAATGATTGCATCCTTTACATGGGCCTCACAGAGCAGTCACCACCCACACTGTTTATTCAGACTCGGAGCTCTGCCATTCACTGTTTAAGCCAGAGGAGGAAAAAAAATCCCTTCATGAATGCTCTTGAAGCCATGTATTCTCAGTGCAAAGTGGAGCTGGGGGGAGGAATCCAAGTAAGGTCCTTTCGATTGCCGCAGTTGCAAGGAGGTGAGATTTTCTGCGAACCTCCAGCGGCACAGTAAAGGAAGGATTATTTGGAGCCAGGGATATTGTGGGGAATCAAACCAAACATTTGTTGATGCCACTAAAATTTCCAGAGACAGCTGGGTAGCTTTTCTCCTCCCAGCCTTCCCATCTGTTAATACCTGAACAAAGAGGTAAAATTACCTCCTCCGCTCTGTGCAAAACTGGTGCAGTTTGCTGAAAATGCATGTGGCATTGTGGATTTTGTTCAACTCACCTCTTTCAAGAGTGAAAAGTTTTTCTGCTGTCTTATGCCTTAACTTTTTTGGTAATAGGAGTGTTTGGGAACCAGTTCTTTGCTCCCTCATGCCTACCCATCTGTTACAAAGGAAGCTCTAACCAGAAAAGGTTGCAAGTGAGGATGCAAGACACCTATGACAGCCTAGTAAAATTTTATATGCATCCAGTGATAGTGCGTTTACTCCTTCTATAGCTAACTGATCTCATCAGGAAGGCTTTTGCTACACTTCCATTGATATTTTCCCTTTTACAATTCTTCATGTTTCTTCTCCCTAATCCCTTTCTTTTTAAAAAGGGATTCCTCACTTCCCCAGGCACTTACATTTTAAGTTTCTGCAGATCTAAGTCACTCTTTTAAATTTATATCTGCAAGTTTCTGAGGTTATAGAAATGCCAAGAGTATATCATCAGCTAGTCTAGAGACATAAACTAGAAAAGCCCCTCTTAATTTTATGCAGCAATTGAACTTTTCATTTTAGGTGCCGGATAATCTGAGTGGCAAGCACAAACTGGTTGGTCCCTCATCGGAGACTGCTCCCCTGCCATGCTCTAACCAACACACAGTTTGGGTCCATGAGTGGGAGATTTTGTTCGTCCTCTCCCCACCTCTTAATTGCTGGTCTACTTGGTGTTTTTTTTCCCCTTCTAATTTGTTGTGAATAAATGAAACAAGGAGTCCCTTGCTCAGTAAACTCACAAAAAAGATTAGCATTTTCCTTCTGACAATAATTGTGTAATATATAGTGATGTAGTGTTAGAGTGGTACCTTTGTGATATCTTATTGCCTTGAAACATTTCACAATCCACTCAGTTTGTGTATTCCCTTGACTGGAACAGTTTTATTCCAAGCTCAGGTATCTCATCCATTTTTCCATTTAAGAACTGATCATGAGATGTGCAATAGCTGCATCCACGTGCTTTTGTTCTTCTTGCCAGACTCTTGCTTCATAGATTAGAGCTGAGCCACGGTAAACCCAGGGATCTGGAGTGTCCTCCAGGTTCCCGTCTAAAAATACTTCGGGCACTTTTCCAGTCACCCAATATCTAATAAGAAGGATTTGTTTTGTGCTCATTGTAGTTAAACATTATGGGTGAAATTCTTTTTGGAGAAGCATAAACGGAACTCTCGCTGACTTCAGTGGGAGCTGCATGTGCGGATCAGGGAATAAAACTTGTCCAAAATGTCTCCCATTAGGAGGTTACGGGGCACATGAGCTTACAGAGCACAATGACTATTTCAGTCATTGTTTTCCTTGTTATTCAAAGCACTTACATAAGGCAGTGCCTGGAGGGAAAGAAAGTTAATTATCCCCAAACAGAAACCCCTTTAGATATGTAAGGGTTATTGAAGCAGTATTTATATTTCCAGCATAATGCTGCTTTCCCTCTTGCCTTCAAGATGTGACAGAAATGTTCCTCTCCTCCCGCCAGTGAATACGTTGTTAATACAGAATTCATTGGTACCAGAATTATATTTGTATTTCCACACTAGGTCATTTGAGTACTTTTAACCCACATTTGCCTCTTTCCTCAGCAGCCTGGAAATTGCAGTGTGTAGTGTTTTGGCTTGGTCAACCTTGGTCAAACAACCAGTTGTACCTTTAGCCCAGCCCCACATGTTTTGACTCTCCTTGATAACAGGTGCCCCACCAAATCAGCTGGCTTAAGAGGAGGAAAACTGTTATTTGCTTTGTGAATGAGTGAACTTGATGTAGGAGTCTCGGTGGAATTAAATATCTTTACAGATACAAAATAATCATATTTGATATGGAAAAGTGAGTCACCCAGTGCTTTTGGGTTTTTCCTAGGCGTCGCTGGAGTCTTTCCGCTTTCCTCCCAGAGCTGTCAGCCTTATGGGGTCAGACAAGGATGCGTGAAACCTTTGCCCAACTCAAGCCAATAAAAGTATTAATTAGTAATTAGTACTCAGTTCAATGGTGCCCTATTTAGATTATGGTACAAACTACTGCAGAGCTCCTCAGGACTGTGCCTTGAGCCAGCTCTGCCCATGGGCCATGGGCAGGTGCTGCCAGGCTGAGCTGGCACATCTCGCTTTTACACGGCCCCTGTCCTGCCTATAACTGCATTTTAATTTCTGCCCTCTGCGATCATGGCTCTGTTAACTTTCTTGAGGACTCAGGGAGTTAGGAAACTGATTTTTCTATTACTCACTGCTTTTCACAGGCCCTGCTCCACTGATATTTGGATGTCCTGCATTACTCCGTACCAATATGATGCAGGCAGTTGTCATTTTACAGCAAATACTGCCCAAAATTGCAAATACATTCAGGGAAAATGTCAGCAATTGCTCTGAGGCTTTGGTACAACCAGTGGCCACCTTACCCTGTGAAAAGCATCTTGGTTTTACTGCTGAAGTATTGAGACAGCTTTCAGTTCTGCTGGATTTATTGCTGAATCCTGACACTCACCTAACAGTGAAGGCCAGAAATTGTCTGACTGTGGTCACCTGGAGCCTATTTTGCCAGATAGGGCTTGTTAGACTTCCCTTTGTCAGCTGGAGAACAAAGTCCGTGCAAGCTTGGATGGAGAGTGAGGCTTGTTCATGGTAACACGCAGCCCCTTGACTCCTGAGAAGCCCTGACAATAAATGATTCATTGAAAGGCGCTCTTCCCCTTCAGTTACCTTTCCTACAAGGCAGCAGGATTAAACCTAGACTGAATAGAAGGCTTTCAAGTCACCTAGAAAGCTCTCGTTGCTCGTAAAATGCTATATGCTAAGAGAGCCTCAGATGAGTCTTGCTACCTTCTGACTCCCACCCTCAAGTGGATGCTTCAGTGATGACTGAAGGCTGTGCTGGGACAAGACCCGTGTGCCTTTTCCCCCCTCCCCTGTTTTCCTTGGGATGGGGACAGACGTGCATGAGCCTGGAGGAGTGCAGGATGTGTCCCACAAGTCTCTTTCTCCTGAGGAGTGCAGGATGTGTCTCTGGAGCTCAGATTTGGGTTGCACTGTGCAAGTGCAGCGCTATTAATCCATATTTCTTCTTGCCTATCTGAAATAATGAAAAAAAGCCTGCAGAAGTAATGTTACTGGCAGTTTGTCGCATTAGGCATAGGAAAACATCTCCATGGGTTGTTTTGCTGTCCCGTTCCACAAGCCTTGCCCTCCTCTTCCCCCAGGACAGAAGCTGCTTTGCCAAATACTTTTTGTAACCGCGCAGCTCATGTGGACCCGACTTCGGATACCGTCACACTGTAAAGGCTGTTCATGCTTCTCCGCTGGAAAAATCGAGAGCCCGAAGTGGCCCTGCCAACCCAGCAGTGCTGGTGGCAGCACCAGCTGAGGCTGGGCCACAGCACGTAGCCCAGGCAAGCAAGAGCTTGTGGAGTTTGCTAGTCCCACAGGTCTCCACAAAGGGTTAAGTGTGGGCATTTTTAAAGTGTGTTTCTGAATTGAGATGCTTGCTTGTTTTGGAGACTGATTTATTTCCTCCTGTACGTGTTTGGGATCAGAGCACTTGCTTCCTCTGACTCCTGGTGTCTCTGTGGTCTCTTTGGACTGCAGCTCTGCGAGGGAGGGACTCTTACGTTGCTATGAAGCTGGCACGGTAGGGCTTCTCAGCACCACTGTAACCCAGAAGATCAATAATAATAAGTGGTGGAGACGTTTCAGATGCCTTACATTAAACAGTCATATGGAAAAAGAGTTTGTATTCCCCATGGCTGTAACATGGATGCCTAATAGGGTGGGTCAGGAGGTTGTGTTGGGAGTCAAAATGCTAGATGTGCATCTGAAAATCCTTGCTTTTGGATGGCAGAAGCTGGGGGGTGGGGGTGGAGGTGGGATTTAAGACCCTTAATTCTATATAAATATAGCTTTGTGGTTTAATGTGCACAGCAGTAGCTCTGTGGTTTATCATTTACTGAGAACTATGCTTTTCTAAGAAAATGCTCTCTTCCTGGTGCATATCTAAGCCAAGGCCTCCGCTGTCATTTTGTTAACCGTAAGGATTAGTCTTTAAAATAACTGTTTGGTAGTAATAAGGCCAAACAATTGCCCGATTCACGCCACAGGTGAGTTTAACAGAAATCGTGTTGACTAAAGCTACCCTGAGCAAGACATCAATGTTGCATTTGAGTATTTGCCAAGAAAAACCTGAAAGTTCCTAAAACTGGCTACAAGGACAAGGGATTAGCCTGTCCTTCCACGTCTGTAAATAAGGTCCTCAGACACTTTGTCCACTTGGGAACACAAACACTAACTGTTTATGTTTTTTAAAGGAAAAATAAAAAAATCCCATGATTTTGCAGATTGCAAATAGTCAGCTTTGCAGTTGCTCAGCTACCAGCATGTGGGTCATTTGATGTTTTTTTCTAATCAGGAATGCATTGTGAAACTGCTGTTCCTTGCAGTGAAAGGTCACTGGATTTTTAATTTCTATTTGCCATTTGTATTTTTCTAATAAATCACACCCTCTGATAAACCAAATGACTGCAACCATGGAGCAAATGAAACTTCGAAACAAAACCTTTCCTTTGGCACACATATGGATCCTAGAGTTTGCCTGAATTTCCACACAAGGTACCTTTTTAATGAAGTACTGGGTTATTGGGAGGCAAGCTAGATTAAGAAAATAAAGGGCGTGCACTCTGTATAGCTGTGTGAGTTTGAGCTGCCAGAATATTTTGGTTTGTTTGTAAGCATGGATATTTAGTTTCAGAATTAGTATAGGGGCTGAGTAGTTGACAACCCAAGCTGTTATGACTATATTCACAATGCAGAAATATATCCAAGTGCAAGTTCCAGAAAATATAGTTTGATATTTGTGGTGCTGATAAAAAGCATCTTCTGCTGTATCTGTTCAGAAAAGACCAAAGCCATTGCTTTGTTGCTGGGTTTTATGCAATGCAACTCCTGTGAAATGCCTCCATATAATGGATTATTGGTAGAGAGTCCTTTATTCTCTTCTCTTTCCTCTTCCCCTTCCTTACAAAAAAAAAAAAAAAAAATCTGACTTTTATGGCTAAGGGCTTGCTTGTTTTCAAATAATGGAAGTTAAACTGGTGTAAAACTGGAAGAAGGCGACATTGAATCAGACTCGGAGCTTTATTTTTTCTCTGCTGGGACCCATGCTGGGACAGAGCTTGGGTGCGGGAGGGACTGCAGCCAGGCTAGAGCTCCCTGGCTCAGAGCTGCTTGGCTTCACCTCTCCCTGTCACTCCCCTGCCGCTGAAGAAAATATTTCCATTTGTTCTCTCCAGGTACTTTATGGCAGTGCGACGTGGCCAGAGAATGCAGTCCTCCCTCCACAAGAGGGGCAGGACATATGTCCTTTATTTCAGTGGCCTGCTGCTTCTGGTGTCGAGCAGGCAGTCCCAATTCTGGCATCTCCGACCTTTTGAGTACTTGCCTTTGCAAATTTAGGGTTCTTCTGATTGGAGATGTTTTTTTGGATGTCCTGACGCTGTAACTTACAGATACTTTTTTCCATTTATGAAAAGAAGAGGAAAAGAGAAGACATATGCTTTGTTTTCCAGATTCAACTGAGACACAAAGGGTGCATTGTTCTGGCCCTCCCGGCGCGCTGGTAAATTTTTTATGTTGGCAAAAAGGACCTGGACCTAAGAAGTCCTGAGTGCTTCAGGTTTCCCATGCAAGAGCTGGGGCCTGCAGCGTGACCCAGCACAAAGTCTGGGAGTTGTTTCTGGCAGAGCAAGCGGGAGCCGGCAGCCGGCACACAGCATTTCCCGGGATGGCAGAGGAGCTTCCCAGCATCACTTCCCCACTCGGCTGAATGCTGCTGCCTGTTAGGCATTGGATAGAGCTCTATAGGAAATATTTGAGGCTCTGCAAGTGCCTCAATCCACAGACATCTGACTTTCCCCGCAATACCCTGTGTACCCACGGCAAGCTGCCTGATTCTCCTCACGTGCTGCAGTGTTTTGCATGGCCTTAAAGCTGTCGGGAAGATGCCTGGCCCTGATCTAGTGTCCCAGACCCCAAGCACATTTCACAAGTGATTTTGGTTCAGCAGAGAGCTGCCTCCATGAGCCAATGGGAAACCTGCCTCAGGGCCAGGAATCCCAGCAGCTCCAGGGTGTCCCAGCAGCTCTGGGGGATCCCAGCAGCTGAGCGCAGCCATGCTTAGGGTGGCGGGAGCTGAGCTCCCTCACAGCACCGACCCTCAGCTAATAAGGCCTAAGGCAGGAGGATCAGACAAAGGCGGCCCAAATGTTTGTTTTCTCCTTGCATTTGTTTTCTGGCAGCCAAAATGATTCCCTGAAGCAAGAGGTGTCCTTTAAAACAGGGCAGTGGTGAGCACACAGATGCATCACTTGGGTTCAGAGGCAGCCTCTTACCTCTGATGGGCAGAAAAGATTGTAACTCCAATTCACTCACACAAAGGAAGCGCCCCATCCTCACTCAGAGGGTTTGCTTCCTTACTGGGGAAGCCTCAGTTTAAGCTGCTGCCTTGCTCTTCGCCTATTCTTCAAGGTTTCAGAGGGAAGAAAACCTTTCCACAGAGGACACACAGCAGAGCTCACTAGCATTTAACCCTGTGTGTCAGCCAGGTATTGCAAGAGAAGAGCAAAGGACACGCTTCCTCTGGTGGGGTGTTTTTGTACACCGCGAGCTTGTTCAGAGGAACATCTTGCTGTTTAGTTTTCTGTGGGACCAGCCCTCTTACCATGAAGTGTTTTGCCTGCATCCTTCCTCTCTCCCTCCCTCCGGCGGACACCCCTGCATGCCCAGGATTAGGGCTTTGGCTGCAGCAGCGGGGCTGCTGCAGGCTTGCCCCAGGACCTGTCCTCTCTCTGCTTTCTGCAGGTGCCTCTGTGAGGACAGCCCCACTTTTGCCTCCTGTGGGAAATACTGGTGGGGGTGTTGCGGCTAGCAAGGCTGGGGGTGTCCCTGCCTACCTCCCCGGGGCTACTGCGATTCCTGGTCCCTACCCGCCGCCCCAGGAGGGATGATGCAGGCTGGGGTGCTTCTGGTCCCCTCCTGCCCCATCTCAGCAGCAGGCAGAGCATGAGCCCAACCAGAGGTGTCTCCATCAAGGCGTGGGGTGCTGCTGGGAGCCCGGTGAGGGCCGGGGCGGAGGTAACCATAGATGGCTCTGATTCATTTGGCTTCCTGTCTCTCTCTAAGAAAAGGATGTAAATAGCCAAAAGCCGGGGATTCCAGTGAAAAGAGCAGGCGGGTGTCATGCCGTGCCTTGCCGAGCCGACTGCGGCGCCCGGCCTCGCGGAAGGCCGGTAGTGGTGAGAGCTGGGGTTCTTAGAAGCGGGGGAGGTGCGGGCTGGCGCCACGCCGCATCACCCCATCACATCAGAGAGGCTTCCTGCAGACAGAGGAGAGCATGAAAGGAAAAACCTCTGCAGCAACGGTGACCTCACCCCGACTGCAGAAGGGGTGCACCCTTGTCTCTGACCCCTGAGCAGCAGTGCTACCACCAGTGCCCTTGGAGCCAGGCGGGCATCCCTGCGGCATGGCCAGCCTGCAGAGCGGGGAAGGTCCCAAAGGGCTGACAGCTGGAGTTACTGAGACATTTTTTCATGGAGCTTCATGGCTTGAGGCCACTGGCAGGGTAATGTGGGCAAGCTTTGTGTCCATACTGGATGCTCATACTCATGCCTATGGGTGTGGAACAACTCCCTCCTTATGGAAATACAGCCTCTCATCACCAGTGTTTTCCATGTACCCAGTGCAATAGCAAATTACAGCGATCATACAGAGGCTCAGACACCAGTGTCACACTACCGTAAGAAGGCCGATGCCACTCTGGCCTCCCCCTCTCTCGAAGGCATTGGCTGGGTGGTCTCCTGAAACCAGCTGTGCTGGAGACACTTGGCAGAGAGGTGGCAAGCTCCATCCCCTAGCTCATCTTACGTATTGCCTTCGCAGTCGTCAGCCAGCTAAAGACATGCCACCAGTAGTACCTGCACCTAGCTGTCTCCAGGGTCCTTCTGCCTCTTGCTGATTCCTTATGCTCAAAAGGAGAGCACTGAGGAGGCAATCCAAGTAAAGATGGCACAAAGGGGTTTCAGTTTTGTAGCATGGGCAAGTGTGTGCTTGTAATTGCGATAAGGTTGTCAAGGGGCATGGGGGGCGTTAGGTACCCACTGCCCACTGACAGCCAACAGATGTGGACATTCACCTGCGTTGCTTACCTGTGATCGTAATCTCTGTATAAATCTAACACCCTGGTACCTTTTTGATGAGGAAGCAGGGAGGATGTCTCACAACACGGTGCTGGAAGCGCCTGGTTGGTGCCCAGCTCCACGCCCCAGTGGCAGGAAAGCAACACGTGCTCCTTGCATGCTCGCCCTAACTGTCTTTAAGGCTGATACATACCTAAAAAATGCAAGAGCTGGGGGCAGAACTGAGGCCCAAGGTATTAACCTGAATCAGAGTTTGAGAACTTCTTCGGAGCGCAGCTTTCTGAGACAAGGTCGCAGTGACAGAATTCGTGGCCTATTTGGAACCAGAGTATGAAATTGTCCTCTTGGGACAGACTCGTTTGAGGGCAGCACAGCTCTGATTATTTAGGAGTAGCTGCATGTTTAATGAAGCTCAAAGACCTCGTTACTGTTGTATTTTCTGTACTACGGGCCTAAAAATTTACTTTGTCGATGGCAAAATTGCAGGCAGCAGGAGGTGGGAAATGCAATGGTTTTTACAGAGAGCAGTAACCTAATACAAAATACATTCAAGGCTCTGAAAAAAACAGGTGCAGGTGAGGATTAGCTAGCTGTGTCTTCTAAGTGAGGGCTGTAGGGATGCTTCCAGGTTGCAGATAAAGCTGTTCACCCATCAAGAAATTCTCAATGCAACAAATACTAGCAAAACCCCACAAAATTTCACATACAGACTGGTTTAATATTTAGGAATGTATTTGCTGGTAGAAGAGAAAGTTAATCTATCGGGTATCACTCTGGAAGAGGCTAGAACCACTGTTACTGACTTGAATGGAAAGGCGATCTGCTTTCCCCACCATCTTCATTTCCCTGCCAATGCACTCTTTTCCCTTTCAGACTGCTCAGAATTGTTTCTGCTGTCTTCCTGTAAGAAATTCAAGCTCCACCTGTGTTTAATAAGATATTGGATAACCTGGGTTGTTGTATTACGAACATCTAGGGCAAGAGTCTAGAAAAACTAATCAGTCCGAGGTCAAAGAGCAATAGTTCCAATTTTAAGCCAAGTGAAGTGATAGTAGATATAGAGCATGAGACCTAACAAATTCAGAAAAATTGTTAAAAAAATAATTCAGTGACCCCTGTTGTTCATATCTACTGGCTCATAATATATTTGTGATTGCATAAAGAAACAAACATATAAAATGATCTTTCTCAAAGACACATGAAAATTGTTAATTTTTATGAGGTTTGCATTCCTCTCTTGCTTCACAGCTTTAGGAACTGGGACTTATATTTGTTCTACAGGAAATTTTAGATACTCAAGGTAATTCCTACTTGCAAAAGCAAAGGATAAATGAATTATTTGCCTTTAAATGCTCATGCCAGTTGTTGAAGAAAGGAAGGAACGCACAGTGCACACGCCTCTGAAGGAACTGCTCCAATGATATACAGCATTTCTATGGCCTAAGGTGCCATGCAGGGAGTGCAGGGATCTGCAGTTTGCTGCCTACCCCAGTGAATGCTAATGCTAGAGGGAGGCAGGGTTTGTAAGGAGGGGCATCATCTTTTTAACGTTGCTGATCTAGTGGGTGGTGGTGAGGAACAGATGCACTTTGGGGCATGCAGCCTTTCTTTGGTGCCATACAGGCTGGATCTCATGGTTTTTCCTCAGTGAGGGCATCTGCTGCTAGATCACAGGGCTTGGTCCTCCCTCTGTCTCAATAAATTAGCTGTGAGCTGTGGAAATCCTACAGCAGGATTGCTGTGTTTTCACCTCGGGATAACCCACAATGTTGGGTTTGAAACAAAGTGAAATAGTGGGCTGCAATCCCTTCAGGCTGGGAGAGGAATGATCCCAGGTCTTCCCATATCCCTGCAGAGTGGGGTGAGCCCAGATCCCCTGGGTTAGATCAGAGAAGTAATTTTGGAAGGAAGAGGAATGTGCAGGCCTCTGGGTTGTTTTTTTCTTTGAAGGAAAGTAAGTGCTTCCAAATGTAAGCATCTAAACTCCCCGAGGATGGAGGCATTGCTCTGAAATCCCAAGTTAACCCCACACTTTGGCGTTGGGGTGAGGGCATGGTTTGTCTCCCACATTTTCTCTGGGCTAGCACTTTGCTCAGCCAGCTGATTTCCACTAAGTCCTTTCTTAAATGTTTAAAACTCCCTCTGCTCCAAGCAGGGAAGCCCCGGCACCACATGTGGGGTTGGCTGGACTCAACCCTAATGGCGAGGTGCTTGCAAGGCTTGGGGCTGTCATGGGCAAGCCTCTGCCAGGTCAAGGTGGATAAGCATGTATAGTGCCAGGGGCTGATTAGAAAGCCTGTGGCTTTGGCACGGTCTGCTTGGATATGTGAAGATGTCCTTAGTTATTAGAAAACTTTCTCAGGATCTCTGTGCCACAGGATTTCATTTTTCTAGCTGCAGGCCCAGTGCAACCCATGCTATCTCTACAGCTGATGAACCTTCAAGTTCTTTGCAAAACCTTTCAGCCTTCAGATGCTAAAATATGACTCTTTCCCCTTCGCCACCCCAAAATTTCAGCAGCACAGTGGCAGTACCTTTCCTCCTAGAGCATCTACCAGGCTTTCCCTTCTGACTCCTGCCAGTCAATGGCCAAACTCTCTTGCCCTTAATTTGTTTCCCTGTGGGTGAAAAGGGACTCGGCTCTAATCACAAAAGCTCTGATTGTTATAAACATCCTCATCGGCTCTCCCAAGAGCTCCCCTGCCACGCATACACTTCTCCTTAAGAGCTTGTGGTCTCCTTTCGCTGCGAAGGCTCTGTAAGTCAGCAAAGCCCATTGGAGCGCTCACATACCTTCACAGAGAGCTTTGTAAATACTGGACTTTGTTTTTGCAAAACATCCAAGTAAAACTTCTCTGTTTATGATATGATACCTGCAGATGTATCTACATACCTTCCAGCCTTCGTTCGTTAGGCGCAGTTCCTCTGCCACTGGACTGACCCCAGTGCGGCTTTGCATGCCTTATGCCTTGAGATGAAGAGCAGGTCTTGTATTGCCACCTCATACTGGCTGGGAGGGAGCTAGCTGGAGGGTAGTTAAATGTGTTTCTGATCTGTGGAAAAAAGTAAGAGTCTCCTTAGGTTTGTAGAGGTTAGTAGCTATTAAGTCGTCTAGCCTGCTTGCCCATGTGTCATGCGTAAGTTTCACCCACACATTCATTTGCTAAGCCTGAAAGATTTTTCTATTGCAGTGTTTTGGGCCACAAAGAGAAGGAAAAATGAAGTGTCACCAAGTGGTCCCAGAAATATAGGTCAGATGATCACAGCAGGTAGATGGATCACAGTGGTAGGCTTGTTTCCTGGCCCCAGATCATTTTTGTGATTCTCTCTTGAGTTTTTCTATGTCTCTCCAAGCTGTGGAACCCTTCCAAACCATGCTGTGCCACTACTGTGTGGGGCAGCGATGTGCAGGCTGCAGGCTAGCTATGGGTCCAAATCAGGACAGAGACAAACTAGTTGAGCCGGAGTTTCACAGCTTCTGGTCCTGGAGAGTGGCACCATCACCAGCATGGCGTTGCACCGTGCTGTGTTGCCTCCACTAGTCTCGGGTGTGGCTCCCAAATGTGGTGCTTCCCTGCTGGGTAAGCCTCATCCTCCTTTCACTGGGTTGGGACCATGGAAACAGGCAGTAGGCTTTTCACACCAGGCTCCTGTTCTGAATTTTAAATCCTTTACTAACTGAATTTATGTCTTTTTGGTTTTCACGCCATCTTTTGTACTCGTGTGTTTTATCACTGCTTCTGTATCTGCTTCTTTAGAAGAAATGTCCTTCTGTCTAGACTAATAGTTTTAGGTGCTTTTTTGTTTTGAACTTGCATGTAGAGTTGTGGATATCTTTTTATAAAACCATGTTTTTTTCAATTCTTTCTATTGCTAATTTTTGTTGCCAGTCAGTTATGCTAATACATTAAGTTTGGGGATACTGATGCATTTAAATTTCTGTCATACATTTCCTTGGTTGATGCTTTATTCTACTTGAACCTAATATGGTCATTGTTATGCACAGCCACCTGCTAATTCTTCAAGCTGTAAACTCTTTTTTTTTTTTTTTTGCCTATCTGAATGAGGTCAGTACTCATCTCAAGTATATTGGGTGCATGACCGTCTAAGGTATTTTTTGAATGACCACATGAGATCTCCAGCAAATATCTCTGAGGCTGAAGTCACCAGCAATGGTAATTCCTGTTTCTACACATTACAAACAGATGGTTGAGGAGATGTTCCATTCACTGGTAAAATTTGTTCTGTAACAGATGCCTGCCAGCTGCCATTCCCTGCACTGCTGCGTGATTTTATAGAGCTAACGAGATTAAGAAACTGTCAAAATTGATTTTTGCTTCTAAATACAGCAGATCTGATTCTGAAAATGCAGGGAGGGCTCTGTCTCAGGTGGTGCAAGCTGGCGCAACTCCAGTGAAAAGTCAGTGGAGCCGAACCACTTCACATCAGCCACGGCACTGTCTTGAAGAGCAGCCCTCTTAAATGGAAGCGTCAGCATGAAGAAATCAACAACAAAAAGAAGTTTCCAGAGTAGAACAGCAATGCAAAAGTGGGAAGAGGGGAGAGTTCGGGACGTTTAAAAAACTACCCTTCACTCATACCAGCAGTTCAAAACTGCTGATACTTCTTGAAAAACGCCTTTCATTGGAAACTCCGGTACATCAGATAGCTTATTGCTCAGTCTCGGTGCCATGGCAGAAGGTTGTTTTGCAGTCTTCGAACTTGCTCGCTAATGAATCAACACTTCCCACCTGTAGCCACTGGGGCTGAAGCCACAAAACTTTCCAGGCTGAAGTCCTTCTGCTGATAAAAATCTAGAATGAACTCGGCATGAAGCTGTGGAAAAATGCAGATGTATATTTTGAGAATCCATGGTCGGACTTTGAACAATCAGATGAGTATTAAGAGAAAAAAAATGCGGTAGTTTAAAAATAACAGATCTACTGCATGGCAGCCATAAAAGGAGATTTTAAGGAAAGGAATAGAAAATCATGCCAGACAAATGCATTAGGAACAGCAGTTGATACGGCATGTACAAATGACAATGTATATATGCTCTTTCTCTCCAAAATGCATGTGAGAATGTAACAGGAGCAGCCAGAGCCCACTTTTGAAATTTTACTAGTACAGATAATAGAATTCACCACATCTTTTTATCACAATAGACTTTTGCTGAATGCTACTGCTGTTACTTATGTCTCCAGCCAAAATTTAAACTCAGATCAAAGCTTTAGCAATGCTTAATTGAACAAACCAACTTAAAGCATTACAGACTGTTTGAAAGCATCTGTGACCTGACAGATTTGAATAGTGAAAAATGTGACATTCAGTATGACCTTTCTTTCCTCACTGCTCTCACAGCTCCGTTCTTGTCAGTAAGTGTTTGAATCTCTACCATCTTCCTAGTCTCAGTGCCTGCTATGCTTAGTTTGCTGCATCCGTCCCACCAGGATCACTAGCTGCAGGGTCATTTATTCCCTCTCTGTTTTGTAAAGGGACAAGAAGGCAGCACTGGGTCTCGGCAGCATACCCCAGCTAGCCGGACAGTCACAGGCTTCCCAAACACCCTCGTCCCCAGAGAGCAGGACTCAGAGGTCTGTCGTGGTTTGATCTAATTGGCAAAAGGGTTCAGGCCTGCCACAAATGTCCCCTGCCATCACCACCCCGCAAGCCCAGCTCATCTTAAGTCACTGTTTGCCTGCTGCCTACATCAAAAGTCCTTTGTGAAGAGCACAGTTGCTCCTCTGTAACTGATCTACATGGAGCAGGTCATCAGCTGCTTATGAGCTTTCCTTTTTTTGTTTTTCAGTTTTTTTCTTTAAAAAAAATGTGGTATGAAGTCATGTTAGAAATAAATAGTCTTGTACTTCTCCTCTAATTATAGAAAGAGGATCCTTGTTAGGCTACATGTGATTTTCAGTGTCAGCTCCTCACCTGGGAGGATGAGTGGGTTTCCGTACTGCAGAATAGATGTATCTACAAGTTACAGCAATTGGATTTGGTAAAACCTGGAAAAAAAACACTTTATTTTCTGCAAGCCCAAAGGATGATCTTTGAATTACTGAGCCTTTCCTCAAGGTGACTTTGAAAGCCATCTCCCTCACCCCAGCAACGCGATCTCTGTGCGTGGCGTACAGCTGTGACAGTCCCTGGAGAGTTTTGTCCAAGCCAAGAAATGAAGAGCCCCATCTAATGGGGTCACTGGCTGCTAATGAAGTTGCACGTTCATAAACTACAGCTACAGCCCCCAAGGGAAACTCCTTGTCATCCCTGCTTCGGGAGGCGCAGTTTGTCTGTGTCATAGCAGCTCATAGGACCAGGGAGAGCTGCTGGAGGCAATCTGCTGTGTGGGCTTTATTTTTTACCCACTCCCCCCTGCTGCATCAGGTTCTTCTTTCATTCCTAAATTGAATTGAGCAGAGTTTTAATTTCGGTGCCTGTGTCAATTTGTCAGCAGTAGCCAAATGAGACAGGAGTTATTCAGCTTTTTTCCTCCTGTGGAGGATCAAACAACAAATCTGTATAAGGAATTCCTGATGGAGAAGCCTAAAAGCAAGATTATGAATTTTCAAAGCCGTGGCCTTGTAAACCAAGCATCTTTGCAGAGTTCAGGGAACAACAGCTCATTAGGAATAATCATCTAAAACCTGACTGAAATCTCTGTAGCTTTTCTGACTTACACCAGATAAAGCTCTGATCCGTTCACCTAGTTTTAAGTCCAGACACACACTCTTGCGGTGTAGACATAATTTTCTCTGCATGCTGTAACCATTACTTTGCACTGTGACAAGCAAATGTTTATTGGGCTTTGTATGGCTCAGCATGAGCTTATAACACATTACTTTATGGCATTATTTTGCTATACATAATGTATATTTCGGTGGTTTTGCTGGTACTTTATTTGACGCTCGAGATCACTCATTTCTGAAGCACGAGTGTGATATCTTGGGAAAAATAACTTCCACTCACTCAGTACTAATCTATCATGTTGACTTTATTTCCGTCGCAGCATACCGAGAGCAAACAATTTCCTAGTACTCCATGCTTTTCAGCTAAATGCCTTTTCCAAAAGTCTAGGGAAATGCTTGTGTCATGGAAAAAACAGAATCCAGCTATGCAAAAAATAAAGCAAGAGGTGCAGTGGATCAGGCTTAATTGAGCACTTAACAGGTTCAGACTAGCTTGGGTTTATGGTAACTGAACCACTGAACCCATCCAAGCTGAACAGATGTAGAACATTTTGGATATGCAGTTAAAATACGCGTTAGCATGGTGTTCTTTATCTGCAAGTAGTAACACATAACCACCTGGGCAGCCACACTGAAAATTACTCCGTAGCGTGGTCAGGAGAGAGGGGCTGCTGAGGCAAGTTTGCATCTGCACAAGGCAAGCTGCTGTCGGGGTCGCCAAGTAGGATATGCCCCTCTGACTCTGAAGATGCAGCTAAGGATGCTTCCAGGCTCTTGTTCTTTTTTTTTTTCTCAAGTTGTTTGTCCTGGGAAACAGGTGTTGGGGGATATTCTCAGGATTTCAGGTGGCTCAGAGGCAGAGGGGCTAATGGATGACATTGTCCTCTCTACAAGAGCTTCGCTCTTGCATGCCTCTGACGTCTCGCTGGTGTGATGCTACTTTTTTCCTTTCTAAGGAGCCAGTATCTCAAAGTCAGTGTGGGGATTGCCCCAGAAATCTCCACCTCACTGCAAATAGTGCTTCTAAAGCTGAGCATTAGTCTTTGCTAACTAGACGGTGTTGCTACCACCCCTGTCACAGCTGTTGGTCATTCTACAGTACTTTCTGCTAGAAAATGGGTTTTCTTTTTGACCTGGGAAAAAGAAACCCTGTGCACACTGTTGCACTTGGACAGGTGATAATGTGCCTGTCCTTGGTGATCACAAGACAGTTTGTATCATTATTATGTCTCCAGCTAATTTAGTATTCTTTAAAGCAAATGTGTGGAGGAAAAAAGTGCATGATTGCATTTTAAGGTCGTGGCTATTACAGTATTCCTGGCTCTAGCAGGCAAATCAGGAACATTGTAGCTCAGCATTTTCTGGATTGTAGGGATCTATCTGTTGGCTTAGGCTTTGCTAAAATGTAAGTGGTATTTACAATTGGACTTGGCCATGAGCTGCTTCTTTTTGATACGAGTCCAAAAGCTAGGGTTATAATTACTGTGAATGTTGCATCCTGCAATCTGGAAGCATAATCTCAACATACATTGGGTTGGTCTTCACAAAGAGCTTGCTGAGGGCTGCAGTGGCCATCCCTGAGGAATCTTCCCACAGCCCTGAGTTACGTAGCAAGCCCTCATCTATGTTGTCTCCTCTCGATGCTCTTTCATTTTGCCTGCAGTAACCATGTTAGACACCATTGCAGACTGACTCTGCAGCCTGATGCTGGCCCAGGCATAAGATGTGGGATTCATCCTCTTCCAGTGACTAATTTTAGATGCATAAAACAAAATGGGAAATCTTCAACAGGGGAAAGACCCACTTAAAAAGGGATACTCTCAGTCTTGTAGGTCATCTTGTAGTCCTTGTAGTGAGCAAGGGAGGGAACAAACCTTGATCCTCCCAAAAAAAGGAGTAGTAGCACGAGGATAATACAAATCATCTTTTTGTAAGGCCTGATCCTGTCAGTGATCTGTGTAGGCGCATGCCAGATCAAGCCAGAGCAAAGCCAGACAGGCAGCCAACATCTAGAGACCTAGGAAAATATTACTGATGCAAAATCAGGACATAAATGCTCGCAGCAACTGAGAGGGGTTGCCTAAATTTGGGACTGGCATGCCTACAATGACAGCTAAAGGTATTAATAATTTTGTGGGCCTGCCTCTATGCCGTTGGGTGTTGAAGGGTTTGGCGCTGCCAAGTGGTAAGCCTTCCTAAGGGATGGACGATTGACACCTCTTGAGCCAAAACAGCACTTGAAATCTACTGGACTCAGTGGATGAAAACTGAAGCTAAAACCTCAGCTGAAAGTTTGGGCCAGGCTGTAAATAAAGTACCTAAGGAAACTGAGAAGAAATTGTTTTTAAAGGAACTGAGTAGAGGGAGGCACCTGTCCACACGCCTTGCACATCAGTGTTGGGACACAGCTTGGTTGACCTTCTTTCTGATGGGTAATACAGTGTGTGCTTAGAACAAATACATTTGGACAAACATTGATGCTACACAATGTTAATGGGGGTTTTTTTCCCCCATAAGCAATTTGATAAGTTTTTCTGTAAAATTTGATTAGCAACAGCCTTCTCATAATGTGTAATTGGTGGATTTCCTATGCTAAACATATTGTCTTACAAACATATATTGAAAGAAGGTTAAGAGATTCTTACACAAGACACAGGTAAGCTCATAGTCTTAATTTTATCTATAAGGAAAAAATCCCCTGAAAACTAAACAGATCTCAAAATACTCTTCTGTAGATTTTGATTTTGCACTGTATTCTGAATTTGACACAGCAGAAATTTTTTAGCTAAAGATAGAGGGGATTTTATACAGAGTGACTTGTTCTTTTTGTCCTCTGTGTGTCTCTGTATATATTTTTATATATATGCATATATATACACATAGTTTAGAGAAGAAAAAGATGAATTATGCCTTCTTTAGCTTTGTAATAAACTCAAACTTAAGTGAAGCCAGAGGAAGGCTTTGGCTGTGTATTCAGCTTCTGCAGGTAGAGTCTCATTTCCAGTTTGTTCTATAAACAGACTCTTTTCTTCCATTATTTAAAATTGCTCAGCTGCTTCTCTGCAAGAAAACAGCAAAGGCAATTGAATACAGCCTTGGTCATGTAAGTGGCTCTTGTCTCAAAAGCGAGTTTGTATTTGATGCTGTCCTAGTTTTTCTTTTTCTCAGTCCCATAAAGGTCCTTTTCAGAGTTGAAGAAATTCCAGTTAGTGAGCACTGGACTCAGTGTGTGAGCAAAAAAAGTACAGTATATAGCGCACTGCTATAAAATTACATATAAATATTTACATACCCTTTAATGTCACCTCATGCTCAGTTAGGCTGTTGGGGTTTTTTTTGCAGCTTTTTTCTAATCTTCATTTGGCCATTTCAAGCATGACTAACAAATTTTGAATTATTTTTAAACTTCCAGCATCTTCTCTGTAACAACAGTGTACGTGAAGGTGCAGGTGGCTGTGCTGAGTTCAAAGGATTAATTTGCCGAGGAGACCTAGGACTTTCCGACTGTATTTCTGTGCTTGAGTTTCTTAATAAAGCCACTGCGTTATCCTGAACTTAAGCTAACTCCATGGTTACAGTGGTGTCAATTAACCATAGTGTCAAAGAGAAGAATTCAGCCCGAAGCGGCCAATACAGGGATTTTTATTTTCCTCTCCTCTTTACCAAGCACAAACAAAGGCGTGGGTTGCTACGTATTCTTGTTACACCTTATCTAAATATATTGATCAGCTCCTCCAGACTCTTATCTGTTTGCTTGGCAATGGCTCTGGTTCATTCACACTGGGATTGCAGGGGAGCTGAATGGATACGGCGACGTGAAAGGTACCAGTGGGCTGGTTCAAGCTGGGTGACACCATGCCTGGCTTCTCTTTTGTTTCTCCTGGCTGGTTGTTTGATATCCACCAGTCTCTCTGTTCATTAAGTCGGCGTGATGAATAGAAGGCAGCGAGTGTAATTCGGGCAGTTAGGGCCACCTGCTCGATAAATATAATAAACATCCACTAGTGCATCTCTTTCAGCACCACGTGCGTCAGTGAAGTGCAAACTGGAAAATGTATGATAGTGAATGGAAATCGTAAATCAATGTGAAGATACTAGCAGTTTCCAGAGTCACACTAGCTTCTCTTGCCCCCAGCCTTTTTAAGCCCGATAAAAGAACATTTTCAAAGGTGAGGTTCCCCCAGTAACAGAGATTACATTCATGTAGTATTATTTTTCATGCAGAAGACATCTGGTTCTTCTAGTTTTTACACTGGAATAACTTCATTGGAGTGGATCCTGCACTGCCCCAAGGGTAGGTGTACCCAGCCATGTGGGATCAGGCTGGTGCATATAGTTGGCACAGTGGTTTCTGCGCCATCCGTGCAGCACGTGTGTGGCCCAGGCGATATGCTGGGGAAGGCATTACAGGTAGTCTTTGTGCAGAGAGGGGAGGAAGCTCAGCCCACAAGAGCCCCAACACCAGCTGATTTTAAACACCAACTTTGCACTTAACGCTCCCAGCCTGTGCTTTTGCCTGAGCTGAGCTCTGCCAGTCCCGACTTCAGCAGCATTACCATGGGCAGGGATGTGGTCTCGAGTCAGAACCAGGGATGCACCATTTGGATGCATGACTTGATAATATTGACTTGTAGATGCAACCTTGGACTCAATGCTGATCAGTGAAGGCAATGCTTATGGCATATGGGAACAGCCTCGCACCGGCCAGTGAGTGTAATGTCTTTAGCAGACTTTACATCATGAAGCGGTTAACGAATTCTTTTGTACTGAAGGGCTGGATTCAATAAAAATTTTCTGGGGCAAGCTACCATAGCCTGCCATACTGCAGTGCGTCAGGCAGACCCTTTTTTTTTCCTTTTCATTTATTTTTTCTTCCCCTTTTAATTTTAAATTGAGTGCAGCTGACAGCCTCCAATGCTGTTAACAATGGCACTTCTTTCCCTGGGACAATGTAACATTTAAAACAGATAAAAGCCCATGTGGGGCTAATAAAAGTTTGCCCCCATCCTCATTCCTGTAGGGCAAGTTTCCCCATCGTTAACATTTTAAGTAGCAGGCAACTATGAATATGAATGTAATTGACTTTTACACACTATTACTCATCAGCGGGTAACTCCGAACAGGCGTCACTGGAGGGATGTGCTGAATCTCAAAAAAACTTTGCGTGGCCCAGCAGCAGGGGAGCAATGTGGAGCTGCATGAGCTGCAGCCTAGTGGGCACTGGGGAGTCAATGGGCAAACAACTGTGGGGACTAGCAAGCTGGGCATGGCAGCCCAGCTGCCCCAGTCCAACAAGAGTAGGAAAACAGGAAGGATCTGCAGATGACACTCAGTGTTTTGCCCCAGTAGGACTCCTCTGCAGTGCATTCCTTCTGGTGGCTAACGGAGAGAGGGAGCAAGTCAGCGGGTTCCCGTTCCAAATTTTCCATCTGAATAGCTTGTGCAGCTTGGTTTAGGAGTCTAAATGAAATTCTCTGAGCATTGGTCTTTCTGTCCATATCAGGGAGAAGGCATATGGCTTGCATACCTTCTTCGATGGATAGTATTCATTGACTCCTTACAAAAATCCTTACAAACAACGTTATGATTTCCAGGGCGCTATAAAAGCATTAGGTTTTACAAATGCATTTTGAGGTGACTTCTCTCCTGAGCAGTTTCTGCACGGTTTATATGTGCATGATTCAGTTTAAATTCTCCTTCAGTCAGCAAACCAACTATTTTCAAAATAGTGTGTGTGCGGCAGGGGCGTGCATTTTGACTACCCTCCATGCAGAGCTCAGTCCAGAACATCCATGACTGGAGGCTTCCTTTGCCTTCAGTGGTCTTTGGGTTAGGCTCTGTGTTGCTTTGTGTATCCACACATCTCTGTGAGGGGTTTGGGTTTTTTTTCAGAAATGGTTTGAAAGCCTCTAGCAGTGCTATGATGGGAAGGTGCCTCTGTTCCTTTCCTCCACCTCCTCCCGGTCTCCCTGTTGCTGGACAGCTCTTGGTTCCCCCACCAGCTGCTGGTGGCTGTAGCTACCAGATGGGCCCGGCTGTGTGGGCTGAGCCCCTGTCCTGCCATTCCCACTGAACATTCACATCAGTAACAGGACCGAAGAGTCGGTGCGGTATGGACTGTTTTTATTTACAACCTAGAAATACAATTGCTCCCCACTGGTGTTTATCAACTCTACATTCCAGATGAAGCACAAAAAAGTCATTTTTACATTGCTCATAGAAAATAAAAAAAGGCTTAAACACCCACAAAATTTGCTTACTCTTCAGGTGTAGCCCCCGGAAGGGTGAGAACAGCTTCCGCCATATTCTGGTTGGAAATATCACTCACATGATTATTGGAAAGTCGAACAGTCCCTACCGGTGATAGGTGATGTGCAAAAAATAAGGAAAAGGCCATGAGGTCAAATCCTGAGGACAGTTTTATAAAAAGGCTGGAATGGAAAAGTGTACTTGACTTCGGTGATGCTACATAGTGTTTATAGAATTAAGCCGGTCTTTATCCACAGAAATATGAAGTTAGATCTTGCAATGCACTAGTGGCTGTCGGCAAACTGATACAGATCGTCCTTTTGTTCAGAATAATATGCACAAAAGTATCCCAGAGGTGAAGCTCAAAATACCCGCATTGCTCTGGTGTGCCGCTCCCTCTCTTTCCATTAATGCAAAATGACTCACAGGCTTGAAAAGACAAACATTGATCAAAAGACTGAAGAGTGATTTACTGGTGTGGGATGGGACAAGATGTTGTTTTAGCCCAACAAACAGTAACTGCATTTAGAGGTGAGTATTGCTAAGGGAGCCCAAGGCGGTGCTTGCTTACTAAATTGGGTAAAATGCAGGGATTTCACCAAATGCAAATGACAATGAACAATATGTATGACTCAATATATCCGCTATGCTTTCAATGTGCAGTCAGAGGGTGGTATAGCTGACCTTTTAAAGTGATGCTTTTCAAACCACATTGTTATGATTATCAAAGTGTTCATTTTAGAATACAATATTTGGACCCACTCCCATTAATATTCTCATGTATCGTTTGAAGGCTGTTTTCCCTGCTGTTTATAAGAAAGCACTTCCAGGCAGCCCTGGAGAAAAGTGTCATACTTTTATTTCTATGTCTAACCAGGGAGCGAAATTTGCCACCAGTTCTCCGAGGCTTGACACACACCTCTGGAATACTTTGAGTCACGTATGGAATTAGCTAAAATAAGTTTGAGGGTGATTTTTGTGAGTCCTTCCTGTGTGCCAGAAATAGTCTCTGAGAACAATGTGGGGCGAGAAATATTCTCTGCTCTTTAGCCTCAGCTTCCTTCTATCTAAAAGCCGTCGGTGGCATCACTGGCACTGCAGAACAGATCCCAGCATGGCTGTGGTGTGACTCCAGTTTTGCAGTACTATAAGAGAAAGAAAAAATCTGGCACCAAATTTGTAAATTTAAGTGTAAAAAAGGCAAAAAAAAGAAAATTTAAAATAATCACAGCACAGTGTCTCTAACATGGTCAGCCCAAGGCCGACAAGCAGACTGGAACGAGGCCGCCACAAGTCCGAAGAGAGGCAGTTTTGCTGGGATGCATTTCCTCCCTGTCCTCCATCAGCCAAGCCAAAAACTTAACAGGAAAAAAAATAAAAAGGAAGCCGTACAGAGCAATTTGGCTGCACAGCGGTACTCATTACAAATAAATAGCCTGGGCCCGGCTCCTCCACGGTGTGGGGACTCAGTGCGGTGCTCAGGGGCCAGGCGAGACGCTGCTGCTGTGACCAGCGGTGGCCACCACCCTGGTTACCACAGCACTGCTCGTCCCTGAGCAGTCACCCCTCTGGCCTGCGAGAGGGTCTGGCACAGGCTGGGCCGACCACAGTTAAAGCGCAGCTTTCCTGAAGCATGAGCTGTGATGGTCAGACACCCAATCGGGTGAAGAGTTAAGTACTAAAAAAAATAGCAGAATCTTTTATCGGGCTGAGGATGCCTTATTTTGATCATGGAGGTCAGACACAGACGTGGGAATTCCCCCAAGTTGGTTTATTTGCAGATTTGTTCAGACAGTTTCTTTTTTTTTTTTTTTTTTTTTTTTTTGACAAATCAGCCTTTTTTTATAATAATCTCATCTTGAAACTTGAGAGGAAGGGAATGTAGGGGTGAGCAGCTAATATCAGTGAGTTCTGGAAACTCCCTTTTTATGATCTCTTTCATTTAGCAGCTGTACTGTTTTGATGCTTTCATTGCATTAAAAAGTTATTTGACAATACTGCCAATAAGTAACTTCATTTGTTCCAGTAAAATTAGCTTCAGCTCACAGTAAGTTTGAGAAAAGCACTGCTAAATAATATTAATATACAGACAACAGGGCTTTGATCTAATATGTCATAGAGAAGAAAAACATCAGAGGTGTTAGGATCGGAGAAGGCAAAGCTATTTTCCTTTTTCTTTACTGATTATACTCCTGGTTCAAATAATATTTTATGAGTGTATATGTAGCATCTAGTGACTGGTAGATGTAAACATTGGTTTAAAATTAATTTTAAAAGATCTCTTTATACAAAGCAATATATTTACTGATTTAAATCATACCCATCTGGACGTGTTTATCAAAATCAATCCTTGTCTACTATAAGCCATTTGCTGCCATTGCCACCCACTGGCCAGGGACAAGTAACCATCCTGTTACTGACCCAGATCAACAAATATCCTGATTAAACAGACACATCTTGCTACACATCCAATTGCTTCCTATACAGCATCTTGCCTTTAATATAAAATCTGGCCAGCTTTGTAGAAAATTTATTTACTGATTTTATCTTCAAAACAAAAGTCATAGTCTGGGAGAGAGGCACAGGGGAGGGAGCATGTTTTGCAGACCGTGACCTCTGATCTGGTAGTTTCATCCCTCTGTCATCTCTTTAAATGTACTACTTAAAAACCAAACAATCTCGTCCTTTTATGTTTCTGTAATGCAAGACACAGTTTTGGCAATATATAGAAAAATAATTAAACTGAATTACAGACTGTAGGGAGCCATTTTTCTCACATAGGGGTCAGCATACATGGTAATACTTTGGATTAGGGATGAAATTACTGGAGGACTGTAATAACTAACCTTATTAATCTCCTCATTTTCTTAAGAGTATCACAAAAAGAAATATTACAGCAATCGCAGCTTAACATTGGAATCATTCTCTACTTTAATCACAGTCCTTTATGTACTGTGATTTTGTGTGTTGTTTTGTACTAATCATACTAACAATTAATTTTATTAATCATGTCTGTTGTTGTTGCTGGTTAACCACTTTTCTTCACAAATGATTTCAGGGGCCAATATTTGGGCCTTTGAAACAAATTTGAAAAACTGATATAAAAATGATTCTTCTTAGGGGAGCTGCTCTTCACTTAGATACCTATAAACAAAAGGTAAACCAGGCCCTTATGTTTCCCTTTCCTGTGCCTTTCGGTACCATACCCGGTGCATACCACAAATGCTGAGATAGCCTTCTCTACAAATGGTTAATCAGAGGCAAAGAAAGGCAATAAAGTTTTGTTCTCGGCATCATTAGTAAGGGGGAAGGAGGAGAAAGACTTAGCAGAACAACTGCATCTTTTGTTTTTAAGTTCTTTGGAACAATTCTGCCAGGCAGCGCGTTTTCCCTCTGTTTCATTTCTCTTTGTTATTTTCCTATCTAATTAAAATTCTGCAGTGCTGTCATGGAATTGTTGTCCGTTTAAAGCCACAAACAGCTTCTGTCCTAATGAAATATGAATTGCATTAGTTAATTGAATTGTGCACTTATTGTGTGTTGTGAATGGACTGAGCGCACTTATATTCTTAATATATACTGAGCATTTTATCAGTCTAGGGAACGTGTGGACATAGAAAATGCTGCTATCGTTCTTTGCTTCACAATAGGTAGATTTAATTGGCAATACATGGGGCTAAGAAGTATTTGTGAAGGACAAAAACTGTAAGATTTCACACGGGCATCTGCTAGCTGGGATGAGGTCGGCTCTTCAGTGGTCTGGGGTCAGGTCACAGTCCTGAGCGGAAAGCTCGAATAAACACGTATTATGCATGGTGCCTCTGTGATGTCTGCAAAAATAGGAAGAATCGAGGAAGAGTGACAAAACATCTGTGGCCTTCTGCAGCAGCAGGCTTTTTGGGTTAAGTGAACCTTGTAATTGAAACCCTCAGCACACGGTCCAGACCATTCTCTTCCAGGACCTGTCTGGTCTCTATCATCTGTAGTCTAGTTTCTGTGATGTACAGTCTATGCAATCTCATGCAGATACTACCCTCATAGCCCTGGTAACACAACGAGCTTAGCTCTGGGGTTCTTTTCACAGATGGGAGATTTTTCTCTGAACTGTGGGAAAGTTCAGTTTAGCACGTTGAGGACCTGACCAAAGTCAAATGAAAACAGAGGAACTCTTCCTGCTGACCTCAAAGCTGTGGATGAAACAGGTGCTTAAGAAAAGTGCAGGCTCTAGCACTCAGCCCTTACAACATCCAAGACGGATATATTGCATCTGTAACCACTCGATGGTGGACACTACTAATGAACCGGGCTATTTCAGAGAACGGTCGTTAGCTGGGAAAGCAGTAACGGAATACTGAATTTAATTTCTTTACATGGGGCTTGATTTTTCACTTAGTTGTTCAAACCATTCAGCATTATACATACACATATATATAATATACATATGTATATGATATACATATGCATATAGATATCTCTCCAATGTTTAGCCTTTAGTTTTATTTACAGAGAAAAGTATGTTTGGATTCTGCATAGTACTTACGTAAGATAATAGATCCAAATATAGTACCTTCCAGTTACTCTTTAACTTGACAGGTGTGGAGAGATATCTATTGTTCTGTCAAATAGTGCCTCCCTTAGCTTGAAACGATACTTCATTCAACAGCTGAAAGAAAAGATAAGCAATGTTCAGGTTGAAGAGTAGTTGAGAAATTTCTTCTCATTATCATTTTCCACTCAGAAACTGAGGAGATACGCAAATGCAAATGACAGTCTTTTACTGCAGCAAACTAATGCACGAATATAAAACCACTTAAGATAAACACAGCTAAAACTGACTTGCCATGAAACACAATTCCCAAAGGGAAATACCATGACCCTTTCTACAAGAGTAGCAGAGAGAAGAGTATCTATCCTTGATCTGAGCAGGCATGGACAACTTCTCTGTGTGGGACTTTCCAGCTCTGTGCACATGTAGAGCCACTCATAATTTCCCACTGTGGGCGATTCTCCACAGCTGCTGTAGCACTCACCTTCCAGGAACACTCCTCCACATGCCCCAGTCAAGCAGTTCATTACCACCATCCACAGATGATGCACCGAGATACAGAGATTAAATGAGGCATTCTTGCTTGGGTATGTAGGCAAGGACTTTCCTTAAACACCTAACAGAGGGGGAGAGAGGTTTCTCCAGAGGGCAACTTGGGGATAGCCACATTAGGTTGCATCTTCTCTGAATCACCTTTTGGAAGAGTTTTTCTCTCTCTCTCGATCATTGTATTTACTGAACCTAAGGGGACCCACCTCTGGGTGTAGTTGTTGCATTGCAGAAGTGCTTCAAGCAAATTAGTTTCCTTCACTCCCCAATCCCTCTGAGACAGTCATACCTGCTAAATCTTCTGACTAAGGAATTTCCCACCTAGTGCCCATATTACTCAGTTATCTCCTCTCTTGCTTTGAATTTTCTGCGTTTACCACAGTACTGACAGCTCTAGCTGAGCTGCTGTTGAATATATCTGCCCGCATGAAAGCGTTCAGGAGGTAAGTAAGAAGGGGTGGGCGTCTGCAATGGTTTGGTGAGGTGCATCCTGACAGAGTCACGGGCAGGGGGCAAATGACTGAGAGCGAAAGTGGTGGGATGGGGTGTGAAGGGTGATTGACAGTGGTTGCTTAGTGGTCTGAAAAGAGGTGAGTGAAAGTACTCAGGTGGGGGGGAGGGGAGTCTGGGAAGAACGGCTGACCGTGAGAAAGACACCACTACGTTACCCGTGGCACACTACAGGCGTATATGCTGTATTCTCTTCCGTGAATGCAATTTTGAAAGACTTGATGTCACTAAAAATATTCACATACTTCTATCTAAAAATATATAATATAGTGATGTATAATTAATGAGGGGAGGAAATGAAAGAGATTCAAGGAAGGCTGAAAAATAAAACTAAACCAAGGAGACCTCCAGGGAGAGTAGAGAAGAAGCAAAGACCCATACAGCCTTGCAGACTTTAACATGGCTTTGTTGTCTTCTGCAGCACCATCACGTGCAGGGAGACAGTCTGGGGCTCTGCTGCTATGGGTGGCCTTCCATGAGGACACCTGTGCTCAGGCTGCCCCTCTGCCCCGGGCCCAGCCACAGGGTCCAGCTGCCCATCTGAAGCTAGGTGGGGCCTTAACTGCCCCAGCACCATCAGCCATACCTCTTGTGGCCTTCCCTCTTCTAGCGGCTGGCCCCAGCACTGTGCGGTGCAGGGACTCTGCTCTAGGTAGCAAAGGATGGTCCTCAGAGCAGCCTGGGAGAGCCTCCTCCCCAATTGCCACTAATTAAATTAAAAAAACACAACTAACCGTAACCGTCACAGTCATCTATAGCTGGACAAAGGAGTGTAGACAGCTGTACTTGAACAGTAGCATTTTATACCCTGGCACAGATATAAATTCGCTATCATTAGCAGGTTGTTTATCTTTATTTTCAGTTAAATAAGGAACATGGCTATCTTTTTTTTTTAATACTGCCTCTTCTCTTTATGTTGCTGTCATTATATGTTTAATTACTGTTCCTTCCTGTGGATAAAGCACATGGACAAAACCAAATTTTTATTCTGTTTACTTTTTAGTTTTCATTATGAAAATGTTCCTTATAAGATTAAAGAACTTGCCCATTTTAAAAATCTGTCTTGAACTACTTTTCTTAACCTTTTATTATGACTAGTATTTCACTTCCAGCAATTTTTTTGAATACTAAATAGTCATGTTAGTTTTCTAGGTAAAAAGACATTTTTTTTTTTTTCTTAAGTTAAAGGTACTATGTTGCTCATTTTTTCAAATTTCAATACAAACCTTATTTTAGTGATCCATGTGTTTTTTCTCAAAGTCTTTTTTAGTTAGATGAACACTAAAAAGTTTAGAAAAAAATCTTTAAAACACTGAAGGACACAAAAGTCCCCTGCTCAGCTAATACCCAAGTATTAAAAATTGCCGGTCTTCACCAAAGTCATGATCCGTCCAGCAGAGACTATGCATGTGTTCAGCACCACCTGCTTCAGATGAAGGCGAAGAAATGCCACAATAGGCGGATTTAGGATAATCTCTTCTCTCTCCCATCCTTTCTCCTGTCCTGCATAGTTCCCATGAAGACCTCACACTAATCCCAAGAATTCAGAGATTGATTTAATCCTTCAAGCATAAGGCTTCCATTATTATTATTTTTATTATTATTATTATTGCCACCACCATTATTATTATTATTACTACTACTACTACTATTACTATTCTTTTGGAAAAACTGTTAACAGCTTTTGTTTACTATAGAAATATTCAATTATTCTTTGAAGCTTGCTAAACTCACTTCTCAGCATCCTGTAGCAACCATCTAATTTAAATAATTCAAATAATAAAATGTTCTAACTGTGGATCCTATGCAAAAGTACATCCTCTTACCAACTGTGAATTTGCTGTCATTCTTCATGTAACTGAAATCCCTCTATTTCTTGCATGATGAGGACTGGGAGTGTTGACTCCCCATACCTGCATTCTCTCTTGCTGTCACTCACTCTTCAATGGACTCCTTGTTCAGTTGGTTGGTTACTTACTATTATGGCTAGTTCCAGTGCCCTCCCTGTTGAAAAGTTTTTTCTATGCTTATAGTCTCACTGCTCCACTCCGATCCCCATCAAATAAATAGTGCAAAAATTAAAACACAATTTTCAGAAAACATTTTTTAAATCCCAACAATTTTAATTAAATTATTATAAATGCAATGATTATTAATGCATAATATTAAAATTTTAGAAATGGGGGATCAGGAATTTAACTTCCCCTGTCCCCATTCAAACCGTAGCTTTGTAATGTATTACTTGGCCCACAACTTTCAGTGCTTGGCACCCGCCTAACTTCAGAGAACCAAGGCAGGAGGTCCCCACTGTGAAACTCAGTCTAATTTAGATGCCTACTCATGTGTTTAGCAATCTAGCTTGAAAGCATTTTTTTTTTTTTTTTTTTTTTTTTTTAGATTTAGGGAAATGGGGTATATGAGAATGAGAAAGAACTCTCTTGGGCAATACAGCACGGACAGTTATTTGCCCAACCAAAAGCCCACCATTTTATTAAAACTCAAGCAAGTAGATAAAAAGATAGTAACTCTTATTTTGACTAGGGAACTGGTTAAAATATCTTACCTTCTGTTAAGGACCCTTGATCTTACAAAGCTTCTGCTTCTTTACTTTCAAATGTTCTGAAATCCCACAAATGTCTGTGAGAAATTGAGGAACCTCAGAAGCTGAAAGGTCATCTGGGAGGGGAAGGGTAGTTCTTGGGCACAAGCTAGCCAATGCTTTGTTTTAAGAAGCCACCCTCCTGGTGGAAGAGAAGCTCAGCTACAGAGCGGAGGGTAGGATCACCCTTCTCTGGCAGAAAATGCGATTCTTTGCAACTGAAGATGGCTTCTGCCACCAGTCAGAATGAGACTGGCAAGGCAGACACCCCCAGTCATCCCCAGGAATGCAGTCATGAGGAACATGAACTTGGCAAGCTTCTTAATTTCAGCCAAAATAATGGATATTATGAGACACTGGTTGAGCTTTTCTTACCAGTAGGTGAGAGAGACTGTCTGGGAACTAACATCATTTGGCTAGATAGAAAACTCTGGGTCCAAGACAAGGCTAATGGCTTTGACTCAGTTGTTCCCAGTTTCATATGCAAGTGCGATGAGGCAGTGAGATCTATGCCAGTTTTGAGTGTGGCCAGAAAAGACTGTGCAAGAAGGCGTTTTGGTTTGTTAGATAGAGAGTGAGGAAACCTTCTGGGGAAAGGAGAGCCTAGAAAACAGAGAGGACCGGAACAGAAGTAGATCCTGCAAATAAGCCAGAAGTTATGAGGATCTGGGGAACATATTAGTCAGATATGTCTATTAAAGACATCTGTATATATGGCAGCCTCTTCTGAATTCAGAGAACATGATGCCAATTACGACCATCAGAGAGTCATAATTTTGGTAAAGGCATAAAGGGGAATTCAGTAAAACTGGGAAGGTATCAGAAAAAGGAGTTGAATAAGCATAAGTTACAAATGTAACAAGCTTAAAAGCAAAAGAACAATCAAAGTATTTTGCCATGGAGGACAATTTCAATAATAATGGGCAGTAGGGAAATGTAGTGGAACATCATCATTATCTACCCACAAGCTGTTCAGGAAAGAAAGACTGGGCCACAGCGGCAGAGGAGATACCGCTGTATAGAACATTATTTAGCTGAACTTTAAGTGGGAAGGGCTATGCAACTGAATCTCTGAAGACAAATAAATAAATGCTAAACTAGAAATTCCAAAGCGTATTAACAACTTTTGGAAAGTAAAGACATTAGCAGGTCTTTGTTGCTAATATCCAGCTTAAGAAAAGGAAACAGACTGAGCAATGTTGAACTCAAAAGAACTGCTAAGAAAATTGTAGTAATAGGGACTTTGGCTACTCCCCTATGCTTGGCCAAATAGGTCAGGAGGCACACAGATTAGAAGAGCAATTTCTTGACACCTGAAGCAACAGCATCTTGGAAAACTAACACACAAAAGGAAGAAACTAGTCTTTTAACTCAGGTGTTAATCACAAACTGATTGTAGCTGACTCACTACGTCTTAATGTCTAGGTGGACCACAAGGCTAATTCACTACAGGAGCTCCTATGTTCATGGATCATACCTTTCATCTCTTTGAGGTGATGCTATTTTGTTTTCTTTTAAAACTGTGACATAAGTATGTATTTTAGTATCTAAGAAATTCAACAAAGAGCTACTTCACCTTCCTCCTCCTAAATCTTCCCTTAAAAACTGGCCAGAGGAGAAGTACTAAACACAGCTTTATGAGCTGCTTCTCCTCCTGGGAGTGTGAAAGCCTTCAGAGAGCTTCTCATATGGCTCAGCGGCTACCAGCTTCTTGATAAAACACACAGATGCACTGCATCTTCGGCATATTAGGATTCACTGAGCAGGGCTGAACTACAGCTGTAGAGTGCCCAGGTATTCCGGCTTTCCAAAGCATGGTTTTATGTTGGCTTCACAGTAAACAAGACATAACCGGTGTGTGTACCAAGCCTTGTTTCAAACACTCCTACCCAACCCTGCTTGCTTCTAGAGGAACACCACCTCAGCTTAGGTTTATTCGAGACACAAACCAGGTATTGGAGTCTCACCGAGTACTAGGCAGGGCTAGTCTTCACTGCAAGCTACCACTGTGTCACAACACAACCTTGAGGAGTCCCCTTGGCACCATGCCCACAGTGACTTGGCAATTGCATCCACCTAGGCTGCACTCAGCATTGTGGCAGCCAGCTGCAGTTAAAACCTGCTGGGACCACGGCTCAAGCACGATTAGCTGGCACAATGACAATCACGTACTTGTCTCTGCTAACTTCAACTCTATAGACAGGAATAAGCAATATACCAGCAAGAAAAGGCATAACTTGTGTACGCACAAATGCTTTGCGGAAACTGTGCAAGGCAGTACTGGATGCATGAAAATGAATAGTGAAAACAGAGGTAATGAATGAAGGACATTTACACAGCCATAGAAAGAAGGAATCACACAAGGAATAGATGAAGAAACACACATGAGAAGGAAAGCGAGTACAAGAACAAAGCATGCAAAAAAACCCAAGGAATGAAAGGGGTGCAAGTTAAGAGGTACAATTTGGGAGTGGACAAAGACGACAAAATTAGACTAAAGTGAATGTACAGGGTCAGGCAGGCATGAGAAGAGACTCACTAACCCTCCCATGGTTGTTGCATACACAGGAAGGCCATTTGGATGGGACAGAAAACATTAGGCAAAAAGGACGCAAAGGAGCAGTGTATTTTTTCCAATCAAAAGCTGTCTGTAACCTATGCTGAAAATGTATTTTTTTCTGCACTTCAAGCATATTAACAGTTTAATATATGATAGTATTGCTGATGACACTGAGAACACTGGGCTTTAATGAAACGATAGATTTGTTTCATCTTTAACTAATTTGAACCTTTAATCCTCTTGCTTGTGCAAACTCTTCTTCCTTCAGGTCAAAGTATTAAATAGGCTCAAGAAGTAAATAAGGAAATAAATACCAGAAACCCCCTGGGGAACATTTAAATTAAAGTTTTCTAATAGTCAAATCAACTTAATGCTGTGATCACAGGCTCAGTTCATCTTCTCCCCCCCCCAACTCTATGGCTAAAGCTGTGGGAATAAATAGCCAAAAAAAGGAAGGGGCTTTGGTTTTCTTTTAGTTTCTCGATGCTTGTGTTGCTCTAGATTGGGTTGGGTTTTTTAACTGCTCTCATTATAGACATACAGGAACTTTTAAAACACAAATTTGTAAAAATCAAACACACAGCCCAAAACATTGGCCTGCAAATTTTCCCCCACGTTTCATGCCTGGTTTGCACTCTACTGTACGCCTGTGTTGGTTATGCATCTAACTATTTTATGGATATAAATTATACTGGTGCAAACCCTTGTGTAGACAAAATCTTGCTGATATAACTGTCTTCCACCAGCACAACATATTTCAGTTAATGAGTCAGAATACACTTTGATATCAGTGTAAATGGTTCCTCCTGGGGGGAGGATCGCTTCTTTACTGTTAAAGTGTAGATAAGTTCTGACCTTTTCTCTTCCCTTACTTGGGCTTAAATCAATCAAACCCATATCTAGTATTTCTCATCCAGAAATAATACAGCTTCTTTTCACCACCTTTTTGATGGCTGGTCCCTTTCTGTGTTCTTGCTTCGATTGTACGGTTATCAGAAAAGGGTATGTCTAAAATTCTCTTGAAAGCAGAAGTTCTGTTTCAAGCAACAGCAACCGCAGGATTAAATGCCTCCAATCCTAAAAGAAAGAGAAAGAAAACTGACTTGAAAGTTTGAAGCTAACAAATGGTTTGTAGTTGGCTGAGACATTTGTATTTAATATTGAGGAAGCAATGACTTTCTGGCCTCCAGTGGAGCATCTCCTAGACAGACAGACAGGCACACAACAAAATGAAGTCTTAATGCCATGAGCTTCTTGAGAATGCTACAATAACATTCTGGCAGACTGGGCTCCCTTGGCTCCCGTACTTGCTGCAGTTTGAACATCTCTTTCGGTTTAGCGTGATGCTTGGCAAGTTTCCCAACCTTACATTATCTGGGAAAGGAAGACAAGAGAAGCTGGTACATTCAGGGAGTCTTTGAAGAAGCTTCTTCACAGTTTGCTCATAGCAAAACAGTTGGCTGCATGTAGGAGAAGTGTCAGGACTACAGCTCAGACTGCTAGCTTGAAAAGGGTTTAACTGAATTGCATCCAGGCACGGAGATGCTCAGATACCACAGCAATGTGTGTGGTATAAGAACCTAGATAGAAGAAGATTAGATAGCAAATCAGACAGAATTTTGCATGTGATTTCCTGGGTTTGTCTAAACTTACAGCAGCAACAGTTAATTATAGGAGGTTCTGAAGGCAGCTCCTGGGTGGGTTATGTCAATTATGCATTAGATTCCATCCATAAATTGCCAGCTGAGAGTTACCCCAGTGGCAGGAAGCCCCTGCTGATGCAAAGCTCGGGTAGGAGCAGCAGGCATTGGTGATGGACGATCTGTGGGAGAAGAAGCAGGTTGACAGTAATGGCAGAATTCCAATGAAAAGAGCATCAAGATGGCCACAGCTCATCACCCAAAGAGAGACAGATGCGGGAGATGGTTGCACACAGGAGTTATTTGTGGTCATTCTCTAGATGATTGCTGTACCTACTTCCAGATCTAGTCCCTCTCCTTCTACCACATGTGAATCCTTCAGCTCCTGTAATCACTTCCTCTGGCTCTTAAGCAAGGGCAGCTCTTCAATTGCAGATTAATGCTTTAATGAAATTCTTGAGGCTACTTTGAAGTGACTGGGCAAGAGAGACCAGCCTTTCAGCAGCAGCTGCTGGTGCAAGAGTCACTGCACACATTGCTGTACGGGGAAGGTGTTGCTGTAAGACTCTCCGTGTGCAGCAGGATCCATCGGTTTTTCTCTGGTAGTGCCTCAGGGCACGTCTACATGACACAGTGCAGCACTGCCCAAGGATACTTGAGCTGCCTCTAAACAGTGGTTGCACTAGTTTCACAGCAGGGATCGTCAGCCCTCCTGGAGTACTACCCTAATATACCTATAGTGCTTGCACCCCTGTACTTGCCCCCAAGTGGGCTTGTTCAGTACAAGGTCAGCTCTCCCTTCCTCCCCATAAAACTGCACTCTGCCATGTGGACCCACCTGCACTTAGAAGTATTTAAAAAGTAAATAATAAAGTTTAGGATCTTATATCCATTTTTATCTGCGGTTTCCCATCTGTGGGGTCTTATTTATTTCAGAAAGTGGGAAAGCTTTCAAGCACTGATTTCATAGGTAATGCATTTATTTTTTTCTTGGCTGATATTCCTGATTTTGTTTTTTATTCTTTCCTTTGAGTATCTGAAATTTTGCACGAAATTTCTACTCACTTGGAAACACCAACACATGGAGTAATTACCCAGTTTTCCTGCCTGAGTTAATGGCCTTCTCCTTCCTCATGCTGTTAGTTCAAGGTCACAATGATAGATTTAAATCCTTCATGAATTTTCATCTGACTTGCTGTCCACAGAAATTGTTCGTTAAAAGATCCAATTTCCATTGGCATTCTCCCTTTCAAAGGATGTCAACAGGAAGTATAAATGTTCAGCCCTTTGTGAATGATCTGCAAGGACATGCAGGCTTATGAAAAAAAAAAAAAAAAAGCAGCAGTTAACCAAATCCTTTAGTTTCTGTTTTGAATGACTGGCCATAGGAATGCAGGCTAAGTTGCATTTCAGCTGTTCACAAGGATGTGTATGTGTAACTTGTTGATAGTGGTAGGTACTTCAGGCTCCAGTGACAGCTATGTGACCACTCTGATGATCATTGTCCTATAGCAGAACCAGCCCCTGCCTCCTCTCAGGAACACCAGGCACGAAAGAAAACAAAGAGATCTGTTTTTTTAGAGGACTGGCACTCGTACCTCCTGCTCTTTACCGAAAAAAGAGAGATCCTAGGTCACCTCAGCTCTCACCCTATGCTCCCAGCAACCATTACGTTGTAAGGAACTGCATGACTTGCTTCAGAAATTGATGTGAATGTCTGATACCCGGGAGAGCTGAGACTTCTGCCTTACAGGACCTGCAGGGGATCTGATTGATAGGAGCAAAACTCAATACCCTGAACACCAGCTTACTTCATTGGGAACTACCTACCACCACCAAAAGGAAAGAAAAGCCCACCACAGCCTTAAAGCTTCAGTGTTACGTTTTTAAAATCTTACCAGTGTCCAAGGTATATGTCTTTCACAGTAAAAAATTATTTGGAGCGCACTGTGAATGCACAGACACAGATCAGTGCTGAACATCTGGTTAAAATAAATTACAGTCTTATTTTGCAAATAAAAGTTTCTAGGGTCTACATGACAAAGTCTGGCCAGCATAACTATCTCATGGGGAAAAAATCACATCCCTAGCCTACAAAGATAACTATTTTGGCATGATTCCGTTCCCCACTGTGTAGACTTACGTAGGCTTACACCAAATAGAGGAGTCCTTTTGCCAGTATAACTCACATTGTTTGAGAGATACTTCAACCATGCTGGCAGACTCCTGCAGCTGGTATAAGCCATGTCTCCGTCGAGGGATTTGGCCAGAACAGTGACACCAGCAAAGCCCCTGAAGTACAGAATAACCCTTTTTCTCCTGCTACTGGTCTCTAACATTTTTCAGTTTTAAAGCTTCCTGCTAAAAGGAAACACGCAGAATTTGTGCCCTTTCTTTTATCAGCAAGACATTATTTCTTTTTACAGAGGAATTAAAGTATACATATGGGTGGGAGGTGTGTTGCTTTCAAACATCCCAGTGGTACTTGCTTTTGGAAATCCTACTTCTCCTGTAGGATGTCTGTTGTTTGTTTTGGTGTTGGTTTTGGAAGTGGTGGGGCAGAGGTGGTTTGCATTTTATTAAGTCTTCATATTTTGGTTTTGCATGGTGGCATTTGAGTAAATCTAATGGACGTAGTTAATGGATTACAACTGTGTATGCAAATGAATTTGAGCTGTTTTGAATAACAAAACAAAGTCCTTCAGTCTGTTTGTGAATTGTATCCTTACACTCTTGACTCTTAACTTGTTTTTTCATATGGTCCCTGTTAGCTCTTACCTGATAATATTTCCCAAAGGACTTTCTGGATGAACCCAAAAATTCAAGATTTACCAGCCAATCCTAACCTATGAGCTCCCCATAAGGCAGGGCAACTCATAAAGCTATCTTGGCTTAAAAGTAGGATTCAGCTCATTGTGGCAACAGATAGTTTTCACCTATCCTATTTAGACAGTTCATTTTGTCTAACTTCCCACTTACCTCAGTCTTCACAGACTCTTCTCATTCCTCTCCCTGCTCCTTCACCCTCCATTTGTCTCCCAGGTCTTGTGCTTTTGCGCAAGTGGTGAACAGGACAGAAAGGACAAGAAGGAGGAGTGGAGGCACCCAAACCAAAAACAATCTCTTCCAAGCAGATGCAGAACAGTAACTTCCCCTTATTTTAATTTTCCATTATCACTTAGCTGTGAAATGATGAAAACATGGAGCAAGCCACCAAGAGGCCTCCACTCTTGCGTGCACCATGTTGGAAGGGGGGCACTTGCAGCTTGCTCCGTCAGGCTGCCTGACTGCCAGAACATGTCTGCCTCCCCTGCAGCTAACGCTGACACACAGTACTCGGTGAAGTACCGCACCCAAGGGCCGACTTAGGAAATGGCAAGAGAAAGCAATAACCAAAAAATGCTGCCTCTTCTCTGCCTCAAATAAGGCTTTTACAGGTGAGCAGAAATGGTTTAGGCTGCTAATGAGGTGTAGGCTGCCAAAGAAAACACATGCACAAATTCATATTTTCCAGGTGGCTGCTGGAAGAAGTGTAACTGTCCATTGAAGTCTACAGCATAAGATTTTTTTGCACTTACTCATTAAATTGCAGATTTATCGTGAGGTTACTTTATCATAATGTTAGCTGTGTTGTCACATTGGCCCTGTAAATCAATTGATTGTCACAAGATTTAGAAAACCCAAGAGCTAGCTTCTAGTCATGTGAGGAAGGGGTGGAACTTCTGCAGAAGGTGCTGGTGGCTTTGCATGACCTGTTGCCGCTGGAGCACCAAGGAGCCCCAAGGAGCACCAAGGCCACCGCTCCAGCTCAGTGTTACTCTTGCTCAAGGCTGAGTGCAAGTTAGTCAAGCCAAAGGGATTTGGATCAGAACTGAGTGTTGAGACAACAAACACAGGATGGAGTGTTTCCCTGAGGGTTGTTAAAACAAGAAGCAGAAAAATGCATGACTGGTCCCTCATGGTTCAGTCGATGGGACAACCTGCTCAGACTGGTTCGATTTCACCCTTCTCATTCACACGTGTGCTCTGCCTTTTCTGGCTGAGGCTGCCTCGAGCCAGGCCCTCCTCACCAGACCGACAGCATTGCTGTCTTGCTTTCCCCTCTCTACCTCCACTAATACCTGTGTCTCAATCCCGGCACAGCTGGACATGCTTGTTAAATAAAACCCTCCGTGGTCTTGATGACAAACGCTGCGCCACAGACCTTTGAGCATTTCCACAAGCAGCTACTTTCGGTTCCCATTTCTCAGGCAGTTATGTGATTTAACTCTTTTGTGGCAGGCCAAGTGCAGCACAAGGCAGCTGGAGCAGCCAGGGAACATAACGGGGGATGCGTTCACATTTCTCTCTACAACCAACCTACCTGCTGCAGCCAAATCTTCAGATTGGGGCTTTTAAATTAGGTAGGCTATTTCCAGTGTAAGGGCACTCATATTGAAAGTAAGTTACAAGCAAGACGGAGAATTTAGACAAGGTTGTGAGGGAAGCAGGCCTGCATTGTCATTCAGACCCATTTTGTCACTATTTTCACTTTAAAGTCATTCTGAAGATTTGGCAGGGGTCTAGCTTCTTTTCAGAGGATGCAGGTGTAAGAACGATGTTATGGGATGAGACAGTTCCTCCCAGCAACTCTGTGACACTTGTTCTCTCCTCCAAAGTGATTCACAAATCCATAAATGAGTGTTTGCTAAGCTTACTGTTGTATGTGAATGTAAACTCTCTAGAATGGGTTTGATAAATTTGAGTAGACAGAGAAGAAGGTGGCCTAAAACTGCATGGTTCTTGGTGCAACTGAGATTCACAGAAATATGTGCAGAAAACTTTTGTTTTCTAGGTAAGAGTTACACACAACTTCTAGCATTCTACCTAAGTAGGGTACCTTTGGAAAATAAAACTAAGACCGCTAAATATTGACACAAACAAATAGCAAGTGAGTTGAAGATGATTATCAACCCACAAAGATCTGAAAATTGTGAAGGATCAAGTAGAGCAGCTTTGACCATGTTGTTTGAATATTGAGGATTTTGTCCAGAAGGCCTCCTTCTCGCCTTCTTTCTCTCATTAATGCTAATATTGCTCCCATTAAATAGCACCAGCTAGCTGCTGTAGTGACATTAGAGCTGTTACGCTGATGCCAGAAATACCTCATTTTAGTGTGGGCCTTTCCAGGAATAAGAAAACAAGGCAGCCTCCACTAGGTCTGGGCTTTTGCACATTGCAGAGCCACGTCTAACTGAATTAAGTAGAGACGCCAAGACTAAATTACTGAAACATTTCTCATGCTGGCTTGGTTTAACAAGAATGCAGCCTAGTCTGAACATGGCATTGATTTCCATGCAAGCTGAACGACCTACACCTTACAAATTCTGTGTTCAAAGAGATGGCTTGACCATTCCTCAAAGCCTGGGTTTGTCCTTCATCTTGCAGAGGTCCGGAGGAAATCTGCCTGCCAGCAGGGTCACTCTCTGGGAGCATGGACAGGAGGAATAGTGACCATGTTATTAAAATGACTCACATTTATATATTTCTAAGCATATGCATCAGTTTTCATGAACAAACCTAACCACAGTTAGTCCTCTGCTCCTTAGATGTCTCCATCTTAGTGCCATGTTTAGTCAGCCTTACGCAAATTATATTTCCACTGATTTCAATTCACACAGGCTTCAGTGAGAGCCTGGCAAGACTAGGATGTGCAAGATATGCCCCCAAGATCACAGCCTTAGCGATGCAAGAATTTATACAAACAGACAGAAAGAACAAGGAACAAGTAATATAGGCAAGACCGCTGCGATGAGAACCAGTTTTGTCCAAAGTCAGAAACCTCAGGTATCAGTAGAGAAAAAAAAAAGGGTATGCAGCCAACAGCTAACACATCAACTGCAGACCTAGGACTGTATTGGGCATTCTGGAAACAGAGAATTCAGAACAGACCTGAAGGTGAGGGACAGGGGGGAAAATCTGGGTGGGGATTTGATCAGGGGTGCACGTGCCAAAGCCACTCCCCAGGCAGGTTCCCCGCCTGCGGTCAGCAGGGCTTGTGTGGTAACACCTTCTTTTCCTTCCCATTATAATTCGATAACATGCACCTGGCTGGACTGCCTGCATGTCAGCACTCCCAGGCGTAAAAAGATATCGGCCTCTTTAAAGTTACTGACCTCACGAAACACCAGACCCTGGCACAACACAGTCAAGGTCTGAGCTGTCCTTATTTGCATGTACTCATGACTTAGGCTTGCATAAAAGACCCATAAACTCTTTAGGAAAAGAACAGCTACAGATTTGCCTATTTTTTGTGTTCCAAGAACTTTTCTCGTTAGCTTCAAGATGACATTTTAATGAGGTTTCACTGCATAGAAAACATGGGACGACTTAACCAGCTCTCTCTGCTCCCTCCCCAAACTCTTTCTGAAATGAGTTACCATTCAGGAACGAAATCTTTTATGAGAATTTATGTCGTTCATATGGAGGCAGGGGTGAGGAAAAAGTCATTCAGCTGTTAAACCTTGGCATTGGAGCTTATGCCATTCCCTCTCCTGCCCCATACCAGTTGGCAAAGACACCTTGTTCAGACCTGTGCAGGTTTCTTCAAAAGCTGGGAGCTAGTGTGTGTTTGTTTGTTTGTTTTGGAGTCACAGAGAGGGCAGCGTAAAATAGCCGCAAGGCAATTCCCGTTCAGTAAAATGGAAGTCTCACCAGCTCTTCATTCAATACAATGTGGCTCAAGAGGATATCCTGTCAACCCAATGATAACGAGGGAAATAAAGTCACTTCCTCACCAGCTGTTTGATTCAGGTAGAAAAAGGAAGCCTTTACTTCCTCGTGTTTGCTCTCCCCACCACCCCCTCAGTCAGAAATGCCAGGCTGAAACTGCCTTTTCCCTCCGTATTTTCAGTAAGGAGCCGTCAGATCCGTAATGCTTCACTGGGCTCAGCCTATGGGAAGTATGTACTTCTCTGCGGCCGAGAAGCTATGCCTTGCCTCTCAAGCAGGGGTGAAGGTTGAGCTGCAAAAGCACTGAGACTGAACAAACTCAGCTCAATGTGCAAGCAAAGAATGGCTGTGTAATTAAAGATGGCATTTGTTTCTTGGATCAGAGCTGCCAAATTTGGGCCAGCGGGAGAGCGGGGTAGCGTGAACTGGATGCTTTGTTTTGAGACTGGCCTTACTCAGTACACTATTACGCCTCCTAATCCTCTGAGGGTGACAAACTGCACTTTTGCCCTGGGCTCCCTGCAAATCCTAGGAACTCCGTCCAGGCACATGCTATGTCTTCCCTGCATATACAGTTCAACAGGCAAAAGGGCAGCGAGGGGTGCCCTCGGGGCAATCTTCCTGGCCTGCCAATCAAGGCCAGGTAGGTGAGGCAGGCATCTCAGGTGCTTTGGTGCTAAGAGGAGCTTAGGCAGAGCATCTTTTCCTTCCCCACTGCCACCTTTCTTGCTTCACAGAAACAGTCGATGTAAAGTTGCATAGTAAAAGCAGCAATGGACTGATTTGACTTAATAAAAGCTTCTTAAGAAATTACTTTTTAAAAATTTACAGAGCTGAATGAAGAGTTCTTTTCCATATAATTTTTAACTGCCCTGATATAATTTTACATCCAGGATATAACTTTCCATTAAATTTTGAATAGGTAGGTCTTAAAAGCAAGGCCTGCAACCATTTTCTTTCCAATTGTGTAAGACTTCCAGAAAGGTTGACCAAGCCAGAACTTGCTTCAGTCTATTTGCCAAGGGGACCCTTGCTTTCATTACAAAGAGTGCTTTTCAGAGGACATCAAGTGTTTCAAGCAATTTTCCTCATCTTATTTGTTTTAGTAAAGATTCTTTTATTTTAAACAGACTGGTTTAGGCAACAAAAATCCAGTGACAAATACATGGGTTTACAGAAGGAGACAAACCTTATGAAACAGTTGAGGTTCTGTTTAGGGTTCTCTTTGTGCTACAATAGTTTTCAGCAACGGGTCATACTTCCCCCCTCCCCCCCCTTGTTTTAGTACATAAAATGGACATGTGTTTATTTAAAACAGGTTTGAAACTTAAACAAATAGTGACAGGCTGTTCAAACAAGCTTCGGAAATAGGCCTAATCAAGATGTTTGAGAAGGGGAGGGGGAACGATCATAAAGAGCTACTTGTAATATATAGTGCAGACACCATTAGGTTGGGTTCATGTTATTGTTGTAATAATCTCGGACGAAAAAGTACTGTGTGCTGCACATTTTTTGTTAACATTCCTCTTTTGAGCCATAGGTTATGCCATACTTCTGCCTTGTCTTTACTGTAACCCTCCATCAATCTTCATACCCAATACCAGGAGCTCTATCAAATCATTAGAAATGGTTTTCCAGACAAACTGGGAGGAATGTTCCTAAACCGGGATAGAAAGGAGGCAAAATATGCTCATTTTGATACTGATACTGTGTATGCATCGGCTGTCATGAATATACAGAAGTGAGACCTTCCCCACAGAAAGAAACCATGGAAATCTTAATGTTAAAATGTTTTCACATGACTTGCATTTCCATGAGGGTTTTTTTTTTTTTTCATTTCCTCTCTTTTCCACCCATAATAATATCACCAAGTGTTGAACTTTACCCTTGTTGTATTTTTATAAGGCCTGATCTTGAACTCCCTATACAAAGCTCCCATGGAAGTCAGTGAGTCTGCACTGGCGACAACAGGATTTACCCCAGTCTGTAACATTTTAGGATATTGTGTTACTTCATAGCCTTAAGGAGAAATAAAAGCAGCTTTCCAAAGAGCTGCACAGCAAACTGAGTGCGCTTTTTCAGCTCTGCAACAGCACAGCAGAATATTAAGGCCAGAGTTTGCGAATGTCTATTTCAAAAACCAGGCAGCTAAGCAAAAGTTGCCAAATTTTCTCCAGAATGAAGAGTTTGCGTTAAAACCTTCCCCCCAAAGGTTAAGCTGCTTTCACTTAAGAATATACCTTTGGAAACCCAAGTTTGAAAATGATTGCCTGGAGGAAGAAGCATTGAGAAATAGCAGGCGGCAGACGTATTTTCAGGTCAATCTGCGGGCCAAAGCCTGTAGCTATTCTGTTACTGACGCTTACCTACTGACACCCACTCTTACCTACAACATGCACCAATATTACTTAATGTAGTAATGTATTTTGGGAGTAAATACTTGTTATCTATTTGAATCTTACTCAGTGTCTAGTGAACAGGAGTCAAAATGGCAAAATATTAAAAAACCTTACACGCCCTCTCGTGGTAAGACCACAAATGCTCTTATTCTGACAATAACTAGAGACGGCTAATGATGGAGGCTAATTTAACTACATAATTTATGGAAAATTAACTTGTCTGGAAGGCTTATATTAATAATGGAGACCTTTCTCTCCGTAATTCCTGCTGTAAACCATAACATATATGCATTTTAGAAGGCAGCTTACCTCCTAGCATAGTAACATTACAAAACAGCTAAAGGCACTATAACATAAACAGAGAATGTTAATTTCTACCAAAAATGGGAAGTGTAGAGCAATAAAGGTAGAGATGGAAACCCCCACATTAGAAAGCTATTTCATAGGTTTATGTCAGTAGTTTGGGAGCAGACCTCAATTGGTTGCACAATAAAAGAGTTGCCCTAAATGATGCTATCAGTTTTTTCACGTTTTTAAAGTCATGCAGCTTTGCTATTTACTGCTTTCATGCCATACGGTATGATTTATCTATCTGCCAGGAATGCTCTGAAGCTTCATGTTTGTTAGGAATAGCAGCCTGGAAAAAAGGCATTACATGCAGAGTATCACCAATCTGATCACTAGCCCAGTCAAATCCCACTGTATTTGTGAGTCACAAAAACTTTATATTTATCTTAGACAGTCTTTCTATTCGGTGCCCACACTCACCTCCAGACTTCCCCGGAGCAGCTTTACAAAACAGGTCTCCATAAAAGGAGGACTGCAGCTCGAAGGAGAAAGCCAGAATGGTTTGGGCTGGGCTGCGGGAGAGGACTCCCTGTACACCTCGCGCCACGTGACTTGTCAGCAGCCATGAGAAGTGGCATCACTGTATGCTTCCCCTCCTCTTCCTCTAGCTGAATGTCTTGGCTGTAGGCTGGAGGGCAAGTCAGACTGACAAGACGATCCCATGGCAAGACAGCTCTTTTTTAGGCAGGGCTGCCAGATCAGCTGGTTGGTCTGACGGACCCTACAGCCAGACAACTGCCACAACCAAGGCATGATTAGCAGGAGCACGGGACCAAGGTATCACCCCTTTTGGTGACAGTTGTGAAAGACCATCAAAGGCGTAACACAACTCTAACAGCTTCAGTTCATATGGAAGAAACATCTGTGGCTACTACACATAAGTCTTCAGAACCCATCCCAAGGGAACCACATAAATACTGCCTTATGTTCAGCAAAGCTGAACAGCAATGTAGATGCCCCCTGTCTAGTGGAAATGAAAGGTTTGGAGAATGAAGGTCCGTTTACCTCCTTTGTGTATGTTTGTATATAAAACATTCAGGAGCCAAAATGGCGGTGCTTATATTTTAAAATGCTGCTCCTATATTTTCTGTTAGACTGGGCATGCCTAATGCAGAAGTCATGACCATAAGTAATTACAGTGATATTTGTAAAGAAGTAGGCAGAAGAACTTTGTGCTAAGCACTGCACAAAAACATAGCTCCCAAATCACTGTTTTAATAGGTTTGTGTGAGGTTTTTGTGCCAGCGTGATTGCTGGACAACCACTGAGTGTGAAGAAGTTGCCCTCCCTCTCTGAAAAAGTTACTGCAATTCTGATATTCCATTATTTCCCTTTCTAGGATGCCTTTGTGGAGTTGTATGGCAACAGTATGAGGCCTTTGTTCGATTTCTCCTGGATCTCTCTGAAGACTATCCTCAGTCTGGTTCTGGTGGGAGCTTGCATCACTCTTGGCGCTTATCTGGGACATAAGTAAAGTCACCCAGTTTATCGTGGATTACAAAAGTCTTTCAAAACAACAAAATAATATTTTTTTTCTGTAGCACAATGATATTTTATGAGCAAAACAACTTCCCAGCTAAAGATTAAATCAGCTATTACTGCCAAAGGAAATATCATTTATTTTTACATTGCAGGAAAATTATTTATTAAAAGATATTTACATTTTAACCTGCTATTTTCAGAAACTCTGCAAGTTGTATCTGTCATCACATCATGTTGTTACTCTTAACTTTAATGAGCCTCAAAGCCTTTTAGGTCCTTTTTTTAATTAATGCAGCTAGCTGGATTATTTTATCTCTGAAGAGCAAATATACTGACAAAGACCTACCTGCTTACACTTACGAGGGCAGTTACTTGAGCTGCTAAAGGCTGCATAATTGTGTTGATTTTCCTTGCATTTTCTGGCTGGCTGGGAGGGAACTGAAAGACAAGGTCAGCATGAACAAAATTCTCACCCTGTCCTGCTGGCAAGAACTGGTGGAGTAAACGATTCAACATGGTACCTACATGGAGTCAAGATGGAAACTTCTTGAAGGAAACGTGGCTATCCCTACAGGAGAACAGTTGGGAATACGATTGCCTATGCCTTGTAAACATGCGTTTTCAAGTTACCAGTTGTGCCATCACATCATGATCACAATACCCTAATCCATGTCAACTGAAATACTTTTTTTTAATAGAAGTGTGAAGTTAAATCTTTGGGGCTTGCAGGAAATTGCCGTTCCAATGATTTCCTCAGCAGTAAAACGTTTTTGCGGCTACTGACACAGAAACATCAGGAGACCTTAAGTGCCTGCTTCGACAGAGCAGAGCTGGAGTCTGAAGACCTGACCTGTGTCCCACTTCAGTGGGCTCATATCTGCAACTAATCCTGTTTACTTACTGAGTTCCTCCAGGGGTTTAAAACCAATTAGATGCGGTCTCTAAATCCCTGAAAGTTGAAAAAGATCTTAATTTTAGTTGGCAAGAAGCAGACCTCAGCTGAGTTACAGATTAGCTCTGACTATCCTTGTTTATCAAACTGGACACCAAAATCAAGTTCATTTTCGTAACAGGAAAAGAAAGTGAGCTTTATCCTCCTGCCCCTCGCCCTCAAAATTATTTCATGCTAATAATTTCCTAAGACTGTCTACAGAAGAAAAGATGATGAAGAAACTGCAAATCCTCTCTCTGGACAGAGACTCTCTGACACCTCAGTCGCGCAGGTGCCTACTGTCGTTTCAAGCGAAAATAGGGTGGAGGAAAAGGGAGGGGGGGGTGAAGTCATCTGCTCATGTTACAAAATGCAACTCAAGTAAAATTAATGCAGAGTACTCAGTATACAGTTTTATAAACAGACCTGTGTTCTGAAACCAGATGTGTCAATGCATTTTAAAGCGGGGCTTTCCGTGTGCTCGGAGGGGGCCAGGAGTCCCAATGAAGCCGAAGAGTCTGAAGCCTGTCCCATGGGCTGCTCCGAGGTATGGAAATGTCCAGCTTCAAATATTTGTCAAGCGCTCCTATTTTTTCTAGGAAACTCTTGAAATCTGGGATTTGTGGGTAAACGGACGTCCAGACATAAAAAGACAAGGTTGCAAAGCTCTAGATAAAATGTACCATACAATACATAAGTGCTCTAAGGGTGAAAAAAATACAATGAATAAACTGTAGATTCAACCTCAAGATTGAAGTCGAATAACTTTGTGGCATTATATGCAAAATATCTCCATTAACTTGGGAATGTAATATGTTCAATGTTAAGGCTGTAGTTGATGTTGTGTCTTCAAAGCTGCTTTTTTGTTTGTTTTTTTAAGAGTTGTACATCTCAGCATTTTTACTGCTATTTAGTCGTGGCACCTACACTTTGTATGAGCAAAGATGGAGCGAGCTTACATTTCAAATTTGAAATTACTTTTAATTTTATAGAAACATAGAAAGGAAATGTTTCTAAGAACACAAAAATGTGAACTATGCTTGATTAAAGAAAAATGAAAAACCCCACCATCAAACAAAAAGCACCTGCAGTGTTTTCAGAGTGCTTCTGTCAGAAGTGGGCATGCTTGTGTAGGGTTTGTATGAAAAACATTTGAAATGGGAGCAACCAAATATTGTGGATTGAGTGTGGACTTTGGTTTTTTTCAGCTTCCCAGCTGAATTTGTCTGCAGCCAATTTCACAACTGGAACTGGCTGGTATCGAGCTAATTTTTCATTTCACAATCTAGTCTTCGTTTCAATTTGTGCCCATATGCCCATTAAAGTTCATGAACTATTAGACCTCAAATTGTTTCAATATTGTTTATTTTATTAAAGGTTTACATTGTCAAAACTAGTAAAAGAGTAACTATCAATTCCAGTGCTGCTATACTACCAGGATAATTTGAATGGGTTTTATTTTTTAATACCTTCCAATGGCAAAAGTTTTTTAAAGCTGCTTTAGAAATAATATGAAGAAGACACGTGATACACATTTAAATAAATACTGAGGATTTTGTGTTCCGTTGTGTCTACTCACTGGAGTTCCCAGTGTATTAGTTAATACCAGGCAAAAAGAAGAGTCATGATGACTGTTGATGATTTTATTTTATTAAAGAGCTAATGGAGTTTTCCCTTCCTGACTGCAGAGTAGTACAGTATTGTGGCTGCATTAGGTATAATGATAGTTGATAATACATTTATTAAGAAACATATTAGAAACATTGAATGTATATAAAAGCTTGAACTTCTTTAATAAAATCCTCTCCTCTCACTCCTGCATTTCTTTTGCAATAAATCCTGTCTTTCCTATTCTTCATTACACTCTCACATAAGATTTTTTCCCCACAAAATGCCTTATAGACTTCCATGCTCCAAGACTATGCTTCAGTGAAAATCCATCCTCTGTCACTATGTATGCACACACAGCTGACCACTCCCAACATATCCAAGCTGTAAAAGCAAAAAATAAAAAAAGAGGGACACTTCTGAAGTTGGTTAGGTGTGGAAGATCAGAGGACAACAAAGGAAGAGGTCAAGAAGTGGAGGGAAACAGAGAGATCATTGAAATATCTCCTTGGTTAAAGATGACTGTTACCTGGAATTTGTTCATCTCATCCTTTCCCTTGAAAAAGGATGATATAAGGGCAGAGTAAAAGATTACAGAGACCCCACAATTATTCTTCACTATAAAACTTTGTTAATTCTGAAGGCAGTCTTCTGCAAAACAGAAAATCTGCAGGAATTTAAGAGAAATACTTGATTTTGCTGTATTCAATTTATTTGTTGTTAATTCTTTTTCACTCCATTTATTAAGAAAATAACAGAGGAAAATATTTTGCTTCTGAAAAAAAATCTGTAAGATCACCTAAGATCTGTTACAGATCAGTAACTTAGGAACAGATGGAAAAACAAGAAAAAAATTCTGCAAGTTAAGCATTCTGAAATCAGAGCTGACACAGAGGACATTTCTTAAAAGAACAAGCACTGGATCCACCAAAGGAGTAATGGGGCTGTCGAGGTAACAGAGAATATACAGATAAGGAAGGGGCCTGGAAGATATGGAGAATGACATAGGTATGTAAGAAAATCTTGAGTTTCATGTGATGCAGGAGTTCACCCAAGATGGTCTGAAAATAACTTTTAACTAAAACCAGCTACAAATGTGTGCACTACATGACTACAATTACTTAAAAATTTCAATTACAAAATTATTTGTAAATTATTATAAAATTATCCAATCACTATAAAAGTTCATCGATTTGCTGTTGTGATTGGGGATTATACAGCCTGAGTAGGGCTGCACTAATAAGGAACAATTATGAATAAAAAAGTTTCTCTGAAACCAGATGGGCAAACGAAACACGAAGGTGATGCAGTTCAAAGACTACAGACCAAGTACCCCCAATCCTTGCGTGTACACAGTCTCTGCAGCTGAGGCAGTCGGAGTCAGTAAGAACTGCATGCTTTGACCCTGAAGCATGACACTGTGCTTAGCTATGCACCTGCACTCCACAAACCTGTAAGTCCTATTGATTAGAAGCATGGTGAAGTAGCATGTTTAAAGCCTATCCTTTTTTTTCCTCTGTCTATCTTTAAACAAGCTAGCAAAATGATTCAATTGTATTATGAGTTTATGGCTCAGTACTATATGAAAAATTAAACATCTGCTGATTTATGAGTATACAAATTCTTTCTCATTGCAAAAGCCCGGCTTCATTTCTCACGCCTATCTCTCTTTCAAGAAAGGCTAAATACAAGGAAGACAAAAGAGCTAATTTAATCTGTATTTGGTTTAAATCACACTCCTATACTAAGTTAATGCAGCTTCATCACACAATGAAATCTTTTTCAAAAAGTTATACAGCATTAAGAATTCCACACAAAAACTGTATATTTTTATAATTTAAATAGCATATTTTTTTCTTTTTCTTCTGAATATTTGAATTTTAATTATCACCAGCATAAATGTACATAAGCAGATATCGTTTATCCAGTACCTTTGGATGATGTATGTATGGTAATGTAGTTTGTCAGTTTATCATCATTTAATATGATTATGTTGTTCTTTGTCTTTAAAATGTTATAAGAACATGCTGCCATTAAACTTTCCATGTCTGTCTAGTTAATATTGTGAAAAAATAATAAAGCACACTGTGAGTTACTTGTTTTGCATTTGCATTGTTTAGATTTTGTTGATAAAAAACTCCTCAAACATTTTGAGTGCAATCCCATAAATGAAACATGTTTCCTTCCTGATAGTTCTGTTGACATGTTCTGCTCAGTATTGGCCAGTATTTGCCAGCCTTCCTCACAGGCCTCTGTGCACTGAGATGCAATAACCCAGGTTTGATAAGCTACTGCTGTGTGAAACACAGTCCACAGGTGTACTGTACACTTTGGGACCCAAGGACAGTGTCACCCATTCTGCTGTCCCATACATCTGATGTCTTGTGGAAAGTGCAGCAAGACTCTTCTATTTATTTGCTAAAAATACTTTTCATCCTTGTAGAAAGGAGCTGGAAAAGCATATTAGCAAGTTTCAACAGGAGGAAAAGAAGTATTTTTGTTACTGATGAATGTTTGTTAGAGTTATGATTGGTTTCCAGCAGGTATTTAGGTATTTTGCTTCTTAAAGGCTCATATTAACTGGCCCTCAAATTGCAGTTGTTGCCACATACCTTCTGTGGCTTTAGTTCATGTAGAACATAGCTAAATGAGCTCAGGTAATGAGTATTTAACTGCCCTAAGAATTAACCCAGCTTCTTGAATGGGTTTTGCAGCCTACCGTGTGCACTGTGCTGTCATGGATGCACTTGTGAGTGCCTGAAGTTAGTAGTTTAATGCCTTTCAAGGACAATTCAGACACATGTGCAAAACATCTACCCCTCTGTCTGTGTCCCTGAAGACACAGAAGGTGGAGGAAGTCAGCCTGAAACTGAAAGAAGAAGCAATAGCAGCAGAACACAACTAATAGATTCCGTCCTCTGGGCTCTGGGCTCTGGGATTAAACGGTCCAGCAGAGAGCAACGTTACTAAATCCTTTGCAAGGCAGAAGGTAAGCAAATCTGTAGTTCTGTGAGTACTGCTATTTTCCCCCCATTATTCTGTGGGACTGAAAAAAGAAGAAAATGGCTTGGAAGAAAGTATCCTCAGCTCTGCCTTCCTTTCTAGCTAAAACCTAACAAAGGAAGATGGGATTAAGTTTCCCTAGGGCGGCAAACCAAATTCAGCAAAACCAGGTAAATCAGTTCAGTGATTCTCCTCTTCCTGCCCAGTCCGATGACTCCGGTTTTTCTAAAAAGCTAACGGATAGCACCCATGATTAAATGTCTACCTTAGCACTAGGACCAAGCACAGTGAACGTATGGGGAGAACACAAGAAGTCTGGATAAAGACAAAATGAATGTTAGACCTGATATCTAAGGTGGGCTTTGGCTATCTGAAAATTAGCTAGGAGCACCTTTAAAACAAGTTTTGCTGGGCCAAAACCAGAAAGGTCCCTTCTCAAAATATACTCGAATGGTTTCAAGCACTGTAAGTCTCCACAGAAGCTGCACTGCTGGTAGTGTGCTGCAGTCCCTCTGCGGAGGAGGGCTCTCAGTCCCATAACACCTATAGCTCCTGTTTTTGTCCCCCTAGCTTATTAAATATTTAATGGGAGACTGCAAATGATACTAAGTGAAATTTATTCCAGTGTGAATGGCCAGATAACAACTACACGCCATTTAAGTTTCACATAACACCTGACCCTAAGAGGAGTTAGCCTTCTCCTTGTAAGTAACTTTTTGGTATCAAGAACTGCCTCTGAGGACATTTTGCTCAGGGCAAAAGACCAAATAGTCAAGATTCACACACTGCAAGAAACTGACTTGCACAGATGGACAAACAACAAAGCAGCTCTTGAAGCATCCCCTCATAGTCTGTAGTTTACTGCACCCCACTACAATTGAGCGCCAGTACTGAAAATGTTCAGAATGGCTCTCTAAAACCTCAAAGGGATAAAAACACAAGTCAGTAAAAACCATCAGTATCTAATTTCTTCAGGACTTCTCAAGGTGCAGGCATGCTCCTTGCTATCCTGCCATATACTGAAAAGTGTATCTAGATTAGTTCAACCAGAAGAAGCCTCTTCCTGTCCGATGGGGATACCTATTCTGGTACTGACCCATGCAACTCATTTTAAATGTACTGAGTTGCCTCTTGGATATCCTAGAGAAAGGCATTACTGTGCCCTCTTCTGCATGTGTCCTCCAGAACTCCCATTACAACCATGACCACAACGGTGGGAATGCAATGCCTTGATTATAGCGAGAAGCTCTGAAATCTGCACTCAGACAAGGTCCTGGTCATGCAGATAAAAATATGCATCTGGAGCAGACAGTACTGGTGCAAAGCTTTATAAAGCCACGGGTGGCAGAAATAAAAGCCAACCAGTCTATTTATTTGGAGATGAAATGGAAAAGGAACCTCCTTCCCTTTCTCTGTCCACCTGATAAGCTACAGACACTTACCTGCCTACGTGGTCAGAGATGCTGTCCAATGCCCTAGTTAGTAATTTTCTTGAGGTCACCTGGAGTTTCATGCAGGTTTAAATCTCTCCCCACCTGTACATTCCCACTCCAAAAAGATTACTGATCCTCAATATATCCAGTAAGTAAACTTCTCCCTTTCCCACCTGTGCCTTCCAGAATATTACTGTTCTTGCCTCTCTGGGAATACTAAAGACCCTTTGGCAGATAAGGTGTAATATATGTGGATAATACTATTAGTGGATTATTAACAATAACATCCAATGGGTGTATCTCAGGCTATGCTACTGTGATCATAAGCACCGTGGTGGTCTCTGCATTGCTAGACCACCAAGCTGAGATAGTTTCATCCAGATTATGAAGAGATACCTGATGCCATTTCTGTCAAAGCAGCCACAGCCCATGCTAAGGTGTTTACTCAGGTTCTAGGGGGATGAATGACATCTGATCCAGCATCATCTAGTTACAATGGCACAAACAGGCTTTATCCCGTTCACCATAAAGCCCTGTGGCAGAAAGTTAATTTACAGAAAGGGAAAAAAAATTTGGTCCACTTGACCCAGCAGGGGTTACATTGGAGCAGCACTTTGTGTAATGCATTTATGTAAATGCATGCCCTGCAACTACTTCATATTCCTTCAAAAACTGCTCTTTCAGTCAAGTATCATGAATCCCAAAATTGGATTTATTGTACCACTGAAACACAATAAGCTTCATGTCTTATACACACGAACTGAGAAGCGTATCTGATGCAAACGCATAAAAGGTCAAGGCATGCAGTCTATTACTGACCACTGACTGAGGCCATGAAGTTACGCATTCACGCTGGGGTGGCAACAGCTTTGATAGGCCCTTACTCTTTGTCTCTGTTGGGGCAACTACATCAGAAATTGTGGAAGGAGAAAATGCTGCATTCAACACTAAAATGGACAAAAAACTAGACTGTACATTATTACTGCAGTGCAAATAATCATCCCTGATTTACTAAAAGCTTACTCAAAAAAACTGAAAACAACTCACTTGTCAAAAAGCCTCTTGCTCTCGTCTATGGTTCAACCCTCCAAGACACTTGTGACAGCACATACCTCTAGTTGTCTGAGTGTGCTCAGCAACATTCAAACTGCGGCGCATTTCACAGAATCATAGAATGGTTTGGGCTGGGAGGGACCTTCAAAGATCAGCTAGTCCAATCCCCCTGCCGTGGGCAGGAACGTCTTCTACTACATCAGGTTGCACAAAGTCCCGTCCAGCCTCACCTTGAACACTTCCAATGATGGGGCATCCACAACTTCTCTGGGCAACCTGTTCCAGTGTCTCACCACCCTCATCATAAAAAATTTCTACTGTATGTCCAATCTAAACCTACCCTCTTTCAGTTTGAACCATTGCCCCCTGTCCTGTCACAACTTATACATTTCAAATCTTAACAGCCCCTCAGAACTATTAAAAATAAACAAATGGACACTGTGACTCCTGGACAGTTTGGGACTAAAACATTGGGAGTTCGGAAAGTGAACCCAAGTGCCACATGAGACACCGTAACAGGCGACGAGGCAGTTTGGAAATGCACTTCCTTCAAGACAGAATCACTGCAAAATGCTGAGAGGCATCACTCCTCCATACCCGTTACTACGCGATCCCACAGCACTGCAAACAGCAAATCAAAGTGACTTTGGCTAAACAGCCCCTCTGCCTGACCTGTGCCATATCCACTGCCCCCTCCATCCGAACAGCAGAGGAACCCGCTGGCAGGACCCAGCAATGCAAAACACATCAACAAACCTCAAACACAAGTTTCTGGCAAGCCCACTTTTATAGTGTAGAGATGCCAGCACCCTGGAATATGCCCAGCAGGCAGAGGAGAAGCCACAGTGCTGCAGCATAATTAATGTTGCTTTTCAGCGGGGAGCCGGGGCACAGACGTACTGTGTAATGCTTTCGGCAGAGCCCAGCCAGCAGCCTGTGCCGTCTGCTCCACCGCCCAGACAGCGTGGCCTGAAAGGGACCGCTGCCTGCACTGCTGTCCTCTGATAATTTCACTTGAAGCCAAAACTGGCAGCAAACCAAGGTGTTCTCTCATGAGACTGTAAATTAATGTTGCTGAAGGAAACTGGCTAGTAGTTCATGTGGCTCTGGGTTTGCTTTCCATCTGGCGTTGAACTTCAAATTCCCTCTACAGCTAGGAATAAAACAGGTGAGGTGCCTGGGCCACTCAGCACCCTCTACACATTACTAATTTCCTTTCATCCAGGCCTTTAAAAAAAAAATCCCTGATCTTGCTACAGTTTTGAAATGTTATAGGGGTTTTTTTGCACTTAAAAAAGCAGCTGTTATTTGTCTCCAGGCTTTGCAAACATTCTTCCCATTAAGTAACTCATTTACTGCTAGCAGCAGGCACAGCTTCCTCCAACACACAGCTCTAAAAGAAGCTGATACATTTTACACTTAAAAAACGTGGCCATGGAAAAGAAACAGATGTATTTTAAACAAAGCTTCTCATTTTCAGTTCTTCCTCACTCCTCCACCTCACAGACAAGGTATCTAACAAGCCCTTCACTCTAGCCGCTGACCACCTAAATCAGCACAATGTTTTCATTAGGGACATAAAATCAATCTTTAACCAAGGACAAATAGCACTGCTTGCAGTTACATCCAAGTCACAGCTTCCAGTTCTGGAATTAGACATCAATCCTGTTACTTCGCGGCTGCTTCCTTGTTTTCTGCGAAGATGGAGGGGGAAAGGAAGGCCAGTCCAGAGGTCATAGAAGATATTCAAGAAGTATAAAAGGAAAAAAAACTATACAGCTACCTCCAACAAGAGGTGAGACAGCATCCGAGGCTCAGATAGGTCTAGGTTCCTCTTCACATCACACGCTTTTCAAAGCATGCTACCAACTCAAGAACTACTCCCATCACCATCTACTGGGAAACTCCCATTAATATCAACTGGAGCTAGGAAGAGAGATTTGAGTACTTGCACTGGAAGTGGAGCCATTGATAGCTGCAGAACAGCTTTAACTGCTACACAAGGTTATTCAACTGCCTGAGAAAAGCATGGATCTTTCTTCAAATGTCTTTACTTTTCTTAAGTTCAAGTTGATTGTGGTGGGAAGCTGTGTGGCTGGAAAAAAATCAGAGAGCCATCCCAAGTACTGCTCATCCCTTATGAGGACAAAACCCCAGCTGTCCCTTTAGAATACTTGCAAGCCCCTTTGAAAGCAACACCCAAACCCATGATACAGTCAGAAAGGTATTAGGAAAATGGAACATGACACACAGCTGTGACATGTATCACAAGTGAGCACAACACATGCAAACACAGATGTACCCTGTCTAAGCGGTATCGGTTTCTCTGCTTATTTTGCATGCTTGACAAGTGACATTTTACCTCATGCTTTCCCAAGCCTTTCTGGATGTAATTTCTCTATGCATTTCCAGAATGCCACCAACAAGGACATGATCAAAAAGTCTCCATTCGCTTGCCCTAAAATGTTCCAATTCTCTCCTACAGGAGAAAATTTATTAAAAAAAACAATGTCCCTACTTTAATTCATTTTTTTGATTTAGTAGTTACTTGGAAAGGATTAGCTAGTCAAAAAATACGTCACTTTTGGCAACCAGAAGTATACACACCCACGTAAAAAAAAACCCTGTCCTTCATCTTCAACTGTATGTCCACTGCCGAATCATCCTTTTCTTTAATTACAGCTGACAATTGCACAGATGTCTCCAACGCAGTTTGCTCATAAAGACACATTCATTGCAATGAAATACATGACAGACTTCACACTTAACAGTTGTCAACATAACTTCATTAATGTGTCTTCAGTATCCATTTGCCCACCCCCACCCACTTCAAAACCAAAATTAAAACCCGCTTTTCTTCTGTCATCACATCCTCCAACAACTATCACCACTCACTCAAGTGTTAGACGGAAAATAAGTCACTGCTTTTTCCATAATCTCCATCAATTAATGATACTTCCAATAAAAGCAGTGTACAAACAAATTCAAAGTCATAAATGAAAGAAGCCATTTTCATTTCCCAAAGACCACATCTATTTATCTTGTTGACCCATCCAATTAAGAGGTATGATTCACCAATGACTAGTAGCACAAACATACACTCATGTTCTAAATTCTGTCAAAACATTACAAAATTAAACAGCACAGGGCAGCTACCATTGTCATTTTAATGATGTGCCCATGATGACTGTAGCTAGCAAAACAAATGTTGTATGAGCCCTTTTAATATGTAAAGTATTTCCTATAAAAATAAGCTTGCACACTTAGAAGACAACAGGGTGGTAGAGGTCAGTTCTAAAAAAATATCTTTACTGGTTAGAAGAGACCTAAATGTTCTCACTTATGAATGTCAGGCAAGCTTATCTTATGCACATGTGCGGCAGCAGCCCCAAATGGAAACAACAAAAGCTATGGGACTTTAAACAAGAAGAATGCCCATATTTCATACTTGTCTAAACAGGAGCTGAGCACATGATGGAACACGTCTACAGATGGAGCCAAGTATCTGAAAACAAGAGATGTTAGCAGATTTCATTTTTTGAGTAGACATTTGTCAGTCAAAATTACTTGTGACTCATGCTGAGATTAAGTTTTATATTAGAACAATCAATTAAACCACCTGTTTGTGTCATCATTGAGAAGACTGATAATCAACCTGCACACATGAACTTTGCCATAAATGTCTACTGACAGCAATAACCAGGGACTTGGTTACAACACTGCTCATTTTTCATACTCTCACAGGAACAGAAACAAAATGTTCAACTCCAGTACCTCTTTATGATTACTTGAACCGAGGGAGGACTATAAGGTAGAGCAAGTTCAAGTAGGATTCAGTAGGTCCTCCCTACTCATGAGTCCTCCCTACTCATACTTGGCTTTGGATTTTGCAAGACATTTGCATCTTTAAAACCTAGACGGAGCTAAGGGTGTTGAGAACCTCATAAGAGTCAAGCCTTTGGTGACCTTCAGAGCCAGGAGAGCACTACAACCTGAAGGGAATATTGATGCTAGGATGTGGGGCACCAGCACAAGGAAATTTCCCTCCGTATTGGAATTTGGCTTAGGATTTAGCTGTAATTTAAGCCCCCAGAACTGATGAAGGTCCTCCTTACTGTCAGATAGGTCTCCCTGCCACTGAGTTATATACAGAGCATTTACCATCAAAGGTAAGTGCCCTCATGAAACAATCAATATTGTGAGACAACTTTTTCCCTGAGTTTTCCTCTCTCCTCCAGCTTCCCCAGCCTAGTTTGATGGGAAGATGGAACTTGGTAAGGGAAGGAAATTGTACAGCTGGAAGTTCCCCATGAAACCTTGGAATAGTTCTCCAGTGAAAGAAAAACATCCATGGGAGTTATAAAATCACTTCTAAAATGGATGTATCTGTATTGCAGGAAGTATGTGGTTAATCTTCCTTTGTCAAAGTGATTTGAATATATGTAGGCAATACAGCAAGACAAATTCAAGTTCTGGCAAATGAAGACTTTCTATTGCTACATATACTCTACTAAGTAGAAATTCAAAATTACACACAAGAACATGAGAAAAAAGCAGTCATACTGACAAAAGTTGGGGTTCTTTTATGTATTTATTTTGCCAAAAATACCATCTAAATGCAAAAGCTTAATATAATGTTAACTATGGTGCTGCTATTCTACTTGTATAATCAGCTTAATGCCTCTGAAGATTTAAGAATAGTGTAGCAATTATGTGATTGCACCTTAATGCCAGCTTTAAAATGAGGGGAAAAAATCACTTCTGTATGCCTCACAGAAACAAGTAATTGCTTTAAATCCATCTTCCTTGAAAGCAAGCTGTAAACTCTCCAGTTTCAAAACAGACACATGAATCTTATGCAATTTGTCTGGTTTCTAATTATTGAGATAATTCATAATAAAAAGCTGGAGGGGGGAGAATTAGGTGCTAGGGAAAGATGTTTGGGCACACATCAACCACCCAAATGGATTGAGATCAGATGAAAAAGAGAGAACAGAACGGCTATTAAACTTCTGCCTAGTCTTCACTGGGACTGTTGTTATAAACTTTGAGTACAGCTGCACTTAATGAGTTTGTGTAAAAGCAGACATCATACAAATGGGAGAAAGTAGGAACTTCATCCAATTAGATAAGGGAATTGGCCAGCAGCCTCCAATGAACTGAAAAGCTCTTCCAACTTTAGGGATGAGAGCTAATTATAACTATTTTTGTGTGTGTGCGATGCTACTAAATTATTAAGAAATATTGTCCTGTCAAAAAACTATGTCATATGCACTGACTTGATTATTACAGATAGAGTATTTGCCAGAGACAGGGCTGGAAAGTGATTAGCCTTGATAACAAGAGAAGTCATTCTGCCGTCAAACTTCAGAGTGCAAATGGCTTCCCTTCTTGAGTTTCTTCCAAAACTTGGGCAATAGGCTTGAATGACAAGAATTTCTATTTCTTCTTCTTGGTAGTGAGGATGCGGGGAAGACATGTTGACACAGATAGCTGTGTGCCTGTTCAAGAAAGGTAGCTCAAGAGATGTTCACTGTTGAAACTAACACACAAACTGGGGTAATTTTTTCCCTTTTTTTTTTTTTAACACACAGTAAGACAAAAAATCGGAACTGAGCTAGACATTAATGGGCAGAAAGGTTCTCACTGTTGCTTGATGACAATAAGTACCTTGTCCAGGGAGTGGATTAAGCTACAAAAGAAGCAAGGAAACGATGTTCCTTCTCCTCTTCCTTTGTCATCCCCAAGTATGCCTCCTTAACACACTACCCTACAACTACTCAGGGTGTGCAACTCCCAGCAGCCGTGGCCCAAAAAGCCTTCTTGGCTCCGTGGCCAAGTAGGTCGCCCAGACACCTCCAGGGAACACTGTCCATCAAGTCAAGCAATTTTCAAGACACAAATGACATTTTATGTAAGGAGAAAAAAGTGTGAGAGGGCATGTGCTCACTCTGTGAAACTACATGCTGAGGGCAGCACGGAGGGGAAGTGAAATAAGAGAATGTATTCACTGAATATTAGAAAACAGGTTCAAACTCTGGACCCTGCTGTAATGCTGCACTCGTATCTCCTTTGGAATAAGTGTTTATGACCACTGCCAAACAATGTCATTCCTGATAGCCTAACCCCCAGGTTCTGTACTTGCTTGACAACCTGTGCAGACCATCATTATGAGTATGAAGCATAGCTTGGTTTTCTCTTCAGGACAAGGTAGAGCCACTGGACTCCCTGAAAGAAGCCAGAAAAACAAGACAAAAAAAACCCAGACCAGACAGAGCACACTGGAAAGCTGAGACTGCTAATGGGACAGCTGTAAACAAGGATGAAAGACTCAAATATGGGATTAAAAAGGGCAGTGGGAAGAGTCCAGAAGAGCGCTGTGTTTGAATCTATCCAAGCCATACTTCCAAACTAATACATTTTAATTCAATTATCCTAGAAGTAAATAAGCTAATTAACTTAGATTTATATCATCAGTAAGACAACAGAGCCAGCAACATCTCAAGAGACTTACAGCAATCTTTTGAACTTTGAATGAAGGCTACCAGTGCAGCTCCTAAAACTAACACAGGCAAGAGAGAAGTTTAAGGATTCTAAACACAGATTCAGCATGTCAATTTAGAAATGCTAAATAAAAGCAGCGCTGCCTTATTAAACAAAAAGCAAATCACCAAGAAATCAGCTTTCAGGGATCAGCTGAACTGCCGCATTGTACTCACACAGAACATTACCCAGCAGCTTTTTCTGAACCAAGAAACACAAATCAGTTTTGCTTAGCGAATGCAGGAGCCAAACTCTTCCATTGTGAGGGTTTCAATAGACACTCAAATAACTTCAACAGCGTGGAGGGGGAAGGGTGTCTCTGACCCAGTTTCCATATTACGGCGTCTCTTGGGTGATGGTGGTGCAAGTGTTCACAGCAGAACCTCTTTTCTTTAATGTTCCTCTCCTGCTTTCCCACCATCACTTTGTTTAAATAATCCACAGATGTTATCATGGGCTCAAGAATAAGATTAATTGAGCTTAATGATTCCTGGTGACTTCTTATACACATTCAGCTGGTGATGTCTTCAGCACAGAGGCCCTTTACCCAGTGCGAAAGGAAAATTTGCTTTTTTCTTTGGCTTTCTCATTTCATAGCCATTTGAAAGTAGAGTTCTCATTTCTTCCTGACATCTTTGCCCAAAACCTCTTAACATGCCATGAGAAATTTTGAAGGTCAGACCCTCTTCACCCGGTGGAACCGAAATGATTTTTTTCTAGGCTCTCCGCCAAGAAGTTTCTTGCTACTTCTCATGCCACTGATCCAGGAGAAGATGCAACTGCTCCTTTCTGTAGAATAACGAAAGCCTACAGAGGCAGGGAAGTGGACTAATGAGCAAGGGGATAAATGCCTGAAAGAAAGGCTCCACGTGCACAGGTGGCAGGGAAACCAGGAGTCTACATATGCAGGCATGTAAGGGAAGTGTCCCTCCCAGGCACCCGGGCAACAGATGTGACAGATGAACTGAGATGAAAACACTGAAAATCTGAGCAAGAAAGAGAGGCAAAATCCAAAGGATGCACGTGAAGCTAAAATGACAGGTTCTTCCCACAGCAAGGGCTGAAATACACTTACGAGTCTGAACATCAACAATAATAATTTTCTCTTTAAAAAGCCCTCGCTGCTAGCCATGTTTCAATCTGGTTTTCAACAGATCTTGAATTATTATGAACTCTCGCTTGTCTGCTTTGATATGTCACAAGGCATCACTAACCTGACAGCTCTCTGGCAGACTTTCAAGCATCTTCAAAAATACAAAACCAACCTTACTTCTAGTGCCTCCCCCACTTCCAGCTCCTAAAAAGTATCTAGTTCAGGGGCTTGAAAAGAGAAGAATCAGAAACAGAGCTCACCAATGTCCTGATAAAGAAAGCTGAACCTAAAAATTTACACTTGCAAAAGCAATGGAATAAAGGGGAAAAGAAAAGCAGGAATGGTTTTATGTCAGCCCATAGGCTGCACAGCAGTGTATGCCACAGCAGGGGTAACCAACACTTGAGAAGCACACAAATGCTATGCATAGACTGGGATTACACCAGGTGACTCCCAGCACAGGTGCACAAATTTGGGGGCTACTGCGCAATCCGAACCCAAGCAGTGGAAGGAGGTGAGCTAGCAAAAACTGCTGAGGAGATCCCTGTTCAATCCTATCAGGCAGTAAAGCAGCCAAAGACCTAAGGAGCTGCTGTCGTCAGCCACAAGACCTCTTCCCAAATCTCTCTAACTTTCCTTGGCTATGGACTGTTGTTCAAAGTGCAGGTGCATGTTTTTTAGGGCTAAGGACACTGGTCACTCTTGCACTAGTCAGTTATACCCAGAAGACAAAAAGAAAAGACTAAGACCGGAGAGGGGAAAGCCTTAAGAAAAGATGCAATGTAGTTTTTATTTTTCCATCAATAATATATTTGTATTCTCATTCCATTTGAGAAACCAGGTCCTTTTTTTGCTTTCCTCCCCAGAAGGTTTTCTTCCTTTTTTTTTGCACTGAGGAAAAAGAGATTGATTGGAACATTTACATTATAAACTTAACTCATTTTGATTTGAATCCAACAAATTTTACTTCACTTTCTCAAAATACACGCATTTTCTGCAGACATTTTGTATCATTTGGAAAGTCATGTTTGTTAAGAAAATAGTGATCGTTAAAACTTTTGACCATTTCTAGTGTTCCTTCTTCATGAGAATTGTGGCACTTCCCTGGAAAATGTTAGCTAGTACACTAACTTCAGGACAGTTACGTTCACTCAGGTGACAGAGGCATAATTCCCTCTGCTGCCAGAGACTTCCCTCTTGACTTTGGGCTATTCATTTTGCCTCAATGCTCCTCAAATACAGCTATAAAATGGGTATTATAGCAACTTGTGCCTTACAGAAGCACCATGGGCATAAAACCACTCATTATTTTGAAGCTCCTGCATACTGCAGAGGAAGAAGTTATAGAATATATAATAACCCACATGAATTAGGCTTTAAAAAGGTGCTGCAGAGGATGATGGACTTGACTGAACTATGATGTGCAACTGAGCAAAGCAGTGTTATTTCCTGAACGACCAAAGCCTTAAAAACACTCTTACTCTTGCAAACAGCACCAAAAATTCTCTGATGAATTACAGATAGGCAAGACTTCTGTTTTATATCTCAGCCAGAAGACAAGAATCATTCTGCTGCTCAACAGGCTAAAAATATGCAGTGGGTCAAACAGACCAAAAAGCAGCCAGTACCATAAAGTCAAGACCTATGGAATAAACACCATCATTCTGAAAGCACTTTAATTTTATCTCCAGTGGAAAAGCCAGGCTTGGCCTTGCTTTGCTAATGGCATATGAAGGGTTCACTGCCTGATGCAGTATGCCTGTGACGTTGCTTCAATGCTGGACACTTGTAGCTTCCCTCCTGCAACTTTAAAGCATGTTTTCTGAATGCAGCCTTAGCTAAAACCCTTTCCTGAGAAGACTTGATCTCATTTACTTGTTGGTCTTTGACATCCCTCATCTAGATTCAGGGCGATCTATTTGCCTTTCTCTGAAGGCTCCCTCCCTTCACACACAGGAGCTGAGCTGGACGTGGTCAGGCCGGTGGCATCCCGGTGCAGACACATGCTAACAGGAGAGAGCCGAGAGCCCTCTTCCTCCTCTGCAGATTACCAGCTCCAATTATCCTGGTATCAGAGCTGGTGGGGAAGGGGAAAAAGAGTGAAAAACTGAGAAAAGTGAACCAAATGATTAAGGAGTAAAGAATGGCAGATGAAACTAAAAATAGTCCCCTCGGCAGTTGTAAAGGAAATTCGTTTGACAGGAGGCTGCTTCTTTTGTCGAGAGTGGTTTGTTATGCAAGAGACGATACCAACACCGGCTCGTCTTATCTTGGTTGTCAGTTTAACTGACAAAAAGGAGCAGGGGTTAACATCACTGGAGCCACAGCCAGTCTTAACATTTGTTTGTTTTCATGCATGTGCATGTTTTAAGAGGCAGCCCAGGGATTAATACTGGCAAGAAACTGTGGTGCAAGCTCAGTTAAGCAATTTCACAAAAATCTTAAGTGTACTCACTCGTTATTAAAGGCAAAAATTAAGCCCCTGCCTGCCGCTGGTTTTGCTCCTCTGCCTCCTGTGTCAGCCATCCCAAGAAGGGGATCATGACAGCTTTCCCACACAACAGAAAACTTAATGCTCACAACTTCTTCCACCCACAGGCAACAGGGGACAACCTTGCCCCCACTCCGCTTTTCCAATTCTCAAGGTAGATCACCCAAAACACTCAGAGCCTTCTGGATACCAGAAAATGCAAAAATAAATTGAACAAAGTTGTTTCATTTTCCCCCGACTCCTTCCTGATGCTGAGCCTTCGATAGCATTTACACCTCTATGTATGAAGGTAAGAAGTAGGAAGGAAGAGGCTTTAAAAGACACCACCTTAACATCTGCTCTCTTACCGCAGAGAAGTCACTGTAAAACCAGGAGGAGAAGAGGGGAAAATGAGGCCATCAGCAGCTTCCCTGACAATTGCCCACAGGAGTGCACGTGAGCCTGTACGTTCCTTATTAATGTGCCTTCTGGCATGCCTGCAAACTTTTAGAGAGCCTGGTGGTCACGGCTGCCAATATCTGCTGGTGAGGAGGTAAGCAAATCACAGTCTGTCCAAGTTAAACAAGTAAAGGCCAGGACTTTAAAAACTCAAGAGACACAGACACACGCACACACACTGTGTGTGGGAGTGAGCACTCGGGTATGAGGTAGGTGCAAGGGAAAACAACTCTCGTGAGTCTTCCCTTCATCGGACTTTCCTCAAACATTCATTTTTAGACCAAGTATGCTGCACTAAACCGTGGGTGAGTTGAAAACAGGACACTCACAGTCTCTCCTCTATGCCTCTTTTCTGAGGAAACATTCAGCAGCACAAAGACAGCAATACAGAAGTCCTGTCTTCTTGGTGGGAACTGAAGTCACCCTCTCTGTCCCAAACACCAAAGTGTTTGGCAGAAAAATAAGCAGCAGAATATAAGATGAGCTTGTGGAAAGCACCTGCTGAAAAGTAGATAGCAGCTTTATGCACCGGGCTGAAATACTGTAGACTTCTTTGTAAACTAACTTAGAAATAACTTGATCTGTTTCCCGCTCGGTGCAGAAAGACCTCAGTGGTGGATTCCACCCTACGCCAGACCCACCTGCCATGAACTGCTCAGGCCACAGGATGCCACTGTTGCATTTCTTTTTCAGGGGGTCAAAAGAAACTGCGACAACGTGAACTGGACACCTAAATTTAATGCCTCTTTTCCCTTCTTAACACACACAATTGCCAACGTTACAGCCCCAGACAGACCGACCTGATGTAAATAGCTCAGAGCTGCTCATAGCATCCAGAGCTGCTGGATTATGTGTTTTGATCAGAAACAAAATGTTTGGATACCTTTTAAGGCTAGATTACTGAACCCAGCATTTCTGTGCGTTCATAAATTTTCTATGCACAGGAAATCTTTCTAGTGACTGCCAGGAGTGTTGACTCCAACCTTGATAGTTTTGACCACAAAACAAATATCCCGTTAGTGGATTTTATCTACGTCCAGATGACAAAAGAAGAACACTAGATGGGAGAGTAGATTAAATGAGAGAGAAGGCAGACTGCTCGTAATTCCTACCTCTTGTAAAAGAGGCAAGAGCTCCTACCATGTTAATAAAACTTCATAAATATTTTACTAATATAAAACAGAATGTATTCGTGCTTGGAGACAGGGAAGTGGCGTGAGCTCCCAGACAGCTCCTCTTGCTGCAATTTTGTGCAATTTGCAAACTGGCACTCAGAATCATAAGCCCAGGATTGCTGAGATCAAGACAAAAGCACCTCACAAAGGTCCACCAGTGTGAATTTTAGAGCAGTCAGGACTGCAAAGATCTGCACAGGGTCTAAATGTCCTCTGAAAGCAAATTTTGGTCCTGAACTACTTTTACATGTAAGTGGTAAATTATTATAGACAGCTAAGTGTGGGATTGCAGATAGTCTCCAAGATCTACTCAGACAAGGGTCCCCCCAAGTTCAGCATGACACAGATGGAATTTGTGAGAAAGGACTGTTAAGAAATGAGGGAGAAATTTTAGTGCTAACAGTTTCTCAGATTTCAAAAGCCGTTTTGGTTTTGCTCATCATTTTAGAAGGGGAAAAATGGCTTCACCTACTACCACTCCGCTTAAGAAGAGGGAGAAAGAAAATGAATGATAAGGTTTCAGATACAGCTTGGGTGGCCAGCAGCAGCAGAACTTAGGAAAGTCAGCATGAAAGTGACAGCTGTGGTGATGCAGAACATTACTGAGGCTGGTGTTACAGCTCCATACTTCAAGCTGATGTAAATACGAAGGGGCCCACAGATAACAGTCTTTCGGGATTCAAGGTTTCAGTAGAAACATCCTCACTGACTTCAGCCTGTTTTGTATGTGTCCCAGAAGCTGGCTATTCCCCCAGCCAGAGTCTAGATTCAGTGTGACAAAATCCCACTTTTCCTTTAAATCAGAACTAGGTAATTGCTCAGAAGATGCTGGGAAGGACTGAGCCTTGGAAAAGAAACCACTACCAACCAAACAATCACACGTTACCAAAGACAACAATAAAAGAAGCCTAGGGACGGTGTCCATTGCTTTTAAAAATAAGTATTTGTTATAGCACACACCAAGGATAAAAAATTAATATGAAATCAGTCATGATTGTTCACATTTCTTTTGCTGAAGCAGGTGGTGTGACGGTTTTTCTCCACTAGGACAGAAAAAAATTGACCAACATATAACCAATTACTTAGTCCTCAAACTCAATTTACCTCCCATTCCGAAAGGCAGGCATTTCAAAATCTCTTTAAGAAAAGGGGGAAAAAAAAAAAAAAAAAAAAAAAGAAATAAAAGGAAGCCTTCAACCCAAATTCTTTTCTTGTTGTTTATAACAACAGATTTCATGTAAAAGCAACACCAAGAGGGTAGGAAAAAAATGTTCCAAAGCTGATTTTAGTCCTGCTGCCCTCAGGAGCTTAGTGTTCCCGTCAGACTGAACAGACTCCAGTGGTGCCCTGCCTGTCTGTCTGTCTGGAGAAATCTGCCCCTGGAAGTCTATTTATGGCACCTTGTACCCTATACCTAGATTGGTTTTTAGGATATTTTGTTTTGTTTTGTTACACTGGAGCAGGTATCCAGGACTGCGTTGATCCAAGACACAGACGTGACATACTCAAGTAAATTACCAGGAAAAAAAAAAAAAAATTGTTCACTCTTCATTTTCTGCAAATCAGTACTCTGGACTTCAGCAGGTAGCCAACATTCAGTCCCAAAAGTTATTTCTACTAAAAGGAGAAACTGATAACAGAATCAGGTGTATCTTCAATACAAACCCCTCTGCTTACATACAACACAGCATCCTTCTACCTGCAAAAAGGTAAGAACAAATGATGAGACCTTTTTCCTCGATGGTTCTAACCCAAATTCAGCCAGTACCATATCCAATCCCTTCATGAGCTCCTTCTAGTTTTTTCTCCTTAAAGACACATTCTTATTGCTACCTCTGGCTGTTTGTCCCTAATCAGCACCATTTTCTGTGGCTTGTTTCACTGGTTCTTATGTCATATATAGGCAACTCCAGCAATCACTACCTCAATGTCTTGTGTTTGCTTTATGAGTTCCCAGGGAAAATCCCTTGGGTCACATAGTTAAGTTTTTAATGTAGATCTCATCATGTAATTCTGGGTCAGTTGCGACACCGTTATTTCAGCTACCTGGTCCCATAATGACTTTAACCACTTTTTGAACATTTACCTTGCCCATCAACTTCACTGAATTTTACCGAGCCCTTAATCACGTCCCTTCAGTTCCGCCCAGTGGAACTGAACCATCAAACCAAAATGGGGACACCCTAACCCTTTCAGCCCAGAAAGAGAAATGCTTTAACAAAACTACTAGTTATACTGCAGACAGTGGCTGTCAAGGTACTTTCATATTTCAGATCCCCCCCCTCCCCAAAAGCCTGTTTCCAGCCATGTCGCCTTGCTATTTTTCTACTGTTTGTATGAAACCTGCCTACCTAAAGGGAGCTGTAATTCCTCCTGCTCCCCATCAAGAGCAGACATCCTCTGCTGGATGCAAGTGAAGAACGTATTTCCCAAATGTTTATCATCTAGACAGGAGAACAGAATTCATGCAGGAACCCTAATCGTCTTCAGGGTAAAATCTGCCAAACTAGCCTAAACTCCCTTTAATTAGAAACAGTAAGAATTAGAAACAAACAGAACTACGAAACCAGTAAAAAAATCCTGCTGTTAGACTGCCTTTGCTAGCAGGATGACAGCCCCAAACTGAGAAGGCGTAGCAACTAACTGATGGGTAGTCATGTCTCAAACTGCAACTTCACATTATGGCTTCAGTTACATTCACCACTTGCTGTTGCCAAGAGAGGTAGCCATCTCCTCCCATCTCTCCTCCAGTTTCTTCCCTGTGGGAGACGTGCTTCTGCCAAGTTCTTGCTCCAGCACACATTTGATTGCAGCACAAAGCCAATTCAACTCACTAAAACAGCAGAAAGTAAATTGGTTTTGGCTGCAAAGCAAGCTGAACTGGCTTATTATGTGACCAAGCAAGCACTAGGGTTGGTGCAAGACAGAGAGAAGATGAACTGTACAGCAGAAGGCAGGAAGAGCAGAAGAGGTCTAGGCGACCTGAGAACGGTAAACAGCAAAAGAAGCTGTTAACACAGCTCAACCGGTGCAGGGAATCAGAGTATTACCACCATCCAGCTATTTATAAAACACGTCTTGAGTATTCAGTTCCTGTAGATATCGCCTCATTTCAGGGACAGGAGTTCCTCTGATACCTGCGTGTTACTTAACGGAGATTTTGGGTTTAGCCCTAGCGTGGGACTGCACTAACAGTTACATACCCCAAGCCCAAATTCAAGAAGGACTGGTACCAAAGCGTGCTGCTGTGTAAGTCCTGGGAAGGAAAGGGATTTTCTGTAGCGCCACAGTCTAGGGAAGGTTTCCAAGGCTCAAGATTAGCCAGGCACGGCGCCACGTTAACACCACTGTCCTGCTTCTCAGGCACGGATTGTTTTTGTGTATAGGACTGCACAACGAACAAGTCGTTCGTCGCAACGCCGGTTCATGGGTCTGCCCCAGGCTCTCTACAAAAATATATCCCCAGCAGAAAGCATCCCGAGGGGACCAGCGCATCGTTCCTCTGCAAGAGAAACATCACAGGCTGGCAGCGAGGGGACAAAGCCCCTGGAGATCCACCACAGGGAGGGTTTTCAGCAGAGCACCAAGAAATGAGACTTCATGCATTCAGGTGGTCAATCATCAAAAATGTGGCTTTACACCAGAGGAGGATTTAGTTGCTTACCTCCCTTTCCAACCCGTCTAGCCTAACACGGCCCGTTCCCACCCGCTTGCTCCTGGGGACAAGTTTCCCCCCTTTTCTTTTACCTTCTCTCCTCCGCACATCTCGTACTGCAGGGCTTCCCGCCCCGAGCACTGCGAGCCAACGAAGCCGGCTTTAAAAAAAACAAAAAGGCAACCGGTGGGGACCTTGAATTTTAACTTTATTAACCTTCAAGTTTTATATCCTCTAAGGGCCCCGCTTACCAGGTTCTTCCTCAGCACCACGGCGCACGGGGGCTTCGCTTTATTAACCTAAACAGGAGCCCCGCTTCCCCCACGCCACCTGGTCTCCCCCTCCCTTTCCAGCTCCCCGCCCCGGGCCGGGCAGGGCGGGCTGGGGGCAGCGCCCCTCCTTCCCCCCGCAGCCCTCGGCCCCGGGGCGGCGAGCAGGCCCGGCGGCGGGAGGCCCGGCGGGCAGGGCAGCACCTGCGGCAGGGCCGGCCCGCCGCGGCCGCGGGAGGGCGGGAGGGAGGGAGGTGCGGCGGAGCGGGCGGAGGTGTGCGTGGGCGGCCGAGGAGGGACGGGAGGGCGGGCCCGGGCGCCGCGGGAGCTGCTGGCGGGCGGGCCGGAGCTCGGCGCTCCCCTCAGGTGAGGGGCGGCGGGGGCGGGGGCCGCTGGCCTTCGCCCCCCGGGTGCCGAGGGACGGGGTGTCCTCAGCGGAGCAGGCGGAGGGGAGGCGCGGGGCCGCTGCTGGCCGGCGGGTGGAGGAGGGCGGAGGGCGCCGCTCTTTCCCCGGCGGGACGTGGGGAGGTGCCCGCTGTGGGCCGGCCACGGGGCAGCGCCCACGGCCTCGGCTCCGGGGCCTCGGGCCGGGGCCCCGCCGGCAGCGTCGCTCCCGGGGGGTGCCGGGGGTTTCGGCTCGGCCTCCGGCGCTGAGGCGACCAGAAAGCGCCCACGGCGAAAGGTGCGGGGCGGCTTCGTGCTACACGGCGTCTGCCCGGAGCGGAGGGGCTGAGCTCCCTCGGAGGAAGGCACCGTCTCCTTCTTCGTTAGCCGTAAACAAATAAAAATTAAGTTATTTCTTCAGTGACACTGGAAGGAGGCGGAAGGGAAGTCGTTACGCGAGTCCTCAGCTCGATCGGTCAAAATGAAATCGAGCGCAGGCGCTCCTGCGGTAATGCTGAAGGGCTGGGGTGAAGGCAAATGAGAATAAAGATGGCTTAGATGCTTCAGCTCTGCGTTTCCGTATTTTACAGGTTTGGGCTTAAGAGTCCTGCACTCGAAAGGGTAAAGACGCTTTCAGGAAATAACATCCCTGTAATATTTAACACCGAATTATCAAGGATGTATCTTCTCGCCAACTTACGTCCGGCCCAGCACGGCTTTGCCCGTACCTAACGTTTGTCCAGTTCCCAGGCGAGGTTCCGTACTGCATCTGTTTACACGGATGGGTGCCCTCCTCTTAGAAGCTTCCAGGACAAAGGTCACAGCCCGCCCTTGCAGGTTTGCCCTGCTGTCAGCGGCAGTTGTAGGCACACTCATGCAAGGCGCTGGTGTTTGCTGGGTTTAATGCTTTGTGTAAGAGACAACATTAGAGAAGCCAAGATTCGTGTTCTTAGTGGACACCATGCCTTGTCCTCGCAGCAAAGGTAGGAGAGTCAGAGCAGACCTAGTAAATAAGCTAAGCGCAAAAAATGTGGACTATAGAAGCGTGACAATTACTCGATGAATAGGAAAATGTAAAGAAAAACTTCCATCTTTAATGAAATTGCTTTACTTGTGGTTTAAAGGGTTTTACTTCCTTGACTTCTTAAGGAAATCTGTACTAAGTCTTGAATCAGCATGAAATGGATGTGAGTGCTGGTCAATGAGTAACTTTAAGTAGAGCTATAAAATGAACCAGTGTTATTTCTCTGGCTCAGGAAGTTATTTTAGGAGGAAAGAATACATGTAAGAAACAAGATGTCTCATGCCGGGAAACGATACCAAGATAAGCAGTACAGGCACCATAGGAACCATGGATCTGATAGATATGAGGAAGACAGAAGAGCGAGAAAACCATACAATGCAAGGTATGTCTTTATCACCTTAAAGAAACAAATCACAGCATGTCTATAATGCCTGTCATCTTCCTTGTTTGCCTTTAAATACCTTAATATTACAATAGTAAAGAAAGCATTTACTCAGCCTTGAAATCATGAAGCATGAGCACGCCACATTTGGAATCAGGGAGTTATTTTACACTTAGAAATTTAACCTTTTTCTTTGTATTGAGCTCGAGAGGGGGCAGAAAGATAGGCTGCCTGACACAGGCAGAGATGTGAATTTCCTGGGTTATCTGGATCAGGCTGGGTCACAAGTAGGTGAAGTGTGGCCGTGTGTCTTAGTACAGTTCCTGAAGGGGCTGGTCAACAGGTGACAGCAAGCCATGGCTTGCCAAATACGCATTGCTTAAATGAGAATGTTACGTGACTGAGACTAGCACAGGGACTTACTGAACTCTCAGGTTGCTCTAGTTCAGCTGTAAACAAGTTCATATTAATCCAAAACAAAATTAATTTCAGTAGTCGCAGTCAATAAATGAGTAGTTCTTTTAAGTGTCTAAGGCAGTTTGTGGCACTTGATAGTGGGTCAGCCCCTATCAGCACAATAAGCAAATCAGCTAATAAAAGGTTTGGAGTGACAAATAAACTCTTAGGATATTTACACTTCTCCTTTCAGCCTGGCTAACCTACAACATATTAGAAGTGAGCTTAGGTTGTTTTCCTTTGAGTGCATGCCAGTAACTGCATTGTGAGAGAGAGGTCTGTAGCTCTAAACAACAATGGCAAATGGGCCATGGCAGTAAGGCGTTCATCGCTCCTGTTCAGTCTCTGGGGGCATGACTGTAGGGCAATTTAAGAATAGAGGCAAAGAGGGAAAGGAAATAAATATAGTTAAAATTATTGAAAAGCTGAAGTACTGAAGTACTACTCCATGATAATATGCATTTTAGCAAGAAAACCAGGATGAGAATAAAAGCAATAGTGAAGAGCACTGTGTGGACTAGAAGGACTACTTATGGCTAAATATAAAATATTTGGATAGTGGTAATCCCATTGTATTGTGAAAATAGCTAATGAATTTTTCTTCTGTCTCTCTTAAATCACGAAAAATTGGAGAGAAATGGGAACAAAGGTCAGCCTAAGAATCATCCTCCCATGCTGAATGAATGTCCTTCGCAAAAGCAGGGATCAGGAGGGGATATAGTTAAATTATCTTGAACGTATTAGAAGTGAGAGCGGCAAATGTCAGGAATGCATTAATTGCACTGTGGAGAGAAAAAAAAAAAGGGTTGGGTTTTTTGGATTGGTTGGGTTTTTTTCATATATAGCACAATAAAAGCAATAGCTATAAACTAAACCACTGCTACTTAGTAAAGCGCTTCTCTGGACTTCCTTGTTTTGCTGTTAGTTTTAAATGACTGGACACATAGACTCAAAATCGGTGGAGGCACCATAAAGGCCAACAGACCATCCCTATATCCACTCGAGATTAGAGGAAGGGAAGTGGCAGCTACAGATCTCTAATAGCCATGGAGATGAATCTTAGAGTCAAGCCAAGAATCTGGGGGGCACCAGCCCTCATTACAACTAATCAAAAAACTTTTCCATCAGTTGTTTTGATGGAGTTTGGCTTAACCTAACAGCATTTCCCGTGCTTAGCTCTCACGACAAAACCAGCTACCTTTGTAAGGCAATTTCAGTATTTTGGTGAAAACTTAAGCTGATGGACCAAAAGACTTCCAGATACTATAATGAAATAGATGGGAAGAGTTCCATGGAAACTGTAATTTGGGTGCCTAATGCTTTCATCCCTTATGAGCAAGACTTTCTAGCCAGAGTATTTCTCTTTCCAAATGTGTTTCTGTCTGAAACTCCTATAGCAAGCTTCCTCTCATTGCTGAGGAGAAAGAGTTGGATTATCCTGAACTGGAAAGTCCTGAAGGAAAACAGGAGCAAAGGTGGCCAGAATAGGCCATTGTGAGAAAAAAAGCATCTAAAAGAAAGATTCCCCCCCCCCCCCGCCCCCCTCTGTACTCTGTTGCTGAACATTAGGGGGGTTTTGTTTTGTTTTTTTTGTTTTGTTTTGTTTTCTGGCAAGTAGCAGGATACAATAGAGAGAAGCAGCTGCATCAGAAGTACCAAAGGGATTGCTTTCAAGTTAACTGGAAGTCTTATAAATCACACAGCTTATTTAATTTATGTGACACAGCTGCGCAGGATGCTTTGGTGGTTGCACAAGACACAGGACAAAGGTCAGAAAAATCAGAAATGTTTCGGCCAAATAGAGCTGTTGGCAACTACACGCAGAGATGTTAGCACTGGTCTTGTTATTGAATGTCTTAATTAAAATGTAAAAACTACAAAGAACATGATTTAATGTGGATGAATGAGATAATATTTGTAAGTTGAATCTGGAATTGGATGAAGATAAACCTTAGTGAAGTACAGTGATACTAGGAAACAAAACTACAGTTGAAAATGCTGATCTGTGGATAAGAAATTCAAGATAAAAACTGAATAGGAAGAAGAATTTTAGAAACAATAATGCTGAATTACACTTCAAATACCCTTTAATAACAAAATCATCCAGCTGTACCTTGAAAAAAGCAAGCTCCAGTTCTCCCTCAGATGAGGGAGAACATTCAGATTAGGCCAGACACTTACAGAACAATTCGCAGCCAATGTTTCTTTTAACGTGAGTGTTAGCTCAGTTTAAAAAGGGCAAATTGCACTTCTTCCATAGAATAATCTAAATCTCACCAACCTTAAAAATCATCAGGCTTCAGATGTGGAGCTGTATGTCATTGCAGCAAAGTGGACAATTCCATTTTGAAGCATACAAATGAAGAGTCTAATTGGAGACATGAGAAATTGATTTTTTGGGTCGATTTTGGATTCCTCTTAAAATATAAAATACCTCAAAAAAAAATATAAATATTTGAATCGGCAATTTTTTTTCCCCACTTTAAAATCTTTATCTCTTTCTTTTAATAGCTTTCATTCTTTTAAAAGACATCTTTGTGAGACATGGTAGTTGGAAGTAGAAACTTGACAAGACGCTTACCCATGAAATAGCTGTGCTACTTTACATGTTTATTATGTGAAAATGTTTCTCATTTTTACTCTCTGGACTGCTATGGATTAACTAAAAATGTTTGGTTTTCATGAAAAAGCTGCTACTCATTTTTATGGGAACAGGAACTCTCCCCTTACCCTCCTTCTTGCTACCTTTTGCAAGTAACCTAAACAATTCAGCCAGCCTACTCAGTGAGTACACAGTTTTCCAAAATAACAACGATCAAGTGCAGATATCCTTGTGAACAACATGAATTTATGCAAGTATTTGGGATATTTGCTTTCAAAACACGCAAGCAAAAAAGATCGGATACCTATGAAGAAGGCCAGCTGGTTCCACTAACAGGAGCATCTGCCAGTTTCTCATGTTCTAATGTTCAGGAGAGAGCATGATCTAATTAATATACATTAATCATTTACTCCATTGTAGACCAACAGAAGACATCCGAGGTGGCCAGCACTCAAGGACTTCCGCTGTTTCCTCAAACCCTTACTCTAAAACCTCAGGAACAGCACGGGAATATTTTGGCCCACCACCAGAATGTTACCCTCCCAAGGAAACCTTCTCAATGAAGTGTTCAAAGGTATGCACAACAAGAGGTATGTGAGATCCTTATTGCCTGCCCTCCACTCCTCTCCTTCCAAAGACTTTTCTCGGGTTTAGTTTCTGTGTTTAGAAGCACAACAAAGTAAAGCTAGAGGAATATTATTTAAAAAAAAAAAAACAACCAACCAAACCAAAACTGGGAGAGATAAAGTTAATGAATAGCATAACTGTGGGTTACTAGCACATTTTAGGCATCTAAAGGCAAGATTTTTAGAGATATTTAGATACTTGAAAATGCATCTCCAGAGTATGCATCCAGAGCATCAGAGTGGGTCGCTCAGTGCGTAATCACTCAGGTCGTGCAGCAAGAGTTAACCTTTGGGATTTAGGAATAAAATATAAATTTGCATTTGTAGGCAATTCAAAGATGGCTGTTGAAGCTTTGATGCTAGTTTATTTCTGACACATTCGTCTCTGACTTTTTATCAACTTTGGATTTAATCCAGTCATCACTGATACATCTTTATAAAGCAACACTGTGGGAGACAAAACTATTTTATGGACATGAATCCAATAAAACAGCTCTTGAGAAATAACTTGTTTTTTTCATAGCTAGACAGTGACTACAACCAGCAGAGAAGTGAGCATTAACGTGGGAGGAAATCAGCGTTAACGCTTAGTAAATTCGTTCCCATAAACTGAAGAAAAATGGTGCTGAAATATCCATTACTCCTTTAAAGTTTTCCCTCTTCCAGGACAATGAGCTTTCTCATCTTGTTTGTAGGAAAGGCCTGCTGCAGTCTGAGCTGGAACTTGCAGCTAGGTGCAAAATCTTTGGCTGAAGTCTATAATAAACAGCCTTTCAGCGTCCTCCGTAGAGAGACAAATGAAGAGTTTAGTTGTTGGAAGTAAATTAAAATACATAGTGTTAGATTATTTCTTCACTCCATGAAAGAAAGTTAAATAACACACTCAATTTGCTCTTAATATTTCTCTGTATGTGAACATGTGAACTATTTTAAGAGTGAGCTGAACTATTTTCTCTTATAAATATGTTCCGTGTATTTGTATGCAGTTTGTTTTTCAACTCAAGGAGGTTTAACTCCAACAGTTAGTAGAGCATATTTAATGATACAGAGCCATACTGATATTTTATCCTTCATAAAGTTGTATCAGCAGTTTCTTCAACAATACTAGATTGTTTTAACTTGTCTGAGAAGCTCTAGAAACCTCCATGCCTTATTTTATCACAGCTTTAGAAAAATGAAGTGGCAAGTTATTTTTGGTTTTCAGTTTCACTGGTTGTTTAGACTTACGGATAACTTAATGTGACTTGCTGGGGTTTTTTTTTTGACCCGCATTTGCTTCTCATTATTTCAGTGCATTAAACATCATTAACATTTTCAAAATGTCCTAGTTTTGGATGCATCAGTTGACGATGATGATTTCACTCCCACCCCTCCCCCAGGTATTGCTCAGTATTTTCCAAAAATTTAATGTCTGAGCTTGCAGTGGAGGAGGGAAAAGAGATCATGTAGAAAAAAAACCCTTTTATTAGCAGTTTCACTTTAAAAAATGAAAATATATTGGAAGTTGATGAGAATATGAGAATGTCACTGTTAAATTTTTGAAAGTACCAAGATTTAGCAGAATTTCCTAGAATTGATTTGCAGAATTCTGTATTCCCTGCAGTCATAGTAAATGTTATAAATGAAAAGCATTTGAGCTAAAACTTCTTACAGAATGAAAAGTTCCTGTAAATACTTCTCGACTATTGCCTTCTTTTGCCAATGATTTATCAGCACTCGGCTGAAATTCCCCCTTCCCAATCACCATAATTCTGAAATAAACTAGTATCAAGCAAGGCTGGGAAATAAAGTGATGTACCACAGTCTTTTCCAAAGCAACAACCGAAATGTAAACTTCAGTTTCTGACCGTGCATCACTCTGCTTTCACTATGGGTTTTTTTTTTTCTCTTTTGCCCAGCTTTGTGCACGTTGACCAGTTTGGCAAACTAGAGAGGAATTCTAAACAACCAGAGCTCTGAAAAGTGTTTCCTTCACCCAGATACTGCTCTCTTCATCCATGCTTTTCACCAGCAATATCCCAAAAAGCTGAAGTTGAGTTTCAGAAACAGGCAGTTATTTTTGCAATGATCATTTGAATATCTTAGGTGCAAGCAGCAGCAGAAAAAAGGACATTGTTCTCCTATCTTTGTTATTGCCACCTTCCCTCCATAATCCCCACGCCGTTTTTTTTCCTACAACCTCACCAAGACAATAACCCCAACCCAAATACAGTGGAAGAAACAACTGATACTGACCTCTTTTGGCAGTAGGAACATTTGATACCATCTAAGAAACTTCAGAACATTCTGCTTCTTTTTTATTTGTTTCATCTTGAAAACAGAAGGAAAAAAGTCTGTTAAAACATTATATCAGCAATACGTATTGAAAGCCATTCAGGTGGGATGACGTGGCTAGTGGTACTGGATCATACAAGACACCTAATTATGCATCCTCTCAAACAATGTACTAGAGAGCAAATTTAGGAGGACCATAAGAGTTTGGACCAGTAGAGCGTGAGCTGTCCTCTGGAATACTCTCCAAACTTCAGATTGGTGGCATTTTCTGAGCTGGAAAACTGCATTCATTTCTGTTATGTTTAATACCTCTTAACAGACCTATCAAATTTGTTTAATCCTTTTCTGAATCCCGCTTTGAATGTTTGGCCTCCACATTATCTTATGACAAGGAGTTCCACAGTTTCTTTGTGCCACTTGAAGAAGTACTGGTTTGTTCCTTAAAACATTTTAAAGAAGGTGTCTCTGATTCTGGTGGTATTCAAAATACCTAATGATAATCTCATGTACTCACGTTCTCCATGAGATTTATGACTTTAGAGTGAAGTCTTCCCTTTCTCCCTGTCACTGTGTTCCTATCACTTCTTCATAGATCGAAGACTAGTCAGTTTTGTGCCTATCAAGAGCGAAGTCTTTCCAGCTCTGGTTACCTTGCCAGCCTTGTACCTTTTCCAGATCCGTCGTACGCTTTTGAGATGGGCTGACCAGAACTGCACTCAGAATTCAGGATAAATTCCCGAAAGAATCAGACATCTGCATAAAGGTTCTGGTTCTGTAGTCCTATCCTAATGCTTCCTAGCTTTTCTTGTGGTGTTTGACTATCAGTGAACTCTAAGCTGATGTTTTCAGAGAAGGCTACCTGATGTCTTTCCTGAGTGGAAATGGTTTGTTTAGAGCCCATCTGTGTGCTCTGTAGACGGTGGTGGGGTGCATGTGTTTGTGTACATACCTGAAGTGTGAGATTGCTTATTACACACTGATTTCATTAGTTTCTCATTCAAGAGCTTGAGCTCTCAGCAGCCTACCAATTTTACAGTTGGCAATCATGAAGAATTTTTTGTGATTATTATTAAAACAGACTTCACCATCGCACTTTTCCATCTTTTCACTTAGTCTGTGCATTTACCATAGTTTTTTGTTGTGTACTTTTGAGCTGAATCTCTTTGGTGTCCCCACTTACAGCTCTGTGAGCCATGTTGCAGAGCAGGTCAGGAATGCACAAACTATATTTCCTTCAGATAGAACTAAATGAGAGGGTGAGCTGTAACCACTAGCAGGCACTCTGTCCTTTGGACCAAACTAGAGCTAAAATGAAGTACTTTTCTGTCCCCAGAAAATGCCTATTGTGTAGCCCCTGGATCTTCAGCTGCAACTGTTTTGACTCTACAGATCCACTCCCATTGCACTGCTAACATGGGCATAACTAGTGACAGGCAGCACAAACCAGAGATTTCTCTCTTAACTCGATTTGTTTGAAAACTGGTTGTTTCCTCTTACTCTTTATTTTCTTTTAACTACTACTAACCTGTGAGAGGATCTTTTATCTCACAGGAGCTTGTGTCATTTAAGAGCACTACCACTTGGATTACCTTTCTTCATGTATCTGCTGATTCTTTCAAATGACTCCTCTCTAACAAACTTTTTACTCTTCCCTGCTATGCTGTCTAGTTTCTGTATGTTTTTTTCATAGGGACGTCACACTTGTCAGTCTGCAGATTACAGATTTAAAAGGCAATAGAAACACAGAAGTCTGCCACCTTCTGTTTCTGTAGTAGTGAAGGAGACTTAAGGAACAGCTTAGAGACTGGTGTCAACTGTCTAGATGCTCTATATAATTCTGTGGGAGTTGGAAATAAACTGTTCATGATAAAGACAAACCTTTCGTCAACTAAGGAACTACTGCTTGCAATAACCATTTCTTACAACTTATGCACAATAGTGCGTACCATTTAAAGCAGCACGTGTTGAAAACAAGTTTTTGGCCTGGGGATACTTAGAGCTGAAATTTTTTCAGAAAAAAACATTCAACTTGCTTTTCACAGCACAGGTAAAATTTCTGTAGTTCTCTTTTCTGTGTAGAAAAACTAAATTAGTAATCATATTTGCCCTTCAAAGGACCCCCCACCCCACCCTGGGTCCTTTGAAAATATAACCAGATTCAGTGCTTTTGGTTACCAGAGGGAATGAGAGAAGTGTTCAAGGCTGGCTGCCATGCTGCTTCCTTCACCTTAGAAAGAGCAAAATCTGAGTCAAACCCAAGAGTGAATTGATGATCTTAAATTGGTCGTAGATATTTGGTCACTTGACCTCGAAAACTTTTCATTTTCTTTTTATTATGTGTATTGGTGTGAAAGAGGTGGAGCAATGCAATTCTAGGATAATACTTCCTTTAGTTTTGCTTAAACAGTGAAGGTAAACTAAGTTTCTCCCATCTTCGGTCAGTATGCAACTCAGGAAATGCCTGCACTTTTGCCTTGTATAGAGTTGAACTGTGTTGGTCATAATTTCTGAGCTAATAACTTTTTTTTTTTTTTAATTCTTCAACCCATTTGGCATTTAACGGAGACAGTACTAAAAAGGTTAGAAAACAGTTTGTGGGGGAACAAGTGTAATTGAATCCCTGTTCTTTGCTGCCATGAATACAGCTTTGCGCCATGAATAGTGTCAGATTTCTTAAGCGTATTGTAGGCACTTCCAAACAATCATGCCTTTAGCCTACATTCTAACATCCACAATTGTTAAAACCTTCAGACCAATTTCCTCTCAGAAAAAGACAGCGTTATGGTTTGTAACAACAAGAAAAGTCTCCAATTTCAAGCATAGCCAGGAGGAAATATCAAACTGAATTTATTTGGAGGAGGGAATAGAATTAGGGAGTAACAGTGACTTTCTCCAGGATATATTTATGCATTAACAAGCCAGCATTAATTCAAATGTAAACATCTATAAGCTTTTGTTTTTACAAAACACAGTCTAGTTTTTTTCCTGTAGCTATGCATGCTGGCAAATACTCATAGACTGGAAAAAATACTGAGCTGAAAAGTCACCCTAAACACAGGGTTCACACTAGTAGACATTTGGTTTGAGTTATGCCATTGTTCATAACCGTTATACTGCTGCTGTTAAGTTGCTCTGTTATGTCCTGTTACCGTTCTTCTTGGAGTCAGACAGGAGAGCAGGAGGGGAAAAATATTTTGCAGAGCACTTGTATCCCTTCCAGTGCTGTGGAGATGTTGGGGCAGAACAGTGGTCTGTAAGAGGCATTGGACTGAAGTAAAAGATCTGCTGTAGCTTCACCTATGTATGTACGTTGAAAAACACTGAAGGATCATTAAATGTGCATAATGCAGGTAATTTTGTGGATGAAAACAAGCATTTTACAGGTACGTTCAGCAGCACATTAGATCTGTTCAGCAATGGTCAGCAGGATACTTGCATTTCTGTGGAGGCACCCAGTAGATTAGAAACTGCTATATTTTGTAGACACCATCTTCACATTTTGCCCTTACAGTCTGCCATGCTTAGCTCCTTTAAATTGCACTCAAAGCTGTCATACACTGTTCCTGTGGCAGGTAATTTCACCATATTTCTGCTGTAAGAAGGGAGCATTAAGGTCCCCTATAGTATTATTGTGATTAGATGGCTTCCCCCTCCTAGCTGTTACAAAGTATATTTTAAATACAGTGTGACTAACAGACTGAATTTTCCATCAAGTTTTTTAATCTTGTAATTGTGAAGGCAGAGAATAAGTAGTGGGAATTGGACGGATCTGTACAGATTAAAATAATCCCAGTTTTTCAAAAGGCTTAATTAAAATTGCACAGTAACAAGATACAGTGGCAGAGCTGCAGGTAACCTTCCTGTTCTGAAGTTAAAGTATTTCACTTGGAGGTAAGTCCTGTTTGCTGTGAAATACAAATAGCCACGAGCAGTTAGCTCTATAAAAACACGCAGGGGAGCTGCACTAATTGCAGATGCCAAATGTTACCTTTAGCAAACTGTTGCCCTGCCAACATATGGGACTTCACTCTACCCACGTCTTTATATCATATTTTTTTCATCCACCTTTTGGCATTGTGCTAACATGTACATTATTGTTTTTAGAGAGGGGAGAACTACAACTGAGAAGACTCACTGAAGTTGGCAGGGGAAGGTATTGGCAACATTGATGTTAGCTGTTAGGTATGTGTTAGACTCTACTCCGTGCTTCCCTACTGGCAAATCTTAGTGAAGTCTGCTCTCTACCAGTATAGAACAGGAGTCACACCACCTTTCTTGTAAGACCACCGCGTTTGTCTTCCCCACATCTGACCCAAATTTTGGGAACCAAGTAAAACTCTTCTCTTTAAAAAGTGGCTCTCCAAGCTAATTGATACAGCAGACCATTTACTGAACGTAGCTCTATTTCTTGAGCAGGTGATTTTAGCTCACTTAAAGGAGAAAAACCACCCAGTCAGGAACGTTGCTCACCAAGTGTGACAACCCACAATTGGTAAATTGAATGAGAAGCTCAGGTTCACAGGTGCCTCCAACCTGACCTACCTTCAGTCAGACTATGATTACTTAAAGAGCAATAACAATAACACCCCAATCTTCGTACTCTCTAAAGGCGGCTCAGTTTCAGTTCAAACGGAGGGAGTGGCTATGGAAAGTTGGCATAAGGAACAAGAGTGTTTCATTGTTTTCTGAACTCTGTTTAAAAAAAAAATCCTGCAAGTTTGTTTCAATACCAAGACATTTGTTTACTACTTGAAAGAACTATGGGTACGTTAGGGAGAAAAAAGGCCGTTTCCTGAAACGCAGAATGTGAGGTGGCTGTGCAGAGACCTACTGGTGCTACAAATACCTGTGCAGGCTTTTACAGCTGTTGTATTTAAATCAGTATTGCCAAGTGCTGCAGTTTAATGCAAGACCTTTTGCTTCCCACCCTCTCCAAAATTGTGGAAGATGACTCATGCTCACTTAACAGGAGAGAAAACAAGAACATGCTAGAAGTGATGCTTTAGAGAACTACTGGGAACAAGTAAACCAAAGCTGTTGTTCCCAGGCAGGGGCTGGGTTGTGCTGAAACTGTGTCTTGACGGCAAGTAAACCTTAGTGTCATACAGTGGTGTGGGAAACTATGGGGATAGAGGCTGATGCAGTTGTTCTACAAATTAAGTCCACCCTTTCCTGTGAAAATTGGACGGCACTGTTGGGAGGATGGGAGGGTATTAAGCAGAAGGAATAGAGCAGGTGGGACAGTAGTCCTTTAAGGGAAGATGATACACAGAAAAAACAGGACAATACATTTGGATCTGAGCACTCTGTGAACGTAAGGCTTCTCAGAATCATTAAAAACAAGGCTGGTCATCCTTTGAGATTTCCTAATGGAGTTATTATCTTGACTAAAGAGGGACAACTTATTACAAGATAATAATAATGCTTCTTTCCTAGAGCACATAAATCATTTAATTTTCCCAGTTTTTAACTATTTTTCCATCGATTTCCAGTAAGACGGATATCTCAAATGAGCATAGATGTGTTGGGCACTTACATGCCATTTAAAGTCAGTTGGCTCTCAGTATGTAGTTCCCTTGGGTCCTTTGAAAGGCCAAGATTCTGCTGGTGTTACATTGCCTAACTCTTGTGTTTTAGGGTTGGGTTGTGGTTTTTCCTGCCTTTGAACATGACTCCATGAGGGAGATTTTAGCATAACTCAGTGAAAGCTAAATCCCATCACTGGCTGAAGAACACAGAGACCTACAAAAACAATGGTAGCGTGGGGGCGTGGGGGGGATTTGTTTGTTTACGACAAAGCTCTGTATTGCCCTGATTCTGCATCAGTGAAGTTGGTTGAATTCTTGTTACTGGTTTCAGTAAGATCTTGCTTTGTACTAGTATACATAAGCGAAATAATACCATTAGCAAGATGTTTTAATACCTTACATTCAGATTTAATGTTTTTAATCTGTTGCAACTGTTGTCTCCATTTCATTTCCCTTGTTCAGTTCTCCTCCACTGTTTTGGTTCCTCCCTGCTTCTGTCACATTTTTGTCTCCTTCCAAAAGCAGAACAAACCCCCTCTTTCCTTTGACGTTTTCTCCCTCTTCCCCCTTATCTCTTCCTCCTGGCACCGACTCAGTTTAGCAGAGAGGTGACCAAAGCTGCGCGTTGAGCAGTGCCGTTACTTTCTGGGGAATGCCAAACCTGCACTGGCAAGAGAAGTTTGAGATCCTTTTCGGGACTGACTGCTGCTTTTGTAAGTCACTATATATGGTCAAAATACTTGTCTACTCCTTTGGGGATAAAAAAAAAAAAAAAAAAGAAAAAAGATTACCTCTAAAAAGCAGAAAGCTGCCCAAACTGGGAAAAAAAACCAAAAGACAACTTTCAGTGAGAAAGGCTGGGAGAATGATTTTTAATGCATGCGTTGTAGCCTCTAACTCCTCTCTTCCCTTCTCCTGGAGCGACACCTAACGGGACGTGACACAGGCACCACTGACCTGTGCGGCTCCCGGCGCTGCTGCCTGGCCGCTGGGCTCGAGATGTCCCAGAGGGGCAAGTGGGCACTCCCAGGGCTGCCAGCTGGGTACCGCTGCTCCCGGCAGTACGTGGCGTGCAAGGGAAGCAGAGGAAAAAAGCAAGCCAGAATGGAGAATGACAAAAATAAAATATCTTTGAAGTGCTGAGAGATGTTAACTCAAGAGGAGGGAATGATACCAAAAGAGACAGGAGAAAGAGTCCATGTGTAGTCAACAGAGGAAACTACGGTGCTAAGATGCAGTGGAGGGAGACGCTTTGAAGGCCTCCTCTATTAGTCAGGCCCTGGTGGCATCAGGGGAGTTCAACAGAAACAGCCAGAACTGTCTGTCCTGCAGATTCATTTATGTCAGCTGCAGAAACATAGGAACAAACCTGAATTGACCATTTTACTTTATGTACACACATATGTACACACACTGTGATCCTGACACCTAAACATTGGGGCCATCCTGCCACAGTGCGGAGATAAGGATGCCTCTTTACAGCTTCCGACACGTGAGACTTGAGCACACAGTTGAGTCACTGGGTACCACACAGTCAGCCACAGTGTAGTTTTATGAGGCAGAGCATGCAGATTTAACAGCTCACCTCACCTGAAAAGGAGAGTTTCTGGTCTTTCGCTGGTCCTGGCTGTGTTATTTCCCCTGCTAAACTCATGCCAGCACGATTGCTCATCAGATACACTGTGAGTCACTTCAAGTTGCTAAAGTCGCAGGAAAAAACAGCAGCACACGAGAAAAGAGTTGAATCGTTTCCTGCTATTTTAATTTATTAAAACAGCTCTTGGAAGGGCCTAATACTAGGCCGGAGTTATTACTGGGTAGGGGAGAAAAGCGGTGACTGCCCAAGCCAAGGGTAGGAGCCATTAGAGTAAGGCCGGCTGCTTGTGGGTCTGTACCCCTAACAGCCTGCCTGGCTGCTTTGCTGGACTTTTCAGCCCACCATTTGACAGAAGACAAAACCATTGATCAGTGGGTTAATACCATGGCAATAGCCCAGCATGCACCTGGTACAAAAGGGAAAGAAAGAAAAAGTGAACAGTAGATTAATAGTATAAATTGGAAGGCTGCTGTTTGTTATAGCTGGAAGCCTACTCACAGCAAAAAAAGACTGGATTCAAACAAAGTTAACAAGTACGATACACTGAAATTACTGTCCACCGCAGATTTAGATTTTATGGAATGAATGAAACAATTCTCTGGAAAGCTCCGGCAACACCCACTGTCTTTTAGATTGCAGCCGTTTTCCTCACCTTCAGTGCTGAAAAGCAGTGCAGGAAAGAAGGGTCTTACATGGGAAAGGACATGGAAATCCAGGAGCCCAGACTTGAGTTTCATTTCTTGCTCAGTGTGGAGGGGGTTAGTTCCCAAAGCCAGCTGTTCACTGTGCTAGTTTTAGTACAAATCAGTAACATTTTAGAGAGGTCCCAAGATTTTCAGCTCGAGAAAGGAAAAAATAACCAAACCAGTGGAATTCTGAGATTTTTCAGACCTCCTGTCATTTTACCCTCAAATCGTGCAATGTGTTCGTTGTTGCATGGGATTAGGGAATAGTTGTAGAAATAAGTAACTTCCCCGTAGGAAGACCTTTTGGCAGTCTAGTTTCTGCAGCTGTAACTCTAAGATGACATAGCTAACCAGCCTGTCAAAGCAGGAGTGGCAGCACAGACACAGAAGCATGGCTTTTAACTCAGCCCTTTCTGCCAGCAGTAGACTGCTTGACGTAGGTACATAGGTCACTGCTAGTACGTGTGTGTTAGCATACCTTGACAGACCTAAGATTCAAAACTTACCTGTCCTTTTATTCCTTATTTCTCAAGCCTGTCTCTCCTGTTTATACTAGTATAGTGGGATGGGGTAGCAGCTTGTAACTATCACAGATCAATGTTCCATGAGGCTTTCGGGGTGCCCGGGTCAAGATCTGAACATACTGTAGGGCTTAATATTTCCATCAAAGTCCTGATGATTGTACAAGGCCTTAGGGATTTCCACTAATTGTCTGCTGCTTTCATCAACCCTGCTGGCTGTCATTGTAGACCTGTAATTCACAGCTTCATTCTACATACTGCTTATCATTTCAGGATTTTTCTTTAATACAGGAGACTTTGTTATTGCGCCTTTTTTTTTTTTTAAAGTTAATCCATGTGATGCAAAAAACTGGTGGAGTAACTGCTAATGAGCCTCTCTCCATTGTTTAGTTACTCCAACCAATTCTACAGCAGGTGTGTGTAAAAACTGTACAGCTACATACAAAACCTGTCCAACCTGAATGCCCTGTCTAAGGAAATTTTTCAAGCACGCCATTAAAGCATCTACTGCTGCAGTTAAGAATACAGGAGACCTACATTGATCATGTTTGTCATCCCATGAGCACAGAGACACGTTCTGACAGCCCTACTGCAGTACCAGCAATCAGCTCAGTGAAGTTAAGGAGTCGCATACAGAACCTGTGTGAATACACGGGAAGTTTTGGAGCAGCGTCTTTGAGGACTGGGGTCAGTTATAAACGTGGGGAGGTTAGCAGCAGGTGCTGACTGCTTTGACAACAGAAAATTGCCTTTTCTAAAGGTCAGCAAGGTGATGTACAGGAAAAGTTGATGCTCAGCAGGTCAGAGTGCCTCACCAGTCACAGATGAAAAGGAAATTCTGAAGACAGCAGTAGAAGAAAGCTGACTGGTTATGAATTCCCAACTTCTAAGTTCCCAAACATATTTAAAATTTATGTTTCCCGTAATCAAATGGTCTTTCCTCCCTGTAGATTTGTAAGAAGGGCTTCCTGATGGAGCATCTATGAAATCAGTAGTCAGCCCTTAAAAAGGGAAGTGACCTTCTGCGTCCAACACTGTCCAAGGGCCCTGAGGACCTAAGTTGACTCCCCGTATTTGAAAGGCATATTGTAGAGCTCGACTGAGCGGACAGAAAATATCTGATCCAGTTCCAATGAATGTCCTGTACAGTTATTACGCTTTCAAAATATTTTGAACAGTCCTGGTAAAGTGATGACTCTGTACCGATTAAAAACATTGAGTCTTTTGGCTGCATTGTTTGAATTTGGTACAAGGAGTTCCAAATGCTGTCTCATAGACCAAGATTTAAATTTCTCTTTACATTTAGCTCCACAAGTATTTCCTTTGAAATATTTCCTTTGAAGCCTCCTGAACAGATTTAGTCGCTGGCATGGTTATTGCTCCACTTCACAGACATGGCTGTGCAGAAGGGTCAAGGAAAAGGCGTGTTGTCATGCAGAAATCGGCATCACCTCTGAAGAACACATACGTAGCACTGCACACTTAGCTCCTCCTCAACAAGAGCACTTTGTCTTCTCTGCCCGCTCTACCTAATGCTTTTAAGGATATGCAATCTGTATACATATGCACTTGTGTATGTGTGTGTGTGTATATATACACAAACACACAAACTGAAACATGCTGACCCTCAGATATTCTGTTCCCAGATATTACCACCATTATCACTGCTCCCCTTTGTGCTTCTGGGATGGTTTGCAAGGCCACGATGTGAATGGGCTCGGTACCTACCTACAGCTGCATTAGCAGAAGTGAGGGGACCGGTCTGGGTACAGGGGGAAGCAGGAACTCCTGAGGTGGCCAATGGCCCTTGTCAAAGCATTGCAAGCGCCTTCCTGTAAAGAGCAAGCGGCAGCGGGAAGGTGCTTGTTACCTCAGCCCTCTGTGGAGGAAATAAGAGGAGGCGGAACAGGAACATCCGATAATCCCTCATGGTGGCTGTCACTCTTTCTTCGGTTAGAAGCATATGGCAACACAGGAGAGGAATTTCTCTAATTCCCTTGCATGCTGCTCCAGCCCTTTCTCTTCAAGCCCATATAGCCTTGACAGCAACTGAGCCATTGCTCAAGAGGAAAATGCCATGCTGATCAATGTTAGCAGCATAAAATGGAAGTCTGTATGCACACCACGGATCCTGCCCCACTTTAAAGACAAATATAGGACCACTGTGTCAAGCGTCTTACATTCTTGGCTGGCAGACTACAATGGAATAATAAGATTCACAATTCTGTAATTAACTTCAGAACTTGAGGAGCGACACACGTGATACACTAGGGGTTTTCATTTCCCAAATAGGCAACTCTAGCTATGCTATGCTTCAACATCCATCGTGTTTACTAATCGTAGTCTGACCCCTAGTGAGCTGTCACAGAATAATCAGATTTATCTAACACATGCTGCACCTTCCTGACAGGCAACTATCACAAAAAGAAGTAATTTATCCACTTTTTTTTTTTTTTATTAAAAAAACCACCTTGGTTACTTTTATCAGCAGCATAACATAAGAAAAATAAGAGAAGAGTCAGCTCAGAAGTCAGAAGGCTTTCTTCTGAAGGTAGGGGTGTGGAAGAGAACACGACCCAGGACCAAGTTCACTTCATTTAACTCCCCGTATAAGGTGGTTTTTTTGCATCCTTCCCCTCCTCCTTTTTTGTTCAATCAGGAATTACTTCTTCAGATTTATGAAGAGATTTTTATCTCTGAAGGAGATAAAGTGGAAGTTGCATCTGGTTAGATAAGAAGTTTAAATTAAGAAACACTTAGACAAAAAAAGGGTGTAAGTTAAAGCAATAAACACATTTTAAAAGATCTAAATAACTTGCACATTTTTTTAAGCCATTAGAAGCTTCTAGGTTTCTGTCAGTTTTAACCTCAGCATTTCGTTCATACTGGATATTTCTCACTCAGTGTGTTTATGCCAAGTAGTTACAGGCCAAAATACAATCAGTGTGCGCTTGCCTTGGCAAGAACACAAGCACAGTAAAATTTTTATGGATTTCTTTCCCCGCATGAAGATCCATTTATCAAGCACACTGACAAATTAAAAAAAGTAATTTGCCCAACCTCTGAAATGTACCCATGAGAGCTCACACTTTTTTTTCTTCTTTTTAAAGCTGTGCTCTTCTGTCGCTGTAGCCAAGAGACCTATCTCAGTAATAGTGCTCTCTGTCTAGTTTTGGTGTACTTCTGTCACCCCCATTTTGCCCAAGACGTGATTTTTGACACCTCTTCCCATCTTTCTGCTCTTTACAGGCATTTTGAAGTTTGTGGAAATCACAGTTAACCTCCTGGTGCTGATTTGCGTGGGCGCTGCCCAAGCCTCTGTTGCAGGCTTCACATCCCTTGGTGGCTTCGGCACTGGATCCTTCAGCCTGAATTCAGCCTACAGCCCCTTTGAGGGCACGGAGCTCCAGGAGGTGAGGGAGCTAGACCTGCAGTTCACCCAGATGAGAGCCCCATGCGTGTATGGTGGAGTAGCCTTCAGCTTAACAGCAGCAGTACTTACCCTTGTCTTCCTTGTCGTGGGGTCAAAACCCATCCAGAAGCTGAGGATGGGGCTGCTGGTAGGCGAATGTGCCTTCAGCCTGCTGGCTGGCGTGGCGTACATTGCAGCGGTTGGCCTCTACCTGTACTTTGTCAGCCAGGTGAACTCCACAGAAGTTTGCAAGAGGCGCGAGAGGCTGTATGCGCGCCGTGGTTATACCTCCATGAACTGCGTGGTCCAGGGCGGCGATGCGGCCGTCGGCCTTTTTGGTGTCGCTGCTGCCTGTTTGTACTTTGCCAGCTTTGTGGTCTGCATCCTTGCTATCCGAACTGTCCGAGCCTTCCAGAGCCACGCTGCCAAGGCTCAGCACAGCCCCAAAAGCAGCATTAGAGACAGAAGCATCAGAAACCACCATGCCATCCACAGGACCTCTGAAAGCTCCCATAACGTCCAGGCTCTTGCTACATTAGTGTGAAGTCAGCTCTGGGACTGTGCCAGAGAGCCGGAGCTTGAGCAAGGGTCGGACACTGGGCGTCGCATGCTAAACAGGTGACCAGTCCACAATGTATTGTCCTAGAAGGTGCTGAAGTGTGTACCGAATCACCAAATGTAACAATACTGCTATAACATGATGTAATAAAATTGACATTGAGCGGATGTTTTAACATGGATTTTTGCATCAGTCTCTCAAGCTGGACTCCTGTATTTAAAATGTGTTTGATTGTAGTGTTTCCATCCTGCACAGAGCAAACCCAAACAGCAACGGGCTGTTAACAGGTTGCAGCTGCAGTGCTGCCAAACCACTTTCTTTCCTCTTCCATGACAGAAGGAACTGAAGACATAGCTGGGATGGGCAGCCGCCACCAGATCCTGTGCCTGTCGAGGCATCCTATTGCCTTACGCCACACCGCTCACAAAGCAAAGGACACTCAAGCACTTTTCTGAATCACAGCCAAAGCTACGCTTGTGACCTGTTTTCACTTGGGCTAGTGAAGTGCTTTATCTTTTGAGCCACAGGGGTTGACACATGCCGATCATGTGCTCTCTGAGGAATGCTGCTGGGAGGAACTAGCTGCAATTTCAGAGGCAGCATTTGCGTCCTCTAGTTCCCTGCTACGTTTTCCCCCTCTCATTGAGCGCAGATCAGAACCTGAGGGGCAGCACGTTGGTCAGCTATCAGCTTATTATAGATACTGCTTGCTTCTGTAACCACCTAAACAAGGTTTGGCTTGCTGACTCCACAGCAGGTGGTGGGCAGAGCCTGAGTCAGGGACATGCTGGCTGCCCTGGAGTTTTCCATGAGAATGCTGTAACAATGACAGAAAGTGCATGCGTCCTTCCGGTATCTAAACACACAAAGCATGAGTGAACAGCAGTAATTGTATACCCCCAGGGCTGAGAAAATAAATTTAAGAGACCATCTTTCAAGAGTCCTTTGTTTGAGGCAGATAAAATAGACCACTGGTCTTCATAGCTGAGGGAGTAAGAAAAAAAAGGCTGCTCTTGAAGTACGTAGGATTCGTCAGCTTGAGAGGAGGGAACATGCAATTTTGGTTCTGACTGTGCTCGCTCTTTTCAGCTTTGTCTGGCTCAGTCATTGCCCAGATGAAGCTCTTCTGAACCATAGTAGAGCTTATTTACTGTATACTTCAGATACATATACGCACACACACGCACACACATTCTCAAAGGATTATGTTTGTGGTAATATAAGCCAAACACCACTTTGAACACCAACAAGCTTCATAGCACTATTGTGCTTATAAAGAGACGGGAGTGAAGAGTTTTTCCAAACTTGCAATGACTCACAGTAGTGTTAGAGTAATGAAATTAAGACTTTGAAACCCAGACCTTCACTGGTATGCTGTAATCTGCTGGAGAGTCTGTTACAGGGATGTCTGGCACGCAGGTAAAGCCACGGCTAACCACTTGTTAGGCATTTCTGCCTGCACGCTTGCTCCTGCGCTACCGCTACATCTTGCACATTTTGAATGCAGGCTTAGTTACATGATGACACACTGTTATTAACTTATACAAACAACAAAAAGCAGCACCTTGAAAGTGACACATTCAAAAGATTAGAAAAGGCTGCAGATAAGAATGTATAAATCTTAACTCAGTCCTTGAACATATGTGCAATATGAATTTTAATCTGAGGGCTTCTTACTCTGCCCGATTCATTGTTGAATGCTTGCCTGTCATCACTGTGCAATAGCAACAGTCCTCTGTGAGCATCGATTCTACCTCTTTTCTCCTTGGGTGTGTAGTAAGGGCCTCATTTATTGCAAGGTAATTTGGTCTTTAGAAAAAGGTGCTTAGAGTTTCTCTGTGGACTATTGCTGTAGTGTTCCTCCCTTAGACACTTGGGTTCCTCACAGTCAATCCATTTTGGGTCCCTTTCCTGTTAACAGGAGCAATTTTATGCATTTTGCAGGGAGAATCAAAAAATAGCTGCTAGTTACATATGCTCGGTTGGAGACTCCTGGGACCTGCTCGCTGCCCCGAGCATCCAGTTGGTCCCAGTCACATTCTCTCAGCTCCCCACCCAGCTGTCTCCCTGCACTCACCATCCCCTCATGTTTCTAACCTCCGCAGCCTCAAGTTTATTTCTTGTATCTATTCTAAATCTACTCTCTTTTAGTTTAAAGCCATTAACCCTTGTCCTGTCACTACAGGCTCTGGTAAAAAGTCTCTCTCCATATTTCTTATCAGCCCTCTTTATATATTGAAAGGCCACAATAAGGTCTTCCTGAAGCCTTCTCTCCTCCGGGCTGAACAACCCCAACTCTCCCAGCCTGTCCTCATAGGAGAGGCGTTCTACCCCTCTGATTGTGGCCCTCCTCTGGACCCACTCCAAAAGGTCCATGTCTGTCTTGTACTGGGGTCCCCAGAGCTGGACACAGCACTCCAGGTGAGGTCTCACCAGAGCGGAGTAAAGGGGGAGAATCACCTCCCTCAACCTGCTGGCCACGCTGCTTTTGATGAGGCCCAGGATACGATTGGCTTTCTGGGCTGCAGGCACACATTCCCACCTCACATCCAGTTTTTCACCCACCAGTACCCGCAAGCCCTTCTTAGCAGGGCTGCTCTCAATCCCCTCATCCCCCAGCCTGTACTGACAGTGGTGATTGCCCCGACCCAGGTGCAGAACCTTGCACTTGTTGAAACTTTGTGAGGTTTACTTTGGCCCACTCCTCAAGCCTTGAGACCCTGACAGGTCCCTCTGGATGACATCCCTTCCCTCAAGCGTACCAACTGCACCACTCAGCTTGGTGTCATCCACAAACTTGCTGAGGTCCTGAAGCACTGCAAGCAGAGGGACCACCAAGAAAGCCAAAGCCTGGTGCTTGCCAGCTTCTTGAAAGCTTATTGCCTTGAATTTATTTCCTTCCCTGCCACCACAAAGAAAGATCACTAGGAAATAATTGCGAAGAGGAAATAAACACCAGTGCTGCTTCTTCCGCTCACCTTCATGGAGGGAAGTGTAGGAGAGGAGAGGGGAAAATCCCAGAAATACTCCTCAGAGGACCAGGGCAGGGAAGCAGCAGCTTTCCTTCCCTTTGGGGTGAAGGGCAAGCCAAATACCATCAGAGCAATCCGAACAACCCTGCTTCCCGATTGTAACAAGACCATGCTTGGTATCCTGTAGCCGACTTGAAAATCTTTACCGTGCAAGCTGGAAAGGTGTATTACAAGAGCAGAGGTTTTCTGGCACACACATATGACTAAAGCTGCAACAAGCTGTCGTCCCCAGCTGCCACTGCAGGTGGTCCTACCCTCCAGGGCAGATTAGCCTTCCCACCTTCTGCTGCAGATGGCCATGCCCCACTGTTACCTCTGCACAGTGACTGCCAGTTAGTACGGGACAATAATCCGCATTTAGACCAGTAAACAAAGGCAGGGCAAATGGCTCCTGTCAGCCCTATCATTTCTTTTAGCTTTTCCCTGCTGCCCGCCCCGTGCATGCATGTGTGCACCGCCTGTGTGCAACCTTCAGGGTCAGCACTGAAGATAAACTCGCCCGTTTCTCTTTGCTGCGTCGAAGCAGCCCCTCACAGTGCAGTTTCACCTGGAACCAAAGGACTGCACACAGTCATCACCCTCAGTCCCTCTTTGGTGAGAGGGAGCCTCTCAGGGTGTATCCAGCTTGCCCGCTGTGATCACCATCAGCTTCTCACCTGCTGTGAGGGAAACAGTGATAGCAAAGGTCAAATCTATGCTTTCCCGAGAGGTTGTCTTGTGGGTAGACAGTATGGCCTCTCTCAACCTCAAAGCCTTGGGGCCCCCACCACTGCTGCAGTAGGAAGCCTTCTGGCATGCCAAGCTTATTCTGAACCTTCAAAGAGAGGAATATAATGGCCGCCCTCCCATTCCCTGGAGATGCTAAGGAACGAATGCAGGTTACAGGGTGAAGTGGAGCTGCCTGACAGGAGAAAAGCCCCACCGCAGATGATGGGTCACTGGTGCAAGGTACTGGGGGGAGTTGAGTAGCTCATTTATCTCAGAGTTACCTGCGAGACTCTCAGCCAGCCCCTTTGGATTTAAACCGTCAATTTGCACGTGTCTCCTTCAAACACAGGAACAAACAGCTTTAGTTAGTCTGAGAGCAAAACCTCCAGCTGAGTTCCCCAGCCATTAGCTATCACAAAGGGACCCCCTCCCCACAGAACAGCCTTAGGGAAAAACGATCGCTCTCCGAAAAAAATGTGTCTCCATGCCCTAATCTGGAGGGGGAAACAAAAGACGTAAGATATTTAGGATGACTATCTTAAAAACAACAACAACAAAAACAAAAAAACCAAACCAAAAAAGAAAAAAATCCACCCCACTGATTCTGCATCACACTGCTGAGTAAACTGCCATGAAAATTTCGTCATGTTGGATTGTGTACCTTTAAGCACCCATTTTCCTGAATGTCTCCTTTATTCAAATAAAAGTTCATAAAAGTATTTCAGTCTGGGGGAAATCTTGTCCAGAACAGAGCAAACCAGCATCCGAAGATACAGGGGTCTTGTTTCAATGTAAAAGGCAGAATTGTGGGGGGTGAGGCCAGAGAGGAGAAAGGATATTTACTCCTCCAAGTAGGCTTAACATAACCTTTACATTTACCAAATAATTCGGGTCTCTGGAACTGTAAATCTGGCACTGCTGGAAGATCTGCCTGTGTTAGGGCATTGCCCTCCTGCTGCTGACCAGCTGTAAGGAGGAGGGACCTTTGTACCCATCCACAGAAAGGAAATTTTCAGGTAAGCACAAACAGCAAGTTTTCCTATTTTCTTAATGAGTTTAAGAAAACATTCCTAGAATATATTAAGTTTTCTCACAATTTAAGCTTTTTACATTAGTTCTTCAGAAGAGTTTGAGTGTATCGCATGTGGAGAAACAACTAGGGACACAAACCGGTTGTGCAACAGCAGAAACTGAAATCAAGGCTTAGTGTTAAGAAAAGCTGGGATCTCAGTTTACATGAGAAACTGTTTTAAAGTGAGGAGAAGCCATACAGAGATTAGAGTACCAAAGAACAGTCTGAATAGAAATTGTTCTTTTGTAATCCATGTATTTTACGCCCAGTGCAGGTTTGTCTTCATTAAAGTTACTCTTCTGGTAATTTTCCACCACAGCTTACATTCACCGAAAGTTAAATAAAGCTGTAGATACACAACAGACCGTTGGTAACTCCGATGTCTCAATTACTTTTGCAGAACTTGCGTGTCTCCTTTTCTTTTTCAAGACTCAGGTAAGTTATTGACGGGGACTATGACCACATTGTTTATGACAGCTGTGACATTCGTCATTACTCATCTCTCTCACAACATCCATCTCCAAGGAAAGGTGGTGCTCAGTGTATTGCAGCAGCTTAATGCCAGCACAGCATAAAAAGTGTCACAGATGCTCACCGTCACCCGTCATAAATAAAACATGAGACTCCTTGCAAGGTCCACGGGTTGTCAGGGCATTTGATGTAATTGGTTTTGGCGTGTGACAGTGCAAAACGGGCAAGTCACAGGATGCCCTCCATTACTACAAATGGTCTATTGATTTCCAGCGATGCCATTCACACACAGCCCTGCACCTGCTACTGGACTTCCCAAAACTCTCAGGCCGCGTTGAAGAGCTCAAGTGAGGGAAATGCATGCATGTGTTTTACAGGTGATTAGTTTTTCAGAAGGATGTCGAAAGGCTTGTGAGAGAGATGCACACAGGTAAGGACCGTATGTTTTAAACAGGCTTTAGAAAACTCAGTTATGGTTTGGATAGATTACTTTCAATACTACAAGAGAAAATGTATAATGGAGGTGTTTAGGCATTTATAGGTGTACAAAAACCTTGAATTTGTGCTATCCCATACTGACCTCCAAGATAAATATATGTAACGGAAGCGCAGGAGAAAAGGAGGCTTGAATTTGCCCAGCTGTTTAGTGAAAATTGGGATTTCATCAGCTGTGGAGACACTGTCTTCATTGCACATACATTACTCATAGGCTTCCCACCATACCCAGATTTACAGATTCAAGCATCGCTTTGTACTATCATCTGCACACCCACACCACTTCTCGCCCACACCCCACCAGCCTGTATCTGCAAGTGTGAAGGAACCACTACAGCGACTTCCAAATACTGAGTATTTTAGGGCAGGATTCTCAGCACAAAATGATGAAAGCCATGGGACACTAAAAGAGCTGGTAACAGAAGGTTAATGAGTTTAAGGCTTTCCAAGTGGAGGTTAGCTAGCATTCCTAGTCACCGTAGCAGGGACACAAACAGTAAAAAGGGTGTTTTCCTTCCTTCAGATCGCAAAAATAACTCCCCAGTGAGATGTCCCTATGTCCCTGAGCAGCTGAAAGGGGATTCAGATTTTCACACTGTTGTGGATCAGCTCTGATGGTGAAGATGAAGCAATTTATTTGTCCAAATAAATAAGGCGTGCTCTGATCAAGAGCTCATTGCCCATTCGCTAAGACTACTCGAGAGCTTGCTAAGACCATCTTCTTACCTGGCAGCATGGCAGATGCTCTACCGAGCAGTAGCAGGTCTAGCTTCCCTGGCTCCCTCAGCCCTCGCATCCTCATTTAGGCTTGCGGCAATCGCTTCTAAGACTCAGGAGGCTTCAGAGTGCACCAGAGTCCTTGGCCTGTACGAAGCAGCTACCTGCTAATGTCAGCGTTGCTGCCTCACTGCCGTTTGTTCAGCTGAAGGAAGGCTTCTCCGGACCACTGCAGGTTGTGACACGACGGTGTACACAAGGGTGTAAAAGATGCACGTTTCACTGGCACCCTCCAAGGATGAGGATGCAGCAATTCTGGTCCTGCCCTGCGGTAACGCGAGGGGGAGCCCTTGCAGTTTTCAATTAACAGAGACAGCAGCAATACGCCCTTTTCTACCCCAAATACAAAGGCTCAGTTCCTAATCAGAAAAAAAACAGGAGGCCTGAAAGCCATTTCTTTTCTTCTTCACAAGGAGAGCGCTGCTGGTTTAAACACGTGCAAGCCACAGATCACTAGCAGAGGGGAAGGTCACCCGCTACGGATCCCCTCCCCACACATCCCCATTTCTGCAGAGGGGCCGGGACAGACTGTGGACACATTTTCCCATGTTCTCCCCTAATTTGGCATTTCAAGGCACTTCAAGAAGGCTGGGGAAAGACTTTGCTGGTACCTGAGTTGACTCTGAACAGCCCTGTGGTCAAATTTTGCCCAACAGAAATGAGAGAATGGGATAATCTTTTTACCCCTTATAAAATGGGGTAAAATGACCCTCCCACAGGTGACTTGTCAATAGGGCTCACAAAGCTTGCTTTCGGGGAGCTTTGCTGCTTTCAGGAGGACAGCTTTGGCCACTTTGAAAAGACACAGTGGTTGTTGCTTTCTCTCGCCACCCAATTCTAAATACATTTGAGCAGAGTACCTCACTATATAGTCTATGCACTACTCTGTGCACAGTGTGTCACTATATATTCTATAATTCTACTTATATATTCTGTTTTTCAGGACCAGAGTAAGTGCTGACTGCAAGTGCACCTACTGTAAGATTTTTTTTTTTTTTTTTTTTTAAACAAAATGCTGGCATCTTTCTCCTTAGGAGGGATTACAACGAAAAAGCATCTTATTTACAAGTCACCGAGTCGCATACTTTTGCTACACCAGCCTTCCTTCTTAGTTCTGCATCCCAATTTTCTTTAAAGCATTCAAAGGCATACATTTAATTAGCAAAACAATTCCATCTGTTCTGTGAGTCAATACTGACAACTTTACTGTTAAAATACACATATTTCTCTTGGTGCAGCTGTGCTTAATCCGACAGGGGGGAAGAAGAGCCTGCTGAGCTCAGAGCATCGTGTCTAGTGCCCAGGCTCCCACTGCAGGGCTGCAGCCCAGCTGACACCGGGGGCTCCTGAAGGCCTCCACAGCCCCATCCCTGGCCATTGCTGGCCCCTGGGACCCCTAAGTCACCTATGTACCCTAAACACAGGTTTACCAGAACCACTGGTAAAAGAACCCTTTTTTTGGTTGTTTGCTTAAGTTTTGACAAGTGACACAGAACAACAAGCTCAGATGAAAACATGAAACAGGCGCCAGGGGCTGTGACAAGCAACAGGACACTGGAATCCAGACCCTAATGGGGGACGGGGCAGTAAAAGCCAGCTAAGCCTCATCCACCAGCAGGCACTACCTCCCAACCTTGGTACTGCCAACTTCATCCTCTACCCGCCAGCCTGAGGTGCAGGAAACCAGGCTCTCTGGTTCTCCTACAGCAGAAAGCCTCAGGGGCTCATCTACTCCTGGGTCTCCCTGCCGGGGAGCAGACCAGCCCTGCCTGTCCCAGGTCTCTGTCACGTTGCAGTTATTATACGACAGCTTCCTCACCGCCACAGTGCCGTCATGCTCCTGGCGAGCTCTTGCAAATTAAGCGTCTCCCTTCAGCTTACCATATTAAGAAAATACGGAAAAAGATGAGGTAGTGTCTGCCCCGTTCAGATCCTGCCTCAGTCATAACCTAGAGGACAAGCTTAGCTCATTGCAGGAGATAAAAGGTAGGACGAAATATCCAAGTCAACCGCAGGTGAATCCCAACTGTCAGCCTGAGGAAGGATGATCTAAAGGATGAACTGTTGAACTCAACAGGAATTGAAATATAAATTAAAAAGTCTGGGGAAAAGTAGGGACCATTTAAACCAGGGACTCGGAGCAAACAAGGAACTTTTTCCCCCACTGATGTCCTAGATAAGCGGTATACTGATTCTGCCCTGGGGCTGCTGCTAATCTATGAAATATTTAGGGTTTTTCCACCGCCACCTTTTGATTGAAATGGTGGCAAAGGGTTTTACTTGTTCTCAGGTGGCAGATGAATTTTAACTTTCATCTTTCCATAGAAGCAGCAGTCTTGTAACGTAGGGCACTTGAACACTTACACCATCAGCATAGGACACAGTGTACCCCTCACCGAAATGCAAGCAATCAGGAGCAGCAGATTGGTTCACGCAGCACTCCACAAATTCTTCACCGCAAGCAGTGCAAACATGCAGGTAACAATTAAATCAGTAAGAAACAAATCAATTAATCCAACAATAGCACAATAAGTTGGCCCTGAAGCAAGTCAATTGAATTAACAAAGCAGGACAGTAAAGCAGGTTAACAGGAAAAAGTAAATGTAGAGTCATTTAAGAGATACCCATACGTCCTGGTTCCAGCTGAGCCTGAAAGATATTTTTATCAACTTCTGGCCACGCAGCTCCCCCTGCAGCCAAAGCTCTGAGGGACCTGACCCTCCAAGCACTGCCGAGAACTGCTCAGCTTAAGACTCGAGTGGCTTCTCCTCTTAGAAAAGCTCATTGCTTCATCGATGGCAGGCAGTGTCCAGGGAAGTCAGGCTAACCAGGCTAATGTTACTGTTCTGTTTACTCCTTTGAATCCTACTACTCTGCTTGAATCGATTCAAGCCCTTCTGCATCCCAGGTCGGGATAACCTAGTGAACAGTTTACCAACCAGTGTGCCCAAGTGAATATTTGCAAGCCCAGACCTGCAAGGTTGAACCCAAAAGACATCATCCATGACTAGGGCAGAGATGCAGAAATTACCTCCAAAGGTGCGCGTGACACTTCAGTAACACCCACACCCACGTGGATGTGCTTCCAAAGTAGCAAAGTTATACTTAAAAAAATAAAAACGTACAATTTGATAGACAATTACGCGTATGAGTTGTAAGCGTGGCAGCTAGCGATCAAGCTGAGATTGCCACGAAGAGACTACTTAAAGGGTAATGCCCGGGGCACTGCAGCAGCAGCACATTCACTAGCAGTGAGGGAGACAACTTACACAGACATAGCTGGCAACACTCCAAGAGCAGTAAACCAGGCAAAGGCAATGCCACCACGGCACTGCTTACCGACAAGATGGTGGTACCACACGCTGAATGCACAAGCAGAAGGTTGCGCCAAGAGGTTATCCATGCACAACGAAATGCATTATGTTAGAGCACTACGGCAGAAAGTAAGAAAAAAGCTTTTATGCCACACAAAAAAAAAAAAGGCTCACATATACAAGCACATAAGCAACTTGGTTACTTCTCAATACCATCATAGCTTCCTATTTAAAGTTACCTTCCAGGAAATAACGTAAATACACCCACTTTTCTGCCACCAGCAATCTACTTCCTCCTGTTCATGCATTTCTGCTTGTCTCAGATATAGCTATCAACAAGTTTCAAAGGACACAAAAGGTTTGATTACAAAGGTAAAGCGGCTCCTCATTTTCCTCAGTTGAAAGCCTTCCTTTTTCTTCCCCTACCTTCGCCCCTGCTACAGCTGTCAAGTTCTACAAACAAATCCACTTCTCTGTTCGAGTCAGATAGTTCCCAGTAGATCAAAATTGCCTAAAATATACCGTGCACGTAATCATAAAATCACGTACAGTACTAATGCACCTAGATGAAATCAATGGCTGCAGCTTCCGTCCTCACAAGGACATACTAACCCCCTTTTGTGACAAAGGACAGTGGTGTCCAGAGAAGTCATGAGTTGCAAAAACCGTACCTTCCTTTCCAAGTCCCAGTTTAAAGCCAGAACAAAATACCCTTTGCCCTTGTTTCAAAATAAACGCCAAACTTTCCAAAGATGCTCCCAGCCATCCAACCTACTGATCTCGCTGAGCACATTATGGAAAGCCCAGTAGAGGGATGAAGTCGCCCCCATGAATGATCAGTCCTTCGCATTATGACTTGTTAAGACCGGCTACCACCACAAATGTCTTCTTTGGGCTGACCAGAAATCCAAAGGTACAGCTCCTCAGCCAAAATCCTGTCAACTTTGATGCTACAGAAGCCCTAACTCCAGAATGCTGTTAACTTTACAGAAGGTACCGTGCTGAAAGTGACAGGCTTTGGTGGGCTGTCAGTTTTGACCATCTGCACTTCAAGGTAAGGGTATAGTGAGGGAAACCGCATTGTTGCCTGTAAGCTGCTAATGCCACAGAAGCTGGCAAGTTCTTGGAGTTTATTCTTCAAATGAAGGGAGGGGAAAGTCTTTACAAAGACTGCGTGCATATGCTCCTATTCACACAGCAGTGTGTCAATTCTCATCGCTGGGCCAAAGTTTAGCTCACGTGAAATGGCTCCCCTTCCACCCCTACTCTGGCCTCTGCTCCCCTCTCCGGAGGGCCACACGTACAGCATACCAGAGGCACCTTATAATGAATAGAGACTGCAGACGGCAGCAGCAAGATTACTCCTCCACTAGCAGTGGGTGCTCCGTGGAAGAGAACTGCCATCTTTTTTTAAGGTAGAGAGAATTTTCCAGCTTGCTCAGGAAACCCTGAACTTGTAATCACTTGCCTAGGCCACGGCAGTGTCCTTTTGCTAGTTATCACCTTCAGCCACCAGCAACATCTACACAGAAGAAGAAAACAGTAACACTTCCCAAGGACTCCAAGGAAAATGAATCATTCAACAAAATTTGAAATATACAAACTGGTTACCGAAGAATACCTATGAGTTACTAGCCAATAAACCATAAACTTTTTTTGTTTAAATACATTATTTAATGAGTTTTCTTTAAGAAAGCAGTATTTTGAAGCTCAAATTACAATAAAGTACAATCTTCTAGATCTACAGTAGACAGTGCTATAAACATTTACCAAACCAGGTATTTTCATATTTGCACCTCTGCTATTATTATTTAAGGAAAAAAAACCCTCAAAATCTCTTGTTAACAGCAATCCTGTCCTAACTTGGCTATTTCACCCTAGAACAGAATAAGGACAACAGCCTGTTACCACAGTCCTCTCCCAAAATACAGACCAAATGTCAAGTAGGAACAAGACACTGTCATGATCACACACTAATTCAGCTTTATTTAAACAGTGACAGGTAAAATGGAGCAGTTGGTTGGAGGCAATACTGCAAAAGGGTGTTGCTCCTTTCCCACAGGAATCACAAAAAAAAATAAAATGCCCTTTTGCTACCAAAGCCAAACTGCCATTGAACTCATATTCATCCAACACATTCGAGCAAATCTGAGTTTACATAGGTAGCTTTGAGTTCACTTTTCCACCTTTTCTTTATATTTTCCCTCTTCTCTCCATATCCAATGTTTTCTTTCTCCCTTTTCTTAGCCCACATTATCCCTTCATCATTTCTATCTTCAGTTACTCAGTCCCAGCGGGACAGAGCCAGAGCACCACTCCTCTTCGGTCTTCTGGCATTGTCAATACTGTGGCAAAGGGCAAATCAATAGTGCTGAATTAGTATGGAGAAAGAAAAAAAAAAGAAACAGGTCAATTCCTCAGAGAGTTGTTTCATTATCTTTTAAAGGCCATTTTGCATGGCCTTTAAATTCTAAAAGTACACTTGAGCAGTTAGTGTAGAAACATGATCGAGCTGAAAAACTTTCAACACCTCTCAGTTTAAACTGAGCAGCACACTGATGAACCACAGCGAGCTACTGTTTGAAAGCTGCTGCTCAGCTATTCAGACATAAAAGCAGACGTCAGGTGTAAATTTCATATTTATTATAACAAAAATTATGACATGTTCATTTGTGCATTCGGCTTTAATATAACTCTTGGTATGTAAATGTTCTACAGCAATGAGCTTTATACAATCATGCTGGTTGTGGCAGCAGTAAGGAACACAAACAAAACATGTCTGTAAAAGGAAGGAAAGAAAGAGACCAGAGGAAAAAGTGGGTTTCTTTAAATGGTCTACACCATCCCGGCTCTCGCTAACTTGTACACAGCCACTCAGTCCTTTACGCTCAATGACCATGGCCCAAAGAGTCGCTTAAGAAAAAAAAGGTCAATTTTCAGGTTGTGTCCTTAATGCCAAGGCTACAAAACATGTAAGCATCACTATACAACACTGAGCTATTTACAGGAATTTCCCAATCAACTGTTCTCTCAGAGAAAATTAGTGAATCTCAGTGACTTAAGTCACCTGAAAGAGTAAAGCAACTCCTAGGAGTTAGTCTCCATATTCTACAAATGTCTATCATTTTCAAGACCAGAAAAAGCCTTTTCTCTCAAAGAAATACAGTATTACAATATTACTTAAATCATTTAGCACTGGCTACTGCCCTGCTTTTCAAACAAAACAAACAAGCCATTTTAAAAAATATTACATCATCATCTGTTTCTCAGCAATATATTAAACCTTTTTATTATTTTTTTATTATTTTTTTGTTTTTTTGTTTTTACACTTGATATGTTAAGGGAAGGTTAACTATTTTAAACTTTACCAGTCGAGCGTCTCTAGAAGAAAGTCAATGAATATTAAACCTAACAAACTGAAAAGCTGAAGTTATCTGTAGTGGCAGGATAAGGAAAAAGAAGTATATAAAGGAAAAGGATAAGGAAAACCCCTGCTGTAATGTGAGCCCACTGGGTCCCGCACTCAAGTCTCCTTGTTAGTAAGTTCATTTCTGAGCTGTAAATAGAGCGGGTCATAGTGGCGTATCGTAATAGTCCGCCAGGTGCTCCATCGGATACTGTCGCTGCTGCGGTTGCTGCTGCTGCTGCTGTTGTTGTTGTTCCTGGTGCTGCTTCATAATCTCCTTGACTTCTTCTTCAAGCTCTGGTGGGATGATGAACTGGTCGTCAGGATCAGGTTGTGCCGGAGCAGCAAAGTAGCCCCCCGTTTTTCTGAGCGGCGCGTCCGTTGCAACTTCAATCAAGTTATGGCTCCTCTCTTGTGGTGCCACAGAACCATTGCCCCGCCGGCGCCCTATTGTGCCCGTGGCAGAATATTCGGCTTTCCTGGGAAGGCCAGGCTCGTCTTCATTGGCACTGATGACGATACCTTCGTCGCTGGCTTCCACCGGCACTTGGAGAAGCTGCTTCTCCTTTGCTCGGCTGCAGTGGATGTCCACCTCCACTTCCACGCGGCTGCCGTTGGTGAACACCCCCTCAATTGGCTCCTCATCATCGCTGTCAAGGCCGTTGTCGGAGAAGGCGCTGGAGAAGGTGGCGCTGGAGAGCTGCCGTTGGAAAGAATTGGACAGGCAGACGGGGTGCAGCATGCAGCGCTGCTCCCCTGGGTAGGCTGGGCTGTTCTCGTTCATGGCTACCTGTGGAGGCTCGTCGGAGGCCGTGGACCCCACCTCACTGCTCATTTCGGAGGTGGAGATCTCACTGCTGATCTCCGAAGCCATGCCACTGCTTGAAGACGGCATCCCAAGTGCATCTGTTGGCCTGTCCTTGATGACCACGTTGACAGACTGGGGGAAAATGCCTGGGCTGGGGGGTGGGACCCCGTTAAGTTCACAGCAGCAGAAGCTGTCCTCCGTCACATTGAGCTGAACCACGACAGCGCTGATACTGTCATTGCAGCCATAACTCTGGGCCAAAGTGCAAAGCTTCTTCGCGGCTGCCAGCGCATCAGGCACGTTTCTGACTGCCTCCACTGCTTCATCCATCGAGAGGCTGTCCCACAGCCCCTTGCTCCCCAGAATGAAGAACTCATCTTGCGGAGTTAAGGTGATGGACTGGACGTGAGGACGCGGCACAACACTTGGGTGAAGGAAGGTGTACCCCAAGATTCTTGTTGAATCCGTCACGCCATTCACTTTGCCATCCTGAAATTAGAAAGGACAGGAAGTTGGAAACAAAGCAGACAAGGATACACAGCACCTGCACCTCCTTGCACTGTACTGAGGGCTGTTTTTGCAGTACCCCCAACACTGCCATTTACAGACAAGACAATGGAAAAGCAAAGTGACTTGCAAGGAGGTGACACAGCTGGGATGAGAACACAGCAACGGCTGGTTTGCAATCCTGCGCTACGCCTCCTACACCCTACTGATTTGTTGTCAGCATCACCTATGCACAGACCAACAAAGCAGATGTCTGCAACAAAGAGCCCTCTATTTTGCTCCTGCAGCTGCGAGAGCCAACTGGACTAATGTTTTACCAGTGAGTCAGACTTATCCCTCCTCCACCCATGATATCTGGCTTTATACAGGGCAAAGCCACACACAGCTCCATTTGATATAGGGGCAGGTCATTCAGTTATGACTCTTCTTTTGCAGCTGTAACAATCGTAGGTTTCATCTTGGCTTATCACTTTGGAAACAAAAGTTCACTTAAAAAAAAAGACTTTAAATGAAGCATGCAAGTCAAATGCAGCAGACAGCAAGTCTGCATTTCTCAGTCAGCTGAGTTGTAGTGAAATGTTTTACACGCCCCAATTACTTACTACATTTCCACTTAGATATGACATTTCCAAGGGGAGGAGGAGTAATATCTGAAGTGAAAACATCAGTAAAAGTGGACGTATTTGAGAAGTAAATCCCATGCACGTCTGAATCCCAGGATCCTGTCCTGGTTAGAATCCCAGCTGCCAGAATAAGCAGAGCAAGTGTCTGAAACAGCAAGCCTGGCTATCTGTCAGCCCACTGGGGATAGCTGCACCCTGCTAATTGCATGTTCGAGAAGAACAAAGGTGAGGATTTACACTCATTTGGTCCAGCTGATGACTGCAGTGGTTATTATAAAACAGATAACCACAGAAAAAAGTGAACCAAGACTATAAAAAGCTTCCCCTTTAAAACCACTCAGAAGAAAAAAAACCTCGTCGGCTTGTTAACTTCCCCATTAGAAGGCTGACAGCAGTGATAAGCCATCAACGTGCATGAAATCAGTGAGTCATCTTAAGATTCAGAGCAGAAATTTCCCTTTTCCTCTACGGAACAATACAATGAGCGTGCCTCGGTGATGCACGCTACGTTGGAGTGACTCCCTTCCAACTTGTCACGTTTGAGATCCCAGTCATCACCTTTCCCTGGCAAGATCAATAGGCACACGACTTATTCCACACACACACTCCTACACACACGCACACCCTGCTCATTGGCATACAGCAGTGAATTTTCTGTCCTTTCCTCCACCATTAGGAGGATTCAATATTTATCTATTCATATGCATGTGTCATGCAAATGCAAAGCAAATCTGACAGCGGTGGCTTCAAGCTTGTAAGGAGGGAACAAATAGTTTTCTCCTCTCTCGTGGTTCAGCTGAGCACTGGATGGGTTTTCCTTTTGGGCAAGCGCTTTTTTCAAGAGCCGCCTGTCAAAGGGCAGCTCTGGGAACGTAGGAGCTCAGACAGCAAAGCCAGCCTGCCGGGAGCAAGGAGTCTCCTAAGGGAAGCATGGCACCGCTCCAAGTGCTCTGCCCTCTCATCCTTTTCAACTGGAGAGGCTCTTCACAACAGCTCCAACACAGCAATTACTCTTCCATTAGGAGGAGGGCATCTGCTTTCCTGTTTCAACACAACATGCTCACAGTTGCTCACTCTCTGAAGCTAACCAAAATCCAGCATGGCAATGGGATGGAAAACCAACTTGATTGCATGATAACTTGATTGCATGGAATGAATCACCTTGAAAGGAAAAGTGGAACTCTGGAACCCATACCATTAACACCACCTCTTAGAGGTTACTAATATCAAAATGTAATTTCATGCATTGCTGTGCAAATACTCTCCAAGGAATCTGCAAGTTGCAACAGTCCCTAACTGTTCTCTAACCTCCGTGATAATGGCCTTATGCTGCTTAATCCTCTTCAGCTCTTCTTCACAACTCATCACGTAACACCTGGACAAAGGCAGAGGTTTCCCATTCCGGCAGAGAATGGTTTGGCACTTCCCCACATTTGCTGAGGTTAGCGTGAAGCATCCACCAGGGTCCATGGGATCATGTTTTATATGGCAAAGGACAGCAGAGCCTCCAAGTTTTTGTCCAGCTGTTCCAAGTTTCCTGGAATTTAAACAAAACAATGATTGTTCTTTAATTGGAAAGCAAGTGTTATGGGTACTATGGAGAAACAGCCGCTGTTCTGCAATGACAAGCACTCAGGGCATTGACTCTGTTGGATCACTGGGACAGAAACAAAAGTCTCCACTGAAGACTGTGCACTACGGCAGCACTGCAGAGAAATCACATGCAACTCTTGGGCAGTGAATTATTTACACATATGCAGATACGCAGATCTGCTCAATTTTAGGAAAAAAAAAAACCACTTTGCACTTAAGAGTTGCACAGTTGTCTCTCTTCCTCTACATCTTAAAAGACATTTGTTCTAAAGGTCAGATCGAGGGAAACAGAGAGGGTTAGAAAAGGACTGAGGACTACTAAATGGGTACAGGTAGAGCTTAAAAAGGGGGTTCATATTATCCAGCTGGTTCTTTGGCTTCTGAAGCTACAGATTTTATTAGAAAAATAATAATTCTAACTGTAAAAACTATTTTTGAGCAAAAACTGAAAGAAGAGGTTCACTGTTTTGTGGTGTCTGCAGAATAATGCTCTTAAGATAACAAATGATGACCAAAAAACCACAGCAGCTGTGAACTCCACTGTAAGAAGGCACACTTTTCATTTATCCTGTCAGTTAGTAACCTGTAAATAAGTTCTTAGTAACATTTAAGCCTACTGTTTTAGCAGGGTTCATAGTGGGGAAAAAAAAAATCTGGCTAAAATAGCTAAAACTGAAGTTTTCAGAACCCTATCATTAGAATGTAAATTCAGTTCAATGCTGGACTGTGAAAAACGATCCATCCTTCCCAGTATTTTGTTTACCAGGGCCTTCTCCTATAGTAATTAGGAATTACAGTAATTAGAAAGCTAATTATAGAGGTTACTAAAATTTATATTAAGGCTAGATATAGCTGGCAAGAACTTTTGAATCAAAATCCTGGGGAGAGAATGCACAACTGAATTTGTAACCAAGCTTCAACATGCTTTTTAATTTTATTTTTTTAAAATACGCTTCGGGAGTGTTGCATATCATGGGTAATAGTCGTCAATGAATGGTTAAATGCAACTGGAATGAATACTATTTCTGGTTCTTCAAAGAAGTGGTTAGCTTATTTTGACATTAAAAAAAGCAAGCAGCTTTTTGTAGGAATGCCACATTCCTGTGAAATTGCATTAGTAGTAAACAAAACCACTTAATAAGTACTTTCAGTACTCAACTTTGTTAATATTTTTTTAATATTTTAAGTACACGGCAACTACCTTCTCAACAGCTACCTGTCTGAGGCACTGTTATAAGCATTTATGAGAAGGAAGTATTTTCTCTCTTGTGTTTTTAAGGTTCAATACCACCCTATTGCTTCCGTATCTTTTCCAGTACCAGAACTCCAGTATTTTTCCTTTCCAAAGGTGCAGCAATTGAACGATAAGCAATGCTACTTTTAACTTGATCCATTTCCTCAGTCTTTAAGCTGCTTATTTGCTTTCTCTCCTTTGTTTCCCTGACCTCTTCATTCTCCTTTGTTCAATTCCCTTCATACTCCTTCACTTGGTGCCTCCCTAGGCACAATTTCTTCTTCTGTCAAGAACAGCACGCACACAGGTTTCCAAACCACTACACAGAGCTACTATTACACTCACAGCTATTGTATCGCAATCTCTTTGGATGGGTCCTGCTCAAATAATATTCTAAGGCCAAAGTGATGACAGGAGACAGACATTTCTGAGTCAGACTACATGTTTTAAATATCTGTGTAGCCTTGAATAACCTGAATTGGTACAGAGAAACAGAAAGGATCAGCCCAGGCTTTGCAGTAGTAGTACAGAAGTAGTAAGGAAGCCAGTAGTAGTAAGAAAGTTTAAAAGATCATCAAGAGATTCACACTACTGACTTGGTTATGGCCAATTGCAAATCGTAAGATACCAGAAAAGCATAAACTTCCACCCACCTCTTAGCCATGAGCATTTAGTAACTTTGCAGGTGGGTTGGGTTTTTTTGTTTGGGTGGGGAGGTGTTGGGGTTTTTCTCCCCACACCTGAAAGGAACAGAGGCCAATATTCACAAAACAAGCAATAAAAGAAAACACCGTAGTCAGATACCAAGGCTTTTTTTCCCCCCTTGCATTTTTCTGAAGCAAGGAAAGAGCAGGTGTCTGACCTGAAAGCGAAAAAACTGCCCAGTGAGCATACACAAGGTAAAAAAGGCTTCAGATCCAAGACTCACCTCTGCATAACAATGAAAGTGTTGATCATGTATTCCTCCTCATTTTTTGTTTTCTGCAGCTCTTCTGCTAAGATGTCGCTCATTGTGCACTGCAGCAGATACGGCACTTCCACGTTGCGGTCACCATCAAAAACACCATAAAGTGCCTCCCGATTGTCGCAGAAGTTATTGGCTGAAAGTGCTGCCACACACAGCCTAGTGAAAAAACAAAGCAGGAGAATATCAAGGTTGTTACCCACTAATAGTTTCTCATCTTGTCATTCTGACCAGGAAGATGCCGCCTAGTCTGAGAGCTAGTTTTAACCACCTCTGTTCACAAGCATTTCAGGACTGCTTGCTGAGCTGCAAAGAGTCAGGCCCATCAATAATGCTAAGATGTGAAAAGAACTATACTGGAAGTTCAAGCCAAGCCCTAAGGATTCTTCCTCCTTTTCAGCACGTGAACAGGTCCCTTATTTGTAGAAATAGGGGAAAAAGTATGCCTGGAACAACATCAGTTGAAACCGCGCTTGCCCCTCTTAAAGCCATCCTTGTCATTTAACATGCTGATGACCAAGTTGTGCATTAAATCAGTTAACAGTAAGTAAAGGCTTGCTGGCACTTGCTACGGAAACCTAGGGTAGCAGAAGATTTCTAAAAAGGTATTTAAGGAACAAAGGAAGATTCATCACATTGCCAGCAACACAGAGACTAGCAGACTCTTGGTACATTATTCGTCAAGTGCTGCCTTAGTCACAGGAGCTCCGCACACTATGAATATTCAGAGTGTTGGCCATTCTGCCTCCTCCTTTAGTATCTCCGATTTGCTTGGTAAACATCCTTTGGTTGAAGATAAAGAAGCTTTGCAAAGAGGAAAATGCTTTTAAACACTCAGATCTTTTGCAAGTAGCAGAGTCTTGCACAGACAAAATGTGTCGGTTACACTTGTATCTTAGCAACTTCCCTAACAAAGACCAAAGCGGAGAGCCACGCAGGGGCCCAGTACACAAACAGAGAGTCATGGCATGGCCTCTGCCTTTGAGGCCCAAAATGTCCCCACAACTTTCACTGGAAAAAGGATTTCTTTGTGTCAGCATAGAGGTGCTCTGCTGCTAGGATGCTCGTATAATAAAAACCCCGCCAGGTCGTACTTGTTCTTAACGCCCGACGCTTCTGTGTAACCGTGACTCCACACCGCCGGCGCTCCTGAAGCATCACCGGCTGAGGGCTGGTCGATCTTGAAGCAACGGATATTGCTGCAAGGAGAAAGGAAAGGGGAAAGATGGAATGGATTGAAGTGCTGACACGATCCAGCTTAAAATGTGAAGATAACACCTTTTTTTTTCTCTCCCAGTTCTTAGTAATACATTTAATAGAAGAAAATGAAGCAGGACATCCAAAGTGGCTACTTGTATGTGTCTGTATACAAAGAACAAAAAAGCAGTAAATAACTGAGCCTCTATGAGGGTGTCAGCTGCACTGTTTTGCTTAGCCAGCTTTTCTTTCCCTGCTCTCACCCTTAAGCTATTTGTTTCAAACCTGGCCCAGTAGGAATACAAGGCAAATTTGTCACTAGCTTGATGAAAGCCAGCAGAGAGGAGTGATTTTTTAACTTATACATCTCTCCCACCCATTTTAACAACAAGTCTCTGGGCTCTTTTCATTGTACTCAGATGAAGCCTCCTGTACGACCCACACCATCCCCTTAATGGGAAAAAGAAAAAAAGAAAAAAGGAAAAAAAAATTCCTTAGAAACAGCAACATATAGTAACAGCCTTCCATGAAAATGCCTACAAACAGAAATCCACTCCATTGTCGTCCTGCACCAACCTACAAGAGCCACCCTGCGGTCCCAACAGTGAGCACAGCCCTTCTGCCTTCCCCAAATGTACAATCCAATTTTTACTTAGGCCCTTGATCCTCTACCCTCCAATTTACTACCAACATAGCCTTTAGCTTGAATTTCAAATATCTCACGCAGCGCAGTAGACTTAAAAAGGGCCCAGCCCTCTCTGTTTATACTCTTTTCTTCACAGCCCTGCTTTGCTGGAGAGAGATGACCTCCTCCCTGCTCCCTACTGCTCTCTTCCAAAGGCAGGGAAAGCGAGCTCCCCACACACTGCAGACACTTCAAAGGCACCCGAACCTCTCATGAACCAAATGAATCATAAAAAGACACAAGCAGAAAGGTCTAACTGTTCACTCTGAGCATTCATTTTTCTCTATCCAAACCCCCACCTGACCTGAACACACAGAAAAGTCTTTTCAGCATGGCACAGAGCCTTCCTCAAATAACCCAAAGCACTGTCACATCCAGTTCAATTTCTTTTTATGCTAATAGTCATGACATACATCAGCGAGGGCAAATTAAAAGCAAACAAATTACATAAATAAAGTTATGGTGGTTTAAGCCCTTGGTTTTGCAGCCCTCTGCATGACAAACAGGAGGCAAACATCTCATCACGAACATTAGAAAAGATTATCTGATCCCAAATCAAACTGGAAACCTGGGTCTCTTCTAAAGTAGCAGAGATTTTAATTCTGTCTCCACCTGCAAACCACTACACACATGAGCAAACACACTTTCTTCACAGACTTCTCATACAAGGCACTTATCTTCCAGGGCAGAGGAACTTGGATCAAAAGGGGTTTTCTGTTTGTTTCTGTTTTAACCGAGTTGACTGACCCTGGTTCCTGGGCAGGTCAAGGACCCAGAGTTCAGCAGCAGTGGTGAAGAAAGCTACCTCAACGCATTGCTTTCAGCTTCCTCAGTGCCACCACTACAAGTAGACCATGTGCCCGGAAAGGAATGATATCCAGCAGCACATCCTATGCAGGGAAGATGGGCTAAAGCTTACAGGGACAGCACGGTTTGTTTTCCCCCTAATTTAAAATGGCTGTTACAATTGAACTCAATGCTCCTCCCTAAAAATCAGCATATCAGCATCTTTTTTTTTTTCTTTTTCATTTTAATTGCTACTGAAAATTCTTAATTCCAATAAATCACTTGCCAACATCCTCCTAAACATGCAAGCCTCCTTTAAGATCTCCATACATATTAAAAAAGCAAGCATGCATGACAGGACTCTTCTTCTCATCAGCACTGAGAATACGTATTAACCTACTACCTGCTTGAATCCTGCCAGGGCACAGATGGAGAGCTGCCTTTCACATGCAGAAGGAAGATATAAAAAGTACCAAGTGCACAAGTATTTTTGTGCCTGCCACAAAAAACAAGTGAAAGGAGCACCTCCTCCCTCACAGTCAATTATAGCAGCATACCGTAGAAGTCAGTGTAGTATATCAGTACAGACACTAAGAAGCCCCTCAAGAGGCCTGAAACACCCGACGGTGGCTAATGAATATTAGGGAAGAGAATAGATCTGAGGTCTTAAGAATAATTAAAAAAATACAAACCCACAAACAAAACGCACACACAAGAGGAAAAAAAGTTTCCTATGAATTAAAGACAACGCATATGCCAGTGAAAATATGGTGTGTAACTGGGCCACACTACTGTTCTACCACTTAGAACTTAAATTTGCACATTACTACTATAGGGCATGATGCCTGAATACTAAAGTGGCAAGAGATTCATTTGCCCATCTTGCCTGCTGGGTTATACACAAGAAATTCTCATCTTTCAACTTTAGGTTTTGACACAATTCAATTAGCTTTGTAATATATACTTTTTTTTTTTCCTCTTCTACAAACCAGAGCAACATTACACACTGATTATTCAGGAAGACAGACATTGTCCTGTATACAATAAAGCAGCTCTTAAAATAGAGGAACACCCCTTTTTTTCGCTGTCTGCTGCAGAACACGGACTCTTTTTATCTGTGAAAACTCATCATTATTCAAATTTCCATTTATATTTGATAAAATCCGCTGATTCAAACTAAAAGCAAACTCACGCTGTAAGTTTCCCTTGCATGCACTAGAGATGAGGTTTACTACTGCACTGTCTGATCTTAACCATTTAAAAGCAAACCACATGAAGCAACTGCTCAACCCTTTAGAAGGAACCTCTGAGCTGGGGCAGTTCCCTTCAGGACATAAGAAAAGCTCAAGGTAGTATCACTGTCCACAGCTGATCTGTTTTAGCGCAACAATTTCCCAACACACAGCAGGAGACAGCGCAAGGCACTTGCCAAATTTCAGTTATGGATGGGAAGTCCCAGGGCAGGAAACAAACAAGTAGACATGAAAAAAAAAACAGAAGGTCCCAAAGCAAGGTAACTAGCTTTGCTGCAAGCAGAGTGGGAGACGAGAGTCTTCAGGAGCAGCTTAAATATGGAAAAAATATTTATAGGACAAAAGCAGAGAGGTATGAAAGGTAATAAGAAATGGTATGTGAAGAGGTAAAAAGGAGCACAATGGCAAAGACAGACCCAAGCAGATGACCGTGAGGATAAAAAACATAGTAAGTAGCTACCAGCATCTCAACGGTGGAATAAACCAAGTATTCTGGTTGAATCTAATGTCGGAAGCAAAATGGAAATCAAACTGGCTCAACAGGGGTTATACCAGCCTACCAGACCTCTTCAGCAGTAGTTACAGCTGAAAGCAATTGCACTGAAGTGGGTAAAGTAATCCTCTTTAATGAAGTATTAATTTCTGAACTACCCATACATCTGTTACTTTCTGCTCCACTGACAACAGGGAGCCATACTCCTTGAAGAGATTTACACTTCTGCGTGTTGTTGTTTTGTCACATCCTAGTGACAGGAGTTGCTCTGCCCCCTCCCCACTCTGTAAGGTAACTTACTTCAGCAGCTCTAGGGTTTTGTGATCCAAGGCTAATCTAGGATTTCCAGTCAGGTCCAGCTCTTGCAGTTTTGGAGGCAGGTTTTCAGGCAATGTGATTTCACTCAGTTCATTGCAGCTTAGGTCCACGCACTGCAAAAAGAAAGCAGCCAAGTAAGCAAGAGAATTCAGCTGTCATCAAGATCGTACAGGTTTTGATTAAATGTAGTAATGCATGTTTCATGAACAGTCAAGGCTGCAACCGAGACCTAAGGCCATTGATTTAGATATGTGGTTCTTACCAAATAACTCTCATAAGGCATTTGGCCATCTTCCCAGATGCCTGGGACACCTAGAAATATGTTCCCTCCATTTCCGTCTCTGACCAGTTGTTGTCTTGTTAAAAAACCAGTAAGGTTTGTCTGCTCTTCACAGAGACAAAGATAGTCAGTGTATTTTCAAGTATTTAAGAAAAAAATGTTACTGGTGAAAACGGTTCCCAGTCTTTTAATGGATAAAGGAAATGGAGATAAATACAGTTGAGGCTTCTAAGCCACTGGCATAGCAGCCCCTCCTCTGAAGTCAGTTTAAACTAGCATGAGTATGAGCATGCTGTCAGGAATTCAATATTTACTGAGGGATATTAAAATAAGCAGGGTTATGAATGCATGTGGAGGGGAGGACTAGAGGGGGGAAGGAAAAAAAAATTAGAGCAGTTTTAAACATGATTTTAATTCGCACCATCTTAGACAGATTCATATTTAAATACAAAGTCAATAAAATGAGTGAAAAAAAATTAAAACTTAAATATTTCAGAAAAAATATGATACAAAGCAGCAGAGCAACTTGCTGGCTATCTACCAGCTAAGTACAAATTAGCTAGAACAAGTGCACTAGAAGAATGACAAAATCCCCAAAAGAAACATTGTTTAAAGTCGCATATCCAGATGAAAGTCCATACACAGGGAAAAACATGGCATTTTAGAACAAAACCAACTCTCCAAACCCTATTACAGAACCACCAGTGTAGCATGCACCAAAAATTGCAAAAAAAGATTTTCAGAGGACAGAGCAGGCTGGTATTTAACAGAGGATAGAACTATCCACATCTTTCTAAAGACCATTTTCTACTTTCAGCCTGCAAAAAGAGAAAGCCTTCAAAAACTTTAATAAAACAGACAGCTGAAAGGGCAGGGGGAGGCTTTTTCTAGCTGCACATTTTGACCATTACATAAGTTTCCATTGATAACAAGCAAGACACTTGCATTTTTGTAGGTATATTCAAAGAAACTGAGTCCTGAGCAGGAAGAAGGCATAAAATAACCAAGTAAAATCTGGAAAAGAAAAATCTCCTAACACTTTATTAAATACAGGCAATGGAAGTAACAAATTTCCGACCCAAATCTTGAATCCTGAGGTTGTCTAATATGGAGGCCTTATTATCTATAGAGAACAAACTGCTGACGTTATCTACGCCTGATAAGGAAATCAGAGTTTAAATCTGTCATGCAAACAAAATAGTAGACAGCTTAACAGAACAGTTATTCCAGCAAGCTTTTCTCCTCTACGCAACTCCTTGCTGCTTCCAGAAAGCCAGTAATTACTTTGCAGATTAAAGAAGCTGCCAGCAGGCCTTGCTGTGTTCAACACCTCGATGCCATTACAAATTTGATGGAAGAGCGTGCTGGAATAACAAGTACAAAAAAATCGGTAAAGTAATTTCATTGTTCTCATTCAATGCCCAATACGCCAAAGGTAGCAACACTTTACAACAGATCCCTTGGTCCCTACGCACTAGTGAAGATTGCTTATTTATCAGGCTAGGATTTCTTAGATTTTATTTGTACTATTTGAAGAATAGGCTAAGAGGGACGTTCTGCATATCTATGTTAAATTTAGTCCTTATTCTACTCCCCAGGCAAGCAGAAAAGCATATTTCTTAACTGATCCCAAAACCCTCATGCATTACTTTAATGCAAGCTGGTTTAGCCCCACCCATGCACAGCACCAGAAGAACAACTCCTGCAATTACACACAGATTTTTGCACTGGACAGGCCAGCTGGAAGACAGAGTTTAATATTCAGCATTTGCTTACACTGCATTTACAGCTTTGTAACTGTTTTGTCCAAAGCTGGAAGGGACTTGAGTTACCTCCAGTTGTGACTGAAGGTTCTCATACCGATACTGATCTATTTAACTAGGACAAAAACTACCAAAGATTGAGCGTTCCGTCTTTAAGATGTTACTGCTACTAGATCTTCACTTATTTCGGATCTCAAGGTAATAGTCCTGTGAAAGATAAGCTTGACCAAAAACTGCGACAAGAAACCTCTATATCACCCTCACCTCACCAGCCCAGCAAGACAACCATGAAAGAGAAGCAACTCATCAGTCAACAAAAACTGGATGATAAAGTAAAGCCAGGCCCTAGGTGGGAAAAGCTAGCCTGGGTCACTGAGCTCTGCTCAAGCAGTAAGGAATACTCAACTGTATGACTGCGAAAGAACACCAGAACGCTGGATAACAATTTGAAAAGTGCCCTTTTTTATTTTGTAAGGCAAGGAAACTGAAGTCAAACAATGGCTGTAAGGAAGAGTCTGCTGGGGCATTGACTCAGACGTGTGTGCTTTCAGGTGCCTGGCCATTTGCGGAACACACTTCAGTGTGCACACATAAACTTAACTCTGACAGTATAAATAAAACTTCTAAAAAATGTATTGTATAAGATATTTCAGAGACATCCACTGGGCTCTTTAACACAGACGACAACACAACTTCTGTAGCCTTGACTGTAGTGTGTAAAAAAAGGCTTAGAGACAATTTTATCACTAAAATGACCTTGTGTTTGGAAATCCTGGAGTTACTGCTAGTGTAAAAGCATCATAATTTATATTAGCTTTCCTTCTGAAATTATTTCAGACAGCATAGTAACTGCTGCTACTAACTGCTCCAGTATCACTGACTACAAAAACCATAACATGTCAGCCTCTCAGGCTAATTAAATACAAAAGCAAAACAGCCATTACCTCAGGTAACAGAGTTTCCCAAGGAGTTTAGGGTGTTTGAATGCCACCTCAGTTAAAATTAACCATCAAATATGACATAATCACAGAGGTGACAAAAGACTATACAACTTTGTGCTTTGCTATACGCAAGCTTATTTCACCAAACAACCAAATCTATACTCAAATAATAAATTCTGAACTTACTTTAGCACATTTTGAATGCTCTCACATACCTAAGAAGGAGCTCCAATTAAGCTAAGTAACAGATACAGCCAGGCAGCACAAGCTTAAACCTCCAAACTGAGAAACACCAACCCTGACCTAGAGAAATCACCAAGAGGCCAGAAGAACCCCTACACCGAACAAGGCACCTTTCCATGTGGCAACTATATGAACTCATCTCACCTAGTCAAAACCAGGCTTGAGTGTTGACCAGGCATTTTCTTTCCACAAAGGTGGAGTCCTAGAGCACCGTGTCCTTTCAGACGAAGTTACGCACACTATCCCTGCAGTCCCAAAACAGTTAGTGACATCCAGGCCTCTTTCTTCTGCTAAAGAGAACTAAATAACTGTAGGGAACCAGCAGGAAGAAACTAGCAGGTCTTCCAGGAGTGTTTTTCTGCTAAGCATTGTGGCAGAGTAGCACTTTAATTACTGATGCTTTTATAAAACATTCCGCTTTCCCCAAAACGCATGAACAAAAAGTTGATTGTTCCCTATCAACATGTTTACATTATCCTTATTTGGGTTTTTTTGGTTGACGCCACCCTCATACTTTTAAAGAAATGTTTACTGTGCAGAGCCTCGCTCCCCCACCCCAATTCTTCCTCTAAGAAAAAAGGCTTTGCTTCTGATTGATTCTAAATGGCCCTCCGCTTCCTCTGGCCATTGTTCCAAAGAGGGAGGAGTATTCAAAAACCCACAAGTTTGTTTGAGATTTCCTGGCTAAAACCACAAAGCTCATCTTTACATGCACTCACTGTCCAACAGAATTATTGCTCCTGCTGCTTTTCCTGACCCCAGACACTGAGGCACACATGGCAGTCTGGGAACTTAGCCTTTTGACTTGACAGAGCACCCAAAGGACACTTAAGTTGTTTGGAGCCTGTGAATAGGTAATCAGTTCTCAGCCTCAGAGAACGACAGATTTTCTGCCCTATCACAAGATTTGTATGCTGTGAGTTAACGATCTCCCAGTTCTGGCCAGCGGAAACAGCATGCAGCACAAAATATTCTGCACTATAGCCGGGCGAGAAGCAGCAACTTGATTCATAAAAGGTAAGCAGTAGTGCTCTTCAGCGTGGTCAGGCAAAGAATGTGTCTCACAAAAAGAAGTGTCAGGAAAAGTACAGAATTACTTTTGGAAACACATACAAGAGACGGATTAAGCATTCCTCTGGTTGTGCAAAATATGACTGCAATTAGGAAAATTAAAGTAGCTTGCCTGAATACTCAAATCCTGCACTTCTGGAATTTATCTCTGTCCCCAAGGCTTATCCCATTTTGCAGCTTCAGCGGTTTTTAACACGCGCTCTAAACAAAGTCCATTCCTACACAATCAACCAATTGCCAAGGCAGCAAGAGTTAATTACGCATAGCTCTTGCCAAATGTTTAAGTCATATCATAACAGACTGTCACAGGAAGACAATTAACACTTATTTGGCAGAGAAGATAGGATCTGGTGAAGGTGAGCATATAATCAGATTTTGAGGCTCTTCTTCCCCTCCACTCTAAGGCAGCACAGGGGCAAATATTTTGCATAAGACCTCAGAGGAGAAAGCAGCTGTCAGATCTCTGTAATTTCTGAGAATATACTATCCTGTAGCAATGAGACACCTGAGGGGAGAATAGAATTGGTAAAGTTGCATTATACTTGCTTCTTCCAAAGCATATTCATTCCTTACCTTTATTTCAGGAAGCTGCATGACTTCTGGGAAGACTTCGATGCAGTTGGAGTGTGCAATTACAGTATGCATACGTCTGCAGTTCATGATGGTTGTTGGAATGGCTTTCAGTTTGTTCCCACTAATATCAATTTCCTCCAACTCTTCCAGCTTGGCCATTTTGCTATGAAAACAGGAGTTTGAGAATTTTTTCTTTTAATAGACATGCATATTTTATTTTGAAGTGGTGATAAGAGCAGTGGTTTTCACTATTTTAAGAAAATAAAATTGTAGACTTCGGTCCTTGTTCAGAGCAGTGCCTATCACCTCTCCTCCCATCAGACCCTAACACACTTGTGGAAAAAAATATGTGCTGCTTCTCTCAATATTTTGTTAATGCTACTTTTCAAGTGACTTATTTTGCTTACGTTCCCCCTGCTCACCAGCTCACTTTCACTTTTTTTTTCCTTCCTTCTCCTTTCCTTCAACCCTTCACCTCAAAATTTCCCTTCCATCTTCTGACATCTCACTCAGCCCTTCCCCCAAAATTAATCTCCCTCCCTCCCCCTTGCTGTTGAAGCCCAGCTGCTCAGAACATCACACAAGGACAGAGATGTCTTGTCCTTTATTTATTGGCATCTCTTTTCCAAGGTTGTACCCCATCAGCTTTACAGGACATCTTACACTTGAAAGATCTCTGATTAAAACAGAGTGCATTGGAACTACAGAAATTGCTGCCAAGGCAGAATCTCCTTCTAGAGTGAGAGGATTTTTCCCCAGTGGAGTTTAGTCCACTTCCAGAGGACATTTCCAGACTGCTATGCTCACAAATCTCTTTTAAGGAGAAGCCCACCAGGTGTAAGCAAAGTGATCAAGCCAGGGAAAACAGAAGACCTCCTTGCTTGACTTCAAAAGCATACTGGGGTCATGCTGAATTAGTCCAGTTGAAAAGAATTTCAAGTGCAATCAAAACACACCAACTAACATGCAGCACTCGCTTGTCTGTGTAATGCAAGAGAGGGTAGCAACGTGCAAGAGGGCAGAGCAGGTGAATCCACCCACTGCAGTATCACTGCATTCAAAATACAGCCTGTGCCACCACATTTCTCTGCAATTTAGTTCTCACTGTGAAAATGTTTCATGATGCCCACCCACCAGTGGGCCAGAGGCAGTGAAACCAGTTACCTACCTCGCAGGGAAGCTCTGTAGGCGATTGTAAGCCATGTGCAATATTTTCAGGTGTGGATGGCCTGTTAACAAGGGTACGCATTTATCTGTGAGGTTGTTATTGGTCAAATACAACTCCTGTAAGATGCTATGGGTCTCTTCAGAAAGAGTGGCTGGTGGAAGCATTTCCAGTTTGTTGGCAGAGGCATTAAGAAATCTCAGACTGCAAAGAGAAGTTGCATAAGGGAGTTCAGTGAAACACCCTGCAGGTTTTGTCTAGAAGTATAAATAAAAACCTCTATTTTTAAGAGTTAAGATAGTTATAAAGCAAGGGTCAAAAGCAACAGATTCACAGCAATGGATAGAAAGACCAAAAGTCTAGCACTGTATGAACAAAACTTCTGATCATGTTTTTAAATGAACACATTTGTACAAGGGCAAAATGAGTATGTCAAAACGCCTCTATCCCTTCATCAAGACCTCAGTACCTCCAACATTACTACAGATGTATCTACAGGTAAGAGCAATAACAAACCCCATCATTTCCATATTCATTCCACATAAAAATGAATTCTGAATTCATCATCAATGAACCATGAGAGTATAGCTGCCCTTCAACTGACTAAAAGAAGTCATCAGTAAAAAAGCCAGCCAGTTTTTCAGTATTTTAAATACTGGCTAGGGTGCAGACAGTACTTCGTTTAAAACTGCAGGCCTGAAAGCAACTACAAAATATGAAGAAGTGCTTTTGGAATATTTGGATAAGTAAAGATGCACCAATCACAAAAAATCCCCTGAGACCAAGCAGTAATTTGCCTTTTAGATTTTAAAGGGAGAGAGTCAGTGCTAATAGTAAATTAAATTTAAAAAGTTATAAACTTGCTTGCTGATGTATGCAGCAAGACAGCCAGATCTCTGTGTAGTTCCTGAGTGCCCTTCCCCTACTCCCCAAAGTAGCAGAAGCCCTTGTCAATATTTTCTGCAGTCTCACCACAAGCAGCAAGGACTGAAGCAGCACAGAAATGAAGTTATTCTTTCTCCCTCAAAGGACTTTTTCCAGTATGGGAACAAGACCTGTTGAGGTACAGGCACTGCCCACTCCTGCTAGTCAAGTTCTGCAGGCAGACGATTCATGTTTCATTAGGGGAGTTTGGTGATCACAGTAGCACTGGAGGAATACACACTGTGGGCATCTTGAGGACTAGAACTCACAGAAGCAATTCCAAAGAAATGGAAAAATAGGGCTATTTATCCTTTAGTAACCAACTCTGGCATGACCATGCCTTTTCAACAGAAATAAGACCTCTCTCTTCCTTCCTCCCCTTTTCAGAAAAGGCTGCCTTAGAGAACTTGCGATACAGAAGTAAGTGTGTGCCTGCCAGTCTGCAGTGACCGCATTCAAACCAGGCTGTACTGCTCCTACCAACTAACGGGAACAGGCAGCTGCAATGGGCAAAGGTGCATTCAAGAAACAAGACTCATAAGTGAGCTGGCTGAGCCACTGATCAGGACACAAAAGGTAAGTGCGCTCCTGTCATCGATCTTAAGAGAAAGTGATAAAATATTGATAGCTTCTCCCATGCACACAGGAATCCACACTGACCTTTAAGGTCTGTTAATGAATGAAATGGATTTTCAAGAGTTGCAGCTGGCTGAAACTTGCTCGGCAGCAAATAAGGGTCAGACATGCTACAGAGGAGTCACGTGGAACGCCAAAGGATTAAAAAACCTACTATTTCCATTAGAAGCAAAAAATCTCTCAGCACTGCACAGAACTGAAACTAGGTTAGCTGTTATACACAGACAGAGGAGTCCACTTCAGAGAAACACAGTTTAATCCTCAGGCTCATTCATTATTCACAAGGGTGGTAAAACTCCAGAGGAGGAAGGGAGGAGAGGGAGGATTAATACAGAGAAGGGAATAAGCAGTTGAAAGGGTTTTTTAAATTATTTATTTATTCTAAAAAGATGCTGCTCAATTTCAATTTCACCCTTTAGCTATAAACTAAAAATACATTAAGCTCATTCAGAGTTGGATTATTAAACTGAAGCATACCACATCAACGGTTCCTGTACTTGATTAGCACACCTATTGCTGAAGTACAGACAACTATCACTTTGGCAACTTCAATCTAATACACATGATGGTCTTCTCTCTCCACAAAAAAGGCACTTTGATTAACATTAAAGCCACAATATCTTTTGTACCACTCATAGTACAAAATGGTCATCTTCAGCTCAGCCTGGAAAGGCTTAAGGAATAAAAAGGTTTAAGGCTGCTGGGAAGAGTGAACTTTCACAGGAACATGATGCGGATGAGGAGGTGGCCACAAAACATCCCCCAAGAAAGGCCATGTTCCGCTACCCTGAAGAGGAATCTGTATTTTACTTATGTTCTTATAAGCTGCAGCAGAATAACCTGGAGTGTTTCACAGGTACCTTCTTTTAATAACCAAAACAGAGCCAAACAGATAACCTAGAGAGCATTCTATGGCTATGAAGTTCAGAAGAACGTAAGTTCGCTCAAGTATAGCTAGCCCAAAACACAGCTGAAAGCTTCGAGTAAGAAAAGGTACATTGCTCTGATAAAGCTGAAATTAATATAGTCTGCTATACCGAAGCCATTTTAAATTCAAAAGAAAAATGAATCAAACAAAAGCTCTCTGTTTTTAATAAGCCTTCAACATTGGTGGAATAGGACAAGAAATTTCAAACTGTTCCCTCAATGGTATTAAAAGTGGCCAGAATCTGCGTATTCCTGCCAAAAAATAAGTTTTGATTCATATATTTTCCAATAGGGAAAGGAGAGAGGAGAGCTGTTGCTCTCCTCCCCCGCCCTTCTGCCACATCTTCCAGAGTGACACAACGTTGGAAATAAATCCCCGTCATCCTGACCTACAGTGTAGTACCTTGATGTGAACAAGTTTTTGGTGGCTAGCAAAATCTTGCCAACAGTCTAGAACAGGAACCTTGTGGTAGTATGATATCTCACCTACCCAACACGTAACAACTCACAGCTGGGTAGCACTCAACAGTCAGATTCAGGATAGTCACATACTAATCTCTGCCTGTAGCTGACATCATTAGAATTAAATTAACTTTTTAGAAAGGAGTATGCTGCTTATTTACATGTTCCTTTCGACCAGCTGTTACGTTAAAATGGTAAAAACATTCTGAAATGATAATTCTTTCAAGTTATTCTCTGGATTTAAGAAAAAGAAAAAAGGGACAGCATTCTTTGGGCAGAGAACAGAACAAACCAGCAGACTGCCTCTGCCAAAGCTTTGTCAATTCTGTGCTATAATCTTATGTCCAAAAAAAAAAAAAAAGGCTGTAGTTGCCCATCAGGTTTTCCCTCATGCTGATTTAACACAGAAGTCCTTATCCAGGTTATTTCCACTCCCCTATCTCTTCATCCTCATGCAACGCGCCGGCTGCTACCTTAGAAGGCACATCTTACAAACGCCCTCCAGAGGAGTGGAAATTTACTTGGGCACAACTGTTCCCATCTCTCTTGTGCATGGACTTAAACTGATTCGTGTTCCTTGAAGATATCCCACTCATATTGCTTATCAGATGGAAGCAGAATGTCAAGTATTAAAGCTCAGTCCAAAATTAATTGTTTCCCTTTCCAATTCCACCCACACACTATACCACAAGCTCATGAAAAAAGTACAGCATCACTACAAAAACCTGAATTCAGCAGCCTGCGCACATACCAGAGTATAATATAGTGAGGAGAGCATGAATTAACAAGTACTAAAAGAGTGTCGGAGATGAAGAAAGAAACGAAGGCACTGGCAGGGAGATGCCAGAATTCTTCAGCTTTGACAAGGTGCAAATTCTCCTCTGGGGTAATAACATAAACAATGATCTCCGGCTGGAATAAGTCACCTTTGGTTTTATGGGGTATTAAAGTACAATCCCTTGCTGGATTTAACTTCTCCAAGAGACAAAACAGAAAAAAAGACTGACCCAAAGAATAGGCTAGAATCAAGGACATGGATCTAATTCAACAATGCAGACCTAATATACAGTCACATGCATTCCCTATTTAAACCCAGATGATTCAATCTCAATTTGAACTTCCAAAAGCAGAAGAAAATCTTCTGAAAACTGCAAAAGGTTTGAAATTTCTTTTAACACCAATGCATACCTCTAGCACACACAAAAACTGAATACAGACAATTGAGAGAATACAGCATCTCCCAATTCCTCACCATTTTCTGAGGCAGCTTGGCAAACTTGGCTTGCTAGTAAGACATAGCCACCACTGGAAAATATAAGTCCTCCAAAAAGCTTAGGAATGTTCAACACTAAAAGGAGCAACACAGACAACTGCACCCAATGGCGAAGCAGCAACAAATCAAAACCACTGTGCTTAGCTTGAAAGTACTGATAAGAGTTGGAAAGAATACCGCAGCTGCAAAAAGAGAATATGCAGAGAAATCAAGATCTCCAGTTTGGCCTGTGCCCCAAGATCTCCATCAGCACAGAGAAATCAAAATACAAAATTTCTTCTTCAGTCCCTTCTGCAGAGACATGCCCTCAATTTCTGATCGCCTAATCCTAAAATAATTTATGATTGTGGCAGCAGGTGTGTGAGGAAGAATCCTGTAAGCTAAGCATGCCTGGGGGGGGGGGGAAGAAAGGGGTGGGGATCACGGCAGTTTTGCCAGCCCATGCAAAAAAGGGTATTTCTTCTCCTTTGAAAAAAAATAAAATAAATGAAAGGGCGGAAACATTCAAGTGAATCCCCTTCCTGTTGATGGACTGCCCAAAAAAACCACTTAACTGCTGCTGTCTCCTCAGCTCTTACTTTCCAACCTATCTTTAGCTGTTCCATTAACTGAGATTTCCCCAGTTTCTAATATATCTGCTTGCAAGCCCTAACCTACCAACAAAAAAACAAATGCAGCTAAGCATTTCTGCAGCAAAAGTATGTGAATCAAACACTCAAATAGCTCTTTGCATTCTCTTGACTTTGTTTCCTCCCTCACTTCTCCTGCATCCACGACAGGACTGAATACTGGCATCAAAAAGCAGCCACAGTGGGTGGGAATGGCAAATATCAAACGAGAGCAAGTTTAACTGGGTCACCTTTCAGAACTCCAGCAAACAACCCCAAACAAACAAACCACCAAACCCAAACCAAATTAAATCAAACCAATTCAAAACAAACAAACAGAACATCAAAACAGATGAGAACAGCTGAACAAAGCTGAAAACAAGAATCATGCAGATGAGAGCCTAGACAGGTTCTGAATAGCTGACACTGGCTTAGCCCCCACAGCTGGCCACCACCAGACACTAGAAAACAAAGCTCAAGGTTTAAGCTGTGCACATCACAGCTACACATCTTCACCACACAACTGCTTTAAACAGTCCGATGGCTGTTCTAAGGGTTTATACCAAAAACATTCATACTAACTGGAAAGGAAGCTTAAGGAAGAGGCAAACCCTCACCCTTTCAACACTGAGTCTCCATCTTTAAACCCCCCGACCACTGCCACTGCTTTTCTACCATACTCTGCTAAAGCTCTTGAATGCTTGTCCATCTTATCCGAAAAGCATTTTGTAGAACGGTTTTCACGCCATTAAACAGTAGTTTGCTGCAAGCTGGTCAAGGAAGGCAGTAAAAAGTGTGTACGAGAATCAGACAGAGTGGGAAAGGCATCACAGCAGATGAAGCAGTGGATAGAAATGAAAGGCTGCAGGAATGCAGGTGCACGAAAAAACATTCAGGACTCAGCTTGGGAGCTTTCCCCATCAGCCATAGCACTTGCATGAATTCTCTGTTTTTGCAGCATCTGGTAATGAGAAATGAAGAGATTATCTGGCTGCCTCTGTGGCGCTCATCTTGCCAAGAAAATCCCCACCCTACAAGAGAAATCCTTGCTAACATGATCAAGATGTGCATACTTTCAGTGCAATAAACAGAACCAAGTTCTGTCTTGGTCAGAGAAATGTTTCATAGGCTAGTCCCTCAACTTCTCAAGTAACAGTTTAAAATCAAAAATTAATTAAAAAGCAGACCATCAAAATATCACTAAATTATACTCTTCAGCAGAGAATCACACCTCTTCCCTGGTTTTTGAAGGATTAAGACAGAAAAGCAATGTTCATTGATTCTTCTATTAAGAGAACAGAGGTTTTTCAGCATTTTTTACTTTTTTTTGTGAAAGTGATATTCTCTCTTCGTGCACTAATGCACCCATTTCCCTCCTTTCCTCAGATGTTCTAGATGTCAAAGCCCACCAGTGCTTGTGCTGAAGTATGCCCAAGGCACTTCACACCCACTTCGTCAAATATGCAAGATTGAGAAGGAGAAAGCGTTTATAATTCACAGCATGAGACTTCATATCCAGACAAGATATCATCTGTCAGTTGCACAGACCCGAGTATCTTTCAAAAAAAATAAACTATTCTTTTCAAGGCTGCAAAAGGTAAGTCATTTTATGGAGAGATCAAGGTTCTCCAAGGTAAAGTGATTTGTCCAACATTACATGCTGGGTAGAGACCATGGCAGACCACTCAGGAAACCCAATTCTCTTGGCACGTCTGGCAGTACAGATTGTGCTTCCCAGGGAATGCTTGGAGAAGAGAAGCATTTTACCTTTTGAAAACAAAGCAAACCAAACCCCTGAACACCTTTCCCTGGCCCAGACCCATTTCTGTTGACACTTAGCTGCTAACAGATGCAAACATTTGAAAACAAAGTAAAAAGAAAGATGTTTCCTGGAGGAAATTCCAAACTTAAAGCTTGGACGTTGTGCACTAATTGCACTGCTGTCTTCCTTCACAGTTACCACTTCTGCAGCAGTCGCAAGAACACCAGCATGGACAAGCCATTTGTAAGCCGTGTCATCTAAACCAGTAAAAGGGGTAGGGAACAAGCGGGGAAAACCCCACCCAAGCCAAGGGCTTCTATTATCATCACAAACGAGGGAGATTGCAGTGGTGATGAGATGCTAGAATGGGTAAGCTCATCTCCTGTGAGGGTACGTGACTTTGTTAATACCCATAGAAGACTGAAAACACGTGCCTTGTCCTGCTTGAAAGCTCCAGAACAGCAAAGCTGCAGAAGGGAAAAATCCCCAAGTCTCAATCAGCCATTTAATAGTGTTATTCAATCTATTTTTCAATTCTACCGCTTCTAGCACACATTTAGCAACTTCTAGAAATCTACCCTCAATTCTGGTTTTAGCCTGTACTTGTTCATTTTGGCATCACAAAAAAATAATGAAAAGCTGTCTACAGTTTTGTAGCTCAGTTTAAAGAGATGAGTTGCAGTACAAAAAAAATTTATTCAGCTTCTCACTGCCAAAATTGCACTGATCTACATTCTAGACCTACAACCTGGTTTTAATACAAATTTTACAAAATTATTTCTCTCTTTGCTTTCAAAGGTGCTGGTAGCTTTCTAAAACTTACTTAAAGGTTTCTTTCCTTTCCATGTTAACAGATACGAATTTCAACTTGGGACCTGTAAATAGGATTTTTTTACTGACCTAGTTTTGCAACGTCCTGTAAAAAAGCTTTGTACAAGGTTTCATTTCTGAAGTTCTCTACGATCTCTAATGTACAATAGTTTGAAAAGCCTTCCACAAGACAATTACAGCTGCTGATGCGAAACATCCTTGCCACATGAACAGGCTAAGAATCTCACCACTTTTAAACAGAAATGTGCCAGATAATCACAATTATTACAGTAGCAACATTGCTAAGTTTCAATGCCTTGGCTGCCCTTTTACATAAAGTCTCAACTGAAACAGCAAATTAACATTAGCATAACTTTGCTGATAATCAATTTGTTCCAAAGGTGGTACCCTACACAGGCTTAAATGTGGACAGGTATGCAATAGTGTTGTTAAAAAAAAAGAAAAAAATCGAAGTACAAAAATTATTTTAAATGTTCTTTAAAGCAAATAAAGGCTGAAATGAATCACGCCCTGGTTCCATCCTAGTAAAGTTCACCTTTTGAAAGATAATTTTTAACCTAAATTATAAATTCCTCAGAACATTACTCTTCAAGAGTAACTCGAGTTTATCTAGAAATCATCTCAACCGCCAACCTAATTCTCCAACTCCCAGTGCTGTGAATCCCAGGAAATTTAACCAGACAGAATGAACAGCAGCATACAAGTAGGGGTTTCGGAATGCTCTTAACTGGCTGAGGAGCTGTGACAGTGAGATCACCACTCCTCTTGCTTCTCCACCACTCAAGAAGCCCAGGAACTATGCATTCCTTTGTCACAGTTAGGATCACAAATAAAACCTCACAGCACACAATCTCATGGTCTGTTAAATTGTGCAGGGGTTGAACACTCAGAAATGCCACGACTATTTGTGGAAGTGCAGAGGTGCAAAGAACACCGACACCAAGCAGGGCAAGCCCATCCACCATCCCCAGACTATGCTACCAACCCTCCTGTATTTCAACCACAGCCATTTTACAGGGTATGTTCATACCCCAGAAAAAAAGATTATGAAGACTCTGAGACTAAAGAAACAGCAGCATAAAAATAAGAATCCAGAAAGCAGATCAAGTGGTGACACCAGCTAAATTAGTGACAAATATTTGAAAGGCATAAAAAATTCACAAAGCAAGGACAGGGGAATAACTGAGTTATCCTGACAGCCCTATGCACAGATTTTGTTTTGTTTGACAGGTATAAATAAGTTCTAGCCTCTGACTGAAGTGGGGGGGGAAGTTTTCACACTCCATCAAACATGCCTAAGAAATATGTATTTAAAGAAACTGCCACTAACCCATCTCAGTGTATGTAGTAAAAAATAGCATGTGCTTCACTTTACAGCTAGATTTCAAGAAGTAGGTGTTCAGCAGGAGCTTGGTAGGGAAAAAGAAGCAACCATATAAGGCAACAAAGCCAGAATAAAAAGAATGTGTTTTGGTGAGTTGGGCAGACATCTGTTCTTACCACACAAGGCTTGGCAACTTTCAAATTAGGGGAACCTCAGATCACCCTTTCAGCTAGGAAGTATCACACAAAGCAAGGTTCTTCACATGCAAGTCGAGATCAAATTTCTTTGTACTTACCTGTCTGCTTTCAAAAGCAGGTTAGATGGCAGTTCAAGGAGCTGGTTGTGTTGCACGTCCAGGACCTCCACTTGTGTTCGCTCGAGCCGATCTGGTAGCCTTGCTAACATGTTATGCCCTGCCAGCAGCTTACGCAAGCTACTGTTGTAAAACAACCTTAGAGAAATAAAACACACCAAAAATGAGAAAAATCTAAACTCAAGAGTTGCTTTGAGAATTTAGGTGCAATATCACAGTTCATTACAAGAAAGTGATTCAGCCAACTGATTAGTAGACATGGTATTAAAATTACGCACAGCTCCAAGAATGTCTTCCCACTCTCCACCAACTTCTCAGAAAGGTTGTTCAGAGACAGGGAAGGAAGTCTAAGGATGATTCAGGAGTGAAAGTAGTGAGAAAGGGTTATCTTATTGCACTACATAAAACACGAATATAGAAGCATGACAGTGAAGGAGGTAATTGCTAACAATGGCTGCAGAAAACTGCACTTGTGGGATCCCCCTAGCTAATGGAAGAATTTCAGAAGTGTGGGTGAAATCACCAGTCGCCCCACAAGGTTCATAGTGCTCTTTTCATCATGTGCTGACTCATAATCCAATGCAATTCCCCACCCCCCCCCCCCCATTTTCCTTTTCTGTTAATACCAGACTAACATAAAGCCTCCTTTCCAGTTCTACAGCGAATGAAATTTATCTAATCGGCTTTACTTTCTTGAGCTTTTACAAGCGATAGATGACCCGGAGTCCCATCCCCCTGCTCCATTTTTTGGGGGGGCTGGGGGAGAAGGGGAGGGGGAGAAAAGGGCAATGTAACAAGACAGTAACAAACAGCTGTTTTGATCAAATATTAAAGCTAAAATTTGCAGTATAAACAACGCAATAAGGAGTTTAAAATCTGCACCTAACAACCTCAAAAATGGAGCAACTCTCGATTTTGAACAGGAACCACTTTCGGCAAATTAAGAAAAAAAAGATTATGCTTCATCCACCACCTGTCTTACATTTCCACTACTGTACTGTTTAATCTGGCGAGCAAAGCCTGTGCATCATGCTGACCCGTTTCAATCAAAGACTCTCAAATTACTCAGCATTAAAGCAAAAACCTTCTTCCCTGTTACAATGACCCAAATACACAAAAAGAGCCTCCCTCCACCCCCCCTCCCTACAATACATCAGGTCATCGGATTATTGTGCCAAAATAATCAATGAAGTATGCCGAGTATTTTCCCCTTGACAGATACAGTCATACTCTGTATCTGTGCGCCAGTGTTATCTCACTTGGCTGGATCGTCTGCATTATGACCATGGACACAAGTCAACAGCCAGCTGTATCATTCCAGAAGACTCAGAGTGAAAAGATTTATCATACAGTGATAAGCCTATCTATTATGTTTTCATCATTTAACCATTTTTGTTTCACTCCACTTTTACTTGAAAAATCTCTCTTAGTTACAGATTTGCCTTTCTATTCTATTTCCTTTCCTAATGAAGACTGGCCAGTATCGTCAACACCAAACATAACAGGAAAAAGCAGAATTGGTTGGCAACGTCTCAAAAAAATTTCTCACTTCGGTGGTCTATTTTTTCTTTTTGATGGGTAGGGGCAGTGCCATTTTATAATAAAAGTTCAAATCTTGGCGAAAACCTTAGCAATTAGCTTTTCCATGAAAATACATTTTATAAGTAATTCAGAAGAACTGAGTAAGTCTTTGGGGCTTGCTTTGTTTGTTTTCTCTTGTTTTCCAAGTTACACAAGCATCAATGGAACTGGGCTGCCTGAAGAGAGATTGAACCACCAGCATTTAACTAAGCAAGCTGCTGATAAGCCTGGGACACGTAGTTCTCAAGCTGGGTAGGGAACCAGGACGCTGAGACTGCTCTTCCCTACGGGAAGCTTTCCCACTTGCCCAACTCCCACTGGAAGTTTTGATGGGCTTAAAAAGTTCTAACGACAAGCACACTGCTCAGCATCTTGTGAGACAGCACGGTTTGGTGAAAGCATTCAACCAATTCCTTTAAGTAAGCAACTGTTCAAGAGAACATAATGTTGAACACAAATAGATCTTTAAAAAAAAACCCCAAAATGAACAAAAATACATACAGACATCTTGTTCACTGTTGGCAGCAAGGTCATTTTGGCAACTCTTAATTAAAGCATTTCCGTTTTCTTTGGGGAAGCTTTGGCAACATCAGTTCTATGACAGTGAATTTGTCCTGCATAGCTAAGACTAAGTACCCTTTTTGCTTTTTTCAGGATTTTTAAAGCAGAAATGGCTGCATTACACCCCAGTGTACATTGTTCCCATTTTCTTTAATTGAGACAAACATTAGTACACAGTCCTCTATCTCAACTGCTTCAGCTTTTTGTCTTCAAGAATCATTTTTTCTGTTTCAAGAGGCAAACACATAGCGTCAACTGTAGTTTGTCTAGATTAGGTGCAACCTTCAGGCTTCCGGGAAACTGCTGGTCAGTCAAGGCTTGAACATTTGTGGTTAGAGTTGCAAGCACCCTCCCAGGAAGGTCCTGCTCACTCACTTCACAGGTTTTCAGAGTGCTATTCTATGTAGAAGGAAAAGCACACAGCAGTGCACATGAACACACTTACTGGGCACTAGTATTTACCTGATACTTAACGGTAGGTCTATATGTCTGAGCCATTTGCATTTGAATCCAGATCCAAAGTTCCCTAAAGTTTAACAGACATTCAAAGCCTATGTTTTGAACTGGGCCTTAAAACTGAGCTGACTTATTAGGAGCTAAACTATCTAGACACAAACTACAAAGAAGAGCTTTCAAAGATAAGCTATTTCCTGGGGTTAATGATAAGATGGCAGGAGAGACAAGTGGGATGTTGACTGTACCTAATTTCAGCTAATCATTAATCTCCCAAAGATATCCGGTATGCCTTGATACTCCTTGCAGTTATGAAGTGCAAATGAAAGGCAAATGAACTTTTGCTCCCCTCACCTTCTGAGTAGGCGCAGTTTCACTTCGTGTGAAAAAACAGAAGGATTAATAGTCTGCATGTTAGCCCGTTAGTTTGCTTGGTAAATCTCCTCACATCCTTTTCTGCCCACATTTCTGAAACCTATTCTCTTTCTGTTTCTGACACTAAAACTGCCAGTTTACACCATATGGCACATTCACCTGACCCAGACAAAACTATCCTTTTTGGTTTCTGATACTCTTCTGTGCTGTACAGCTCCGTAAGGAAAATATTTTATAGCTTATCATATACTAGCTGTCTACAATCTTCAATGGCTCTGCACATCCCCACGCAATTTTACCCTTTGCGCCCAGCATGTTGTCCCTTTCGCAACATCTCTCTTGAAGCATACAGAGCAGCCAAGAATGACAGCTCTCTTCCAGTGAAGTCAGGGACTTAAAAATTCTCAATTCTAGTATCTGACCAACATACTCACTTGCAACAAGGCTCTCTAGAAAAAATTAATAAAAGCCTTTCATTATTTAAACTCCTTCTTGTTCACTTGCTTTTCTATCATTTGTATTTATCAATTTTAAGTTTAGACTCCTGGAAAAGAGATCATCTTTGTAGTGAAAGTGATCACTGTACTTGCTTATGAGGCTTTACCCTCTCCTCTCAGCCCTTTTTCACTCAAACAGGGCTGTGAATGGAGTCTCTAGATACCACTGAAACTAAGTTACAAGTTCTGGATCTCTAAACTGCCATGCAAAGTTATGGCTGTAAATATTTAATATTCAGTATTAAAATTGAAGGGCTTTCCTGCCTGAGCAGCCACATGAACAGCTTCAAAACTTCCTCCTGGAGTTCAAAGGCACTGCTTTCTCTGCATGAAAGTAAAAGAAGAAAGACTGGGTGGAAGCTTGAGGCATGACGACACCCCACAAGGTAAAAATGAAATCAAACAAAAGATAAAACAGGCCTGACAGTCACTGGAACAAGCTAAACACTGAATCAGCAATTATTTCTGAATTGCTTATCCTGTTCCACATTGTGCAACTGGTCTGCAAGACTCACCGGGCAGGCAGTTCACGTATTTGATTGTGGCCAACATCCAAAACTTCCAGTTTCCTGCTGTCACACACCCACTCAGGCAGATTTTCCAGGTGATTTCTATAAATAAAGAACACAAAGAGGTATAACTAAATGATAATCGAGATGAAAAGACTATTAAGAATACAGCCTCAACAGATACAGATACCTGCAGGAAATAAATCTGCTACATATGTTTCTTATGAGATTTTATCATCCCTCCTTCTCTAAGGGCACTACCAGTGCAGTAAGGTCCTGACTGGGGGCAAGAAAGCTAACAGCATTATTATCTCCCTAGATGTGCAGTCACTAAGAAAATGGAAAAAGCTGCTTCCAAATTATCGGGGAAGAAGTACTGGGAGTATCACAGTATCAAGGATGAAGAAGTCTCTCCATGGAGAAGAAAATTTGTGAGATACTCCGCAGAAAATCTTCACACCCTACACAGTTGAAACACACCTCTTTGATTCCCCATAAATTCAGTCCTGAAACCCATGCTACCACTCTTCAGCTATCTCACTGAATAGAGCAAAAACTTTTTTTGGTGTATCTTTAAAGTCAAGTGTTTCACTTTTCTTGCATTTGTCTTCACAGAAAATAACCCTTCTAAAAATTAAGTTTTTTTCAGGTAAGTTTTTCCAAATGTTGCACTGAAAACATGCAGCTAGGCACAGCAGGGCACCCATGTATCCTGCCTTAAAGACAAAAATTAGCAGCACAAACTACATGGAGATTGTGTGCATGTACCTTCACATAACCACTACTTCAGTTAGCATATACAGATGCAAAACTGGGCATCAAATAACATCCAGGTACTCGCAGACTTGAAGTTCGGGCATAGGACCCTTACACAGCATGAACGTAAATCAATGTTCATGCTCATTCGTGTACTTGTATCCTACAGTTTATTCATGCAATAGCCTTTAGCCAAAATGTATGATAGCAAATCAAGCCCTCTTATCCTCAGATAGCTTCCTTTTCAATCTCAAACAGGTTTCCCAAATTCCAAGACAGCCAAGAAGCTAAAAGACACCCATTTAGTTAAAATGCCACCACTGAACTGAGGCACAAAAAGGGTTTTGTGATCAAAATCATGCATTCTGCACCAATTTCATTTACAGCCAAACGGAAAACATAGCTTTACAAAGAATGCTTTTCAATAAATCACTCTCATTTAGCCACACCTGTGTGTTACATTCAGGTGTACAATGGGAGTAACTCATGGTCGATGAAACTTTGAAGTTGATGGCCACTCGCCCAGGTTAACTGGGTTACGATCACCCTTAACAGCTTAAGAGTACTTTAAGCAGGCTTTTTAATGAATGAGATTATCACTTCAACATGCAGATGAGTAATTCCTTAAATAAGACAGACATCAAGCACACGTATAAAGTGTTTTCCTGATTCAGTCCTTAAACTGTAAAACAAACTAAAACACTCCCTATTCCATTTCGTTCCCTATCACATCTCCCTCGTTAGGGTGAGATTTACAGATGCATTCAGATAGCAACTGCAGACATCTCTGGAGCAGCCAGGGCTGCGGAGAACAACAATGAGCTGCAGGAGCTGCTGTACTGATGAGTAAACTATCAAACTATGACCTACACTGGGCTTGTGACACAGATATATGCAGAAAGAAACTTCTGTACATGGCCCATATTGGTGCACGTTTGAATCATTGTGTCGTATCTCTATTTCCTGTAAGATAGGAAATCTTTAAATCAGGGGAAACTCTTTTCCTTTAACTATAAAGACACTTTCTTTTTTTTAGTGCCTAAAGTAAATCTGTAAAAAGGGAACGGGGAAGAACTGGCCAGTAGAAAAAAAGCGTATCCTCTAATCCTGAAAATCAGTCTTCCCATATCTCAAGGTCCAACTCCTGCCCACACTCCCTTCCAGTAAAATACCAGTGAATGTCATTTTTCCATAAGCCTCACTGATGTATATTTTACAGGCCCAAGAAAAAACACTTACCTAGAAATATCCATATAAGCCAGGCAATTAGGAACTGGATACACATCAAGGTGAACAAGTTCTATGGGGCAAAATAAATAAAAACAAAAGTGGTGAGAAAGATTTGCACTTAAATGGCTGTTGCATAAGAGTTACTTTCAGTAACTAACACCCAGATATTTCAGAACAAGTCAGTAACATTAAAACCATCTGAGGATCTGGACCTTAGTGAACCAAGTTTTGTTTCTTTATTATGTCTGAGTACGTTTGCTATATTACGTTGCACTTGCTATGACAGACACTGCATAACTGATCAGAGAGGAGAAACTGGAGGATTTTAAAAGTTTCATGGCAAATTCTCATTTTTCCATTTTTGTCCCAGAGCTGCAACTTCACCTCCGCCACCCTCTCCCAGAATAGTCAGTCACAAACCTGCTCTACTTTTTTCACTGGTCACTAATGGTACAGGCACAGAAGGGAGACTCCCCACTCTGGAACAGCAAGCTACAGAATACCCTAGAGTCCTCCAGGTCGTGGCAAGATACAGAGTATTTTTTTAACACATTACATGAGCCTTTGCATCTCTGTGGAGTTCCCAGTTCAGGCAGCCTTACAGACCTTTCATAGCGTCTCAACTACTGCTAGTAATGTTATATTTTGATTGCTTCAATAATATTTCATATTCTAAGGTTTCTAGGTAGCTAATACTTAGCATTAGGTTGAAACAAAACCAGCAGACGTTTATTTAAGCCTACAGAAAATCAACTAAAGTGAAAATGTAAAAAGCATCACGGTTCCTTGGAAGATGAGACTAAAACAAGGTGGCTGAGGGTGCAAAGAGAGCATAGCCAGGAGGAACAGCAAGACCAAATAGGCAGTTGATTGCAAGTTATGGGTTGACTTGGGTTCTCAGCTCACATTGCACGGCACATGCTCAGATTGTTAACTTTTCTCAGCTACAAAGATCCTGGCATGAATACTTAATGAAGGCACAAGGCTTGGATATCGTTAAGATGACAGCCTTTTAAAGGCAGTGCAGACTGTTCAGCAAATTCACAGCTCTCTGAGCTTGCATTTTGTTTATTCCATACCAAACCACTCCAAACAATAAAAATGGTAGTGAAAACTGAGTGTTTTAAGTAATAGCAGCTTCCAGAGACAGATCAAGCAAGTCCTATTCATAGAACGCAGGAGTTATTCAACCGGAAAATGGTGCATTATTTTTACTATTGAATGTGAATGAAGTCATCACAGATTTTGTAGCTTTCTGGCCAGAGTAAGCAGCTAGAGGTAGTAGCAAAAGTATGTATTGTTTTAGTTTGTCTCATGAACTGCCACTTGTTCAAACTTTCTCAACTCTGGGGAGAAGCAATAAATTCGCTATTTGCCTTGGTAAAGCAATACATTAATACAACCCAAAGAATCAACAACTTCAAGAGCCCTCCCTGATGACATAGAAAGGAATTTCAGCCCAAATTTTAAGATTTTCACAGTTTTGAAACCTCCAAATCAGTAGCCGAGGGCTATTTGAAAGTCACTTCTAAGCTCAGAATTGGCAGTAGCAGGACATGGCACATGTGAAACCCTTTTATCCAAGGGTCATGCCAAGAGCCTCCTGATTACATGCACTGCACTCCATAAGCATCCCACAGAGAACCAGGTACAAAAACCAGAAGACAGCAGATGACAACACCACAGCTGCCCTGCACTTACCATTTGAGGAAGCGTACAGCGCTTTGAGAAAATATCCACTGATTTTGAGGGTTACCAGTTGATTGCGTTCACAGTGCAACACTTCAACATTGTTAAAAACTGTTGCATCCAGCTCCCCAAGTTTGTTGTCTCTCAGATCCAGTTGGGTCACATGATGCAGAAAATCTATTTCATCGGCCTCCAATCTCCTAATTGAATTCAATCTTGCAGACAAAAAAGGAGATTAAGTGTAGTTATCTGGCAGGCTCCTGCTGACAATCCAATGCTCACTCTACAATCAGTTGTGCTGGATTAAACCAGCATGCCTCCAGTTTCTGATCAAGGTTGATTTTAAATATTTTCCCCTTTGTTATGGTATTTTAAAAGCAGGATGGATCAGCTCTGTTGTTTTATCCATCATGCCAAAGGAACGATGACACCAAGTTCCTTTCTAAACTATTTTGAAAACTACTGATAAAAAGCTCTGCAAGAACATAAGTATTACTGTTATTGTGTCTATAAAAATAAAAGATGACCTGGCTGTTATTTGTGCCCAATAGTTTGGAAAAGAACAAAACCTTGGAAAAGAACAAAAACTTTACAGTTCCTGCTGGCCTATCATGAGCATCTGCTGGAAAAGCCTGGCAGATACACGTAACCTGCAGATAGTGGAGTGTCTTGCCTTATTGAAAGGCCAAATTGAGATTTATGAATTCCCATTTTTGCCTCTTGCTTTGCCATGGTCCACAGCAAGCATATTCAGAGGTCTGAAAATGGGTGTTGAAAGAAAACAAAGCAAAAACCCAAGACGAGTGGGTCTGTCAGATAAAGAGAACAAGTTTTATCACATCTTCACTGCAGTGCACTGACGCTGCAACTACTCAGCAACTTCCCCAGAAGTTACAATGGAAATAAGATTATCTATAACCCAGCAACATTTCAGATGGCAGAGCACTCCAAAGAGTTCAGTTTCAAATTCTCAGCTCTGACCAGAACACTATGTTGGCCCATTGAGCCTCCCCCCAGTGAGGATAAGGGCATATACCTGCAATTTTGTTGTTACTCTTGCTTTCAAAGAGTTGCCCTCTGTACAACAATTGTGTTTTCAGAGTGGCTACACCTTCCAATTCAAAGAAAATGGGTAATATGCTCCCTCCAATACCACAGTCTACATTTTCTGTTTTCAGTTTACACGCAGTACTTCCTTCTAATTTCACTGAAGCAAAGCACTTCACTATGCAGCAAATACAGTTTACAAACATGTTCGACATTTACTATTCCAGGCAGCATTACAAAGAACCACTGTTCACTGCTTGGTGCAGAAGGGATGCGGCAATGAGAGGGCTGGAACTGCACTGCTAGAACTCATGGCCAGCAAGCCACAGCATCCCTACACTAAGGCCAGTTTATTTATTTGCTTTTAACATATATACAAACAGAGACATATTTTAACCCCATCATATACACTTCAGAATTCATCCATCTATTTTAGCTGGGTTTTTTAACTCTTGCTGGCCTCTCCTTGATTGCAAAGTCTGACTGCTACACAGCAGTATGGTACACCAAATTTTAGCTTGAAGAGCTTAATTTAACTAAATGGTTCTAAAATTAATTGTTATTTGAACCTCATGGTCCAGGCTCTGAATTGAGCCTTGCCCAGCTGATTGCAGAAGCTGGCTTCCCTAAAGACCAGAAGAATAAAGAACCACCTCATACCACAGCCCTTTGTAGTAAGGATCTATTTAGCCTCTGCTGAGGGCATCAATAAAATAATGTCACTCATGGTGGACTAGGCTTTTTAACATACGAAGAAATATTAAAATATCTATTTTTGTGCTCTCACCTTCGCTGCCCTTTTTTTCATCTCACATGTGTAGCATTTCAGGCAGAAGCTTTTTGAGTCAGGGACTATCATTTATATTATATTAACACTGCACCAACTAGAACTGCAGGAGTCACCAGTGTCCCAGGCTCTATTTTGTTTGGCTTTTTGGTATAAATATTAATTTCCCCCACTCATTTTCCTAACTATTGATCCCCGAAATGATACCTCTTCCTCAGAGAAGAGTGCTAAGTCACGGCAAGTGCTGTGAGTTACATAATACTGCCAGAAACATGGTTCAATGGACTAACAAAGCAGATTCATACCCCGGGGGATATTCTGACAGCCAAAGAGAAACTGTTTCAACACCAATAATTTAGACCCACTTATTTTTCCCCTTTTTCAAATACCTACCTTAGATCCACATGTTTAATGTGAGGCATCCGTTTTAGCACCTGTAGGTTCAGGGTATCCATGCAGTTTCCCGACATACAGAGCTTATCCGTGGCAGTCAGCTTCTCCAGCACCCCTGGAATGCTGGTGAACTCGTTGAAGGACAGACTTACATAGCTGAGCTGATGCATATGCTCCAGTTCATCAGGAAGGGACTGGAGAAAGTTGCCATCCAGCAAAAACGTCTGCAAGCTATTAAAGGCGGGGGAGGGGGAGAGTGAAGAAAGTGAGTGACCTGTTAAATCACATTTCCTTCCTATAAACACACAAATCTGCTGCAGTTACAGTGAAGTAAAATATAAAAAGAGCAGAAGAAAGAAAAATGCTAAGGAATAACACTTTAACATCTGCTACCGAAGATATCAACCAAATAATTAAAAGCCTTGCAACTATGAAATGTAGGCTGTGCTAGACAGTTTTATCAGATCTTCAAACATCTCCAGAACCACGACTTGTGGGATGGCTGATGCACATAAGCAAGGGGGTTTAAGGATTACCTTCACCATGAAGGTGACCCTTGCGTCAAATACTGGGGACTGGAAGAGCTTCAAGACACGAAGAGTGCTCCCCCTCCACCCGGAGCTCTCAACTGCTTCCATACAGATCTACGAGCCAATCTGCTCTGACAAAACCCAGTAGGTTTAAACTGTTTCTCACAGAAAGATTATGTACAGCGTCATGAAACTGCTTGTTGTCTATATTATCAGTCTGTGTATGTGAAGTTTTAAGAAAGTACTTGCTTGTGCATCTCGCCTACAACTGCTGGAACACTTCTGAGGGCATTGCAGGACACGTTGAGTTCAGTCAGGGTTGGGATACTGCAGACTGCCAGTGGGAAGTCTCCTAAATTATTGTTGGAAAGGTTAAGGCTCTTCAATTTGGTAAATCTACAATGAGATAAGAAATAAAAATAAAAAAAAATAAAGACGACATAAGTGGAGCATAAACCACACCAAGTTGCCTTGCAATAAATAATACAAGGTGAGTTTGGTTACATAAATGCAAATCAGATGCATTTTTAGTTTATGTACTCAGAATAACCAGGGAAACTACTGGACACTCAAGTTCAACACCACTTGCAAGAGTTCACTCATGTTAAGGTGGCATAGAGAAACAGGCCCTCCTGAACAACATGCTAAATATCTTTTCCTATGAGTGTAACAAAGAACAAAACCTTTGCTATCCTTACTCATCCTGTACTACAGCACTGCTATTTTTCTGAACACATTTCTTGCTAGTAAGACTATCCTAGTGACACTGGTTACAAGGCACAGGAAATTCTCGGCCTATTTGAACACTAAATTTTTGAGGTACAGCTCAGCTCCATTCACATGAGTGGATACTGCCTTTCAGCCAAAAATTCTCATTAGAATAGGCTGGTTTGAATACAACTGGGAAATGGGCTGAATTAAAGCAGAATTTAGCAAGATTTCTGTAGTGATAGAGGCTCTCAATTAAATACGATGTCAAAGCTTGCATAGATTTCAAAATTTTGTCCTTGACATGTCCTGGAACTCTTAAAAGCCCCTTGGTTTATCACATCAGCCAATGAAGCAACCTGCATGTGCTTGCCTTATTAAAGATGACCAAGACTGTTTGAACAAAAAAACCCAAGAAGGGGACAATCCAATTAGCCAGCCTGCGTGTTCAGCAACATTATTACGGTTGCCTAACAACCACTGGGAGGTATGCCTAAAGGCAAGTAAAAGGATGAATGAAAAGATCTGTGTCAGATTCCGATAGATGGGAGGAAGTTTCTTTTCTGGCATGGTTTACACCAGGACATTTTATTTGGATTTCGTTTTCCTTTCGTTAAGGCTCAAGTCCTTTATTTGTGCAAGCAGGCTTTTACATAACACAGTGATGGAAGCAAAACTGCAACTATGAATGCTGCCTCTCCACGTGAAAGTAAATCTCCAACAGCATGTGCCAGTGCATCCACAGCCTCCACATCAGCCCAGCACCTTCTTACCTCAAAGCACTTTGTCCTCCCCAACCAGAAAACACAGACAGAAAACATATTAAGGATTAAACAGGTTAAAAAGTTTTAATGCCAAAAAACTCTTAGAAATCCTCACCAGCTGAGGATGGTGGCATGCACCTTTAGTATTGCCTAAATCAAACTATTGCCACTGATGAAAACTCAACATGAAAATTTAAGTAGTGCCTTCATATTGTATTTCAATGGGAGTTGTAAGTGAAGCGCGGATTCTACCCCAAAAGACAGCCTATAAATACATTTAAAGTTTAAAAATGCACTTAACATTTACAAAAGGCTTGCACCAACCAAGGGAATGCTGTGCTCTCTATTGGTGTTTTGGTGCAAAGATGGAAGAAGGAAAAAATGGAAAAATCATGGCCAGAGTTATCACAGATTTTGAACACCCTGTGCCATGCTGGAGGCAGAAGTAGTTTGAAACAGTTAGATGGAGACTAAATTGAAATCTTGCAATCAGTTACTGCTGTAGGGAGAAAATGCTACTGTGCAGAAACAATGACTAATGTATCTCTGGAGGGAGAACTGTAAAATAAAAAGGAGGTGAGGGTAAGCTAGCTGATGTTAATGAGGGCTGCTAGCCAGAAAAAAAAAATGCACATTTTAAACACTGTACCTTCCTATTCCTCTATTTTGAGAGAAAGGGCTTAAAAAACCTGAACTTAGAACTGAAACCCACAATCCTGCATTTACCTTGAAGATAACTATAGATTTAGGCCACAAGATATACTGCCTTGAAATTTGGGGTGATTCTGTGATGGAACAGCTGTCCCACATCTTCCTCAAATCAACTGCAAATACAAACAAGAGTGCTCTAAGGAGCAGACTCCGGGGCCTTTAAAAATTACTTTTTTATTTTTGTCAGTATTTGGGTAAGTGCGAAAATAGCAGTGAAGACAGGAAGATTAAGTCAAAATAACTAAGCTGCTGGAGAAACATCAAAAAGCAACCACTCCAATTTTCAAGTCAACCAAGAAAAAAGAATTAACCCATTTAATAATCAACACTGAGGCTACAGCCCTTGCCTGTGCCACTCCAGAGTCTCAGAAGAACAGTCTCAGGGGTTTTGCCCACTAAACAAGTGAAAACTACAATCTACTAGAAGACCCCAAATACAATCCTGAGATAAAATTACAGAAGATCAAGCTAATACACAGAGGAAAGACGACTGGGACAGAGGGGCGTGGTGGTAAAGGAAGCTAAGAAATACATCAACTAAGTCTAATGCAGTGTTCAGCTTCAAGGTTTTCTGCACACATTTTTGTGCATAATTGTCCTAGGTCAAAGGGGGGGTAGGGGGAATCACCCTCCCACCCCACCCCCCACAATGTGTCTGGATTACATCTCTACTACCCTAATGTATGCTTTAATGTGTGTTTATTAAGGGTCTTCCATGAGTAATCTAATTACTAAGGACATGAACTGAACTGGTTAACAGGTCTAGATAGTATGTAAGGGAGGATGAGTAGTACATCCAGTATTGGATATACTCATACAGAAGCTGAAAATGCACATATAGGTGTATGTCAAATAGTCCGCAAAGGAAAGTTCATTGTTAAATCACATCTAAAGAAAAGCTGAGAGACAGAACCAATAAGCTTAGTTAAAGTTAAGAGAATAATTTAAGACAACTGGAAGGAAACATGTTCATTTACAAAATGCTAAAGTCGCATTTTTTCCTCATGGAGCACTGTTAAGTACAGAACATTACTAAGCCAAACTAGCAGGCATTTGCCCAAAGTTGACATCTAAGTCTACCTCTCATCTTTGGCCACTCATTTCCCACTATCCACACTGCAAATGGGTTGGTGCACTTCCATGCTCCACATTTAAAATGCTGAATTGTTTATAGCGCTTCTTATATCTAGATAGATTTACAGCCAGTAGCACCAGTAGCACTTATAGCATCAATATAAATAAGGTAGGAGAGAAGTATTTTACAGACTCAAGTTTTCTGTTGCTGCTGAGTTTGCACAGTGTCGGGCTTTAAATAGATTTTACAGAGCAACACCTTCGCTGTGTTCTCACACGCAAATCTTTACTCCTACCAGAAGCAGGGGCACAGATTGATGCTGCCCCCATGGCATTGCTGGAAAGAAGAAAAGGCACAACAGTACTTGAGTCACGACAGTGTAATAACCTCATAGCAAGTCCACACATACGCTTTCCTTCTCCCTCCTTCCCTGGTTCTAGACTTTGTCATCTGTTAAAAAAAGTCAACCTGAAGAACAGCATCTCTCAACACGCTATGTTCAGTTAGCTTAATAAGCTTTCTATTGTAATGATCAATATATAAACACTTACTTCTCTGACCAAAAATAGTCCTACTTTAAGCTAGAGAAAAATGTTGACATGTCAACCTTGAGTTTAAACACGCAATATGACTGAACACTAATTGCTATAACTGAGCCAAAAAATGCCCACTTACTTAATCCTGAGGCTGCCACTTCAAGAGTGATTTTAGTCTGACATACGCAAAATGAAGAGAAGGACTAACAGGAGAAGTTTGTATCATGGCAAAGCAATGAACTGACATGTTAATTTCAAATTCAGATCTGCCTAATGTGCACAGTAGAGGAATTTCCATTACACAGTACAGCATTGTGTTCCACTATGTTGGGGGGGGGGGGGGGGAATAGTATATTCGAATTGGCCATACATCATCATTGAAATGCAGCCACAACAGGCTCATCTGACAAAACCAGTCTTGCCCTACTCTTACCAAAAAGAATTAAAAAGCAGTATTTTTCTACACCCAAAATGGAAGACATGGCTTAATAAGGGACTCAGCCTAAGGAAAACAATCACTTTCCCAATACTATGTCCAGCATTTGGGCTGTCCCATGACTATGCTGTGGTTGTAGTCGAACATCATCATTTCAAGCAGCAGCACAACTGTCCCTCAGCTCCAGCACCATTTCTGAGCAGATCGATGCACTGTGGCAAGTGTTGGAACTGAATTACAACTTGCCACTTTCACGAAGACCTGCTACTTTGGCCACTAACTTAATGGCAAAGAGAATTTCCATATAAACCTGACGCACCAATTTCCTCCTTGGAAATAAATGGTCCAATTTACTGCCTTTTTGCAGTTGTGTCAGATTCACCCATCCATAACCTTATTGCCTAAGGGAGCAGCTAGCCTAGGCGCCAGAAATACTGTCATACCATTTCACTTCCCAGAAAGGTGTCGTTGGAAAAGCCTTAAATCTGTTAGACAATTAAAATGAACTATTCCAGCCTTCTTGCCCTGTTAAATTTGCTGACACAGCTGAATAAAGGTAGACTGCTTCTGCAACAGCTAGGGAGATTCACTTGTATCCTGGAGGTGAAGGCTTTGCGTAACTGAGGTCAATAGCAGCCCTCCCCAGCTTGGGCACAGAAGGGGTTTCAACAGACAATAAAGAGAGGAGGAAGGAGGAGCTCTGCTGGTGTTTTCCACTCTGTTTCTCTGGACAAGACTCCCGTTCATCCAGAAACCAAGGAGCTCACATCACACCACACAAAAACAGATGGAGTAAAGTCATCTCAGGAGAGGTCACTTCGTTTGAGGGCAAAGATTGATTCTAGTCAAGTCAGAAGAAACTTGAACAAATTCACCATTAATTATCAATTTCTCCATTAGCTGAATGAATAGATGAAAACATAGTTTTATCTGATTTTTTTCTTTCCTTCCTCCTTTCTTAAACCCCATGGGGGAAAAAAGGAAAAGAAAGAAAGCAGAAAGCAGACTGATAGCTGCAATTTTGGTATCTTCACTACCCTTTATGCCAAAACACCAGGAACAGTCATCCTGATACTTCTCTCCTCTACTCGCGTTTAAAACTATAAAAGGCACAACAATTCTGGCATACAGACTTGAATCTATATGCCAATATTAACTGGTAGATTATATTAGAAAAAAAAGAAAACAGACTGCACTGCACAAACAGGAATAACCTTAAATCTAGGCAGCTATTTTTCAAAATATACAAATCACAGACGTTAAATTCAGACTACCTCCAAACTTAAGACAACAATAAAGCTTTTATTCTGGTACATAGTTGGTAAGAAGACCATAAAGACAAGAAAAACAAAATGTGTTGTTAGTGGAAATAATCTGAACCTACTTTACTGTACTTCGCAGTTCTCAATTTCTGCACATACCTAGCGCACGCTGCTTCATTAGGGGGGGGAAAGACTATCCTCAGAGGAAGAACAGAATTCCTGGAGAAAAAGTGAAAATATATTCTCCTTCTCTATACTGGAAATTTTTATTTGAAAGACAAATGCATTAGCTAGGGGTGGGCTTACAAACTGAAACACGTTTAAATAAATGAAAAGAAAACCCTTACTTTGGAAGCCTTATCAGAAAGAAATAGACAAGTAAATTGGAGTAGGCTGATATGCAGTAAGTGGATTCCATAAATATGTTCACTACTTTTTGAAGCATTATTTGTAAGAGATACTGCTATACTTAGCCTAATAGTTCCACTACACTGAATCTAATTAACAAGAGCAATTTCTACTTTTAGGCTACGCTGTTTTTAAAAATGTTATTTTACAGCGTATTTCTTACTGCCATCTATTTTTCTCCTACCACTATTAAGGAGTTCACTGTTCCATTTTAAACAATCCAAAAATCCAATGTGTTTCAGGCATTAAACCAATTTTGCAATCTTTCCCACTTAGTCACTTGTAGCAACTTGATTTTGCAATTATTTTTCTTTAATCAAAAGTCACTGATTTTTGCCAAGTATTCAAGAGGGATACTTTCTTGAGTTTGGAATGGTACACAGGAGCTACGTAGAACACAACCAGTCATGAAGATTTACAAAGATGGACTAACAAAACTAAACTCTTCCTTCAAAGTATTTACAAGCTGAGTAAAACAAAAGCAGTGAAGTTACGTATTCCAAATGTCTTCTTTAGCATTATAAATAGCAAAAAGATATTCCAAGGCTACAGAGCTGAGAAAATAAATGTAGCACCAGAATATAGTGAACATTGGGTGGAGTTTGTTACTGGTAAACCTCTGGTTGCCAGTATCATGCCAACTTCTCCTTCTTGCCCTACTGCTTTAGATAGCTATGCTTCAGTCTTCGGCTTCAAGTGAAAGAGGAGAAACAAGTATAAAAGTAAGGTTCCCTGGCTCTGAGACCATCCGAGTGTGAGAGAAACCTCCCAGCACCTTCCCACACTGTGGGGCGTACAACAGCGCTCCATTCCTTGTAGTACGCTCCCCACGTTAGCTGGATTCATTTAAGTAACTTCAATAAATAAATGTGTGCGTTTAAAAGCAAATTCCCTTCCAGAAGAGCATCCTAAAAAAACAAAAACAAAAAAAAACACCCCACAACAAACCAAACCCCCACAATCAACCAAAAAAAAAAAAAGGAGAAAGCTCAAATCTTTTCCAGTGCATCTACTGGCAGTGCCCTGTGGGGCCTGGCAAGGGGGAAGACGTATATTTTCTTTGTCATTAATCCATCCAACTTTCTTTGCTAACCTCAGTTTCATACACTAAAAGTAATAATCACAAGGAGCACTTAAATATACTTTGAGACCAAGCAAGTGGCAGGCTGGAGACTTTCTTCCCTGTTCCTCAATCTCTAGGGACAAGCTAGGATCAAACTACATCTCACCCTGACTTCTAGCAAGCTTGTCTGCTGGGTTCACACCAGTCGGGTCGCTAACACTGTTCCCCGCTCACTATCTAGGAACCTAAGTGTTCTCTGAGCAAAGACTGCATTTTGAAAGTCTACTTACTGCACAACAGGTTTGTAAGGAGGGTTTGGCTTCAGGACTCCCCAAATTCTGGGTTTTCAGATAAAAACAGCTATCCTACAGTTTGAAGTAGCAAGGGATTTCAGAAACACTTGCATCAATATCTGAATCCTCTAGCCTTCTCCTACCCTGTAGATGCTACTTCAGGTTACTGCCACTAGCCCAGAAGAGTTTCAGCTGAGATGTCTGAGAAGGCAGTTGATTTCTTATGAGGCTCTGGGAGAGAAAAGATACCAACGGATCTTAAGATAAAAATCCATATAATCCCTGTTAATAATTAACAACCACAATCAGAATAACAACTTCTTCTTCAGATAAAACTTGGCAAGCATCATCTTGTTTATCGTTAAAACAAACTTTGTGGCTTATTACATCCCCCCTTTCTTTCTCCCTTTTTTTTTTTAATCCGCAACAGGCTCATATTAAAAATCCACATACTGACAACTTACTTTTCAAGATTAACAAGCAAACGTATCCTTGATGCCAACAGTTTTTTCCAACAGCGCTGACTGAAACAATTATGTATAAATATAAAGCGTGCTCAGCCCAGTGAAGCAGAGCAACAGTGAATAAAGACTATGCTTTATTAATTTGCTTCAAACCTAGAGCAACAGTACTCTGCAAAACTAGTAAGCCTGAACTCTTATTTGCATTTCAGAACAAGAGCTGTGAAGTTGCATTGTAGATAAGGGGAAAGTGAGGTTTGGGAACACAGTGTACATACAAATCTCAACTTTATGGTTAAAAAAGAAAATAATCCACCAACCAACATTAAAAGAGTGTAAACAATAAAATTTGTGACAACTTACGACAACAGAATGTCTTCAGTTGCTCCATTTGCAGTATAGAAGAGCTAAAACACCAAGGGCTTTAAGGCAAATTCTGACTTGATAGGGCTATTGCCACAAGACATGTCAGCCACTTCCAATACTGCAACAGCTGGGCAACCTTTCAACTGCTCTCTGCCCCAAAAGAAAAACACCCTTTCTTATCGTTTTAAAAAAGCTACTGTGAAGGAGAACAAGTACCAACATTTGCTGTGGTTTGTTTGTTTTTTTTTTTTCTCAACACAGATGAATTTTCAGACTGCCTACTTTTATACATAGTATGAATGTATTCCCTGGTAAGTAGGAAAAAAATACAGGTAAGCTGTATATTCCTTTCAACATTCAGACAGTTCAGTTACAGAAGTTCACAGCTCCAGAGCATCTACAGCAACAGAACTTCAAGTTTGAGTGGACAGTAAAGCAAGTAAAAGTGTAGTTACTGGGGAAAAAAGTGCATCTACACTCTGTAAACTTTCACATGCTACCAGCAATTTAGTTCCCAAGATGGAGGTTTTTCACTTATGCCATGTACTGAGCAGGACTAAATATTTTATTCAGAAATGCAATAAATTACATTAACAACTGAAAGAAGTATATAACTGCATAAGCAAAAGTAGAAATTCTTGGGTTTTTCCCAATCCATTCCTGACTGTACCTGCCAAGTCAGTGCATATGTCAGCATCTCATTACTATGACCCAGCTGCTTGTAAGTCTACTCAGTGGGCAGCTATAAAGTTGGTATTTTCTTCTGTCTTTGACATACCTCTTATCTTGAAATACAGAATTCATGAGCATTTAATAAATCACTTTAGGTGGTAATTTAACAAGAGGAACAGCTAGCACCAAAAGCTGCTTATAGCAAGACAAATTTTCCTAGACTGCCTTGTTAACCAGATTTTAATAAAAAATTGTACCAGGAAGGGTAGGTATATAAATGCCAATGTCTTTTGTTCACAACATCCGAGCACATGGTTATTTTGGAGCCTTAAATACTTCTGGGCTTGATTCACTGGTGCTGTGCCCTGTGTGCGGCTGCAATTTAGCAATTGAGAATTTGGTATAAAAGCCAACAGTACCAAATCAGAACAGCAGAGATTTTGTACTTGCTTTGCAGTGGTTTAAAAGAACATGGGTGAACAAAAAAAGACTTTTGGTTTTTCCAGTCAAGTTTTACCTCGTGTAACCCCCCAGAAGATCTGAAAATGATTTTATGAAATTGGATTAAAAATAAAAAAGTCAGACAAATAACAACTTGTGTTCCCAGGAATGACTGAGCTTCCCTTACTTTGCACACGCTTTCATACTGGGATTCTCTAATAATTTCAAAAGATACAGTGGTCCCTTCTTGCTACATATTTGTGTATTTACTCACTACAGAAAAGCAGACTTACAGTAGCAGTCAAACTGGCTCAAAGCTTTTTGGCAGCACAAGTAAAACTCAAGTTTTCCCACCCTGAAGAGGAAAAGCTGGGACTGTGTGTCTTAGGGCTGAAAGGAGAATGGCTTGGGAGAGCACTCCGGAGCCAGGCTCGTGCTTTTGCTGCTGTTGGGAGACAAAAAATAATGAATGGGGCACTACTTTTCCTAACCCCCAGCAGTAACTGCCACCTCACATAGACCTTTCCACTGTGCACAGCAATGGGAGCAGCAGCCACTTCCAGCTACTCACTGCCAGGGTGATGCCACCTGTGCTAGATGAAGATAAGGCTGGAGGACATCAGCAGTGGCAGAGGGAAGGTCAGCAGCAAGGGGCAAGAGTTCATGAGGCACTGGCTCTGATCCACTGAAACAGTGCTGTGTAACCTTCCTAATAATTCCCTTTTTTCTCTAGAAGTTCACAGACCTTTCCGTACCACCTTGGCAAGATCAAAGCAATGGAGGCAGAGCAGACTATCATTCACTGACAGAATAGGACTAACTCTCAGAAGGACAAGACACAATCAGTTTTGCACCACTTCAGGTATATGCCAATTCTCCAGATTTTCCTGATGCTGAATCTCAGAAAACAGGAGAGTTTTATTTCGTCACATGAACTCTTTCACTCTTGCATGTTCAGGCCCACATTAGTGAGAAACATTTTAACAGTTTAGTAACTTTCATCAAGACTCTTCAGTTCCTACAACTGCAGCACCAAGAGAACATTAAACAGACAATGAACATTGCCTATCACATTATTTATAAATGCTTTCTAATCCCTGACAGAATTACCTATATGTAGATGGACAAAATATAACCAAGTACCTCCTGCACACTTTGATATTTACAAAGTAAAAAATTGTAAAAATTCATTAAAATGAAGACATTAATTATCTGTCCATGTTCATCACCTAACTTACGCTAAAATTCCACGTGCTATCTAGAGACCTATACTGACATTCACAGAACATTTAATCCAGTATTCCTCTCCAGACTGTGTTCATAAGCTCTTGGAATCACTGCCTGCTTTGTTTGTGAAGCAGACCTGCTGGGTTCATTCATCTTCCATTATGCCAAATTTTTTGTTTTTTCCAGAATGAAATTGGAATTATATATAATACAACAGCCTGCATAAGCCATCCTGTTTTTTCAAAGAGGAAGGGATGTAGAAATGTGGTTCAAAACATTTCGTTTGAACAGGACCATCCACAAATATAATCCTGAGGTACTCTGCAATTCAGTTACCACTGAAATTAGAATCACAGTTTTATATTCAGTATGGAAACATTCATATTCCTGACTACAGAAAGCCTGCTGATTCCACAGTTCTGGGACACATACATTAAATCATTCAGATCACCGATCGTGCTGCTGTCTACCTATTTGTTACATTCTCAGATGAGCTGCAGTGAAAAGAACAACTGGAAGGTCACAGTTACTAAGAAAGAAGAATTAGGGTTGAGCAGAGTAGAAAGAAGACAGGAATCAGGCTGAATTTATTAAATCAGGGCTTTCTTTGCTGGGGGGGGGGGGGGGGGGGGGGGGGCAGGTAACAAAAAACTTCTCAGTAAAGTCACCCACAGTGCTGTTCCTACCTAGGAAGCATCTCTTTGATGGGAAGCTGACCAACTCATATTCACTCACATGAATCAAAAATTGAGGAACTACAGTCTGGCCTCAGTAAATAGATAAAAACAACGCATTCTGAAAACTGTATTTTGGATTGAAAATAGCCTTCTATTTACAAGAAAAACATTTAAGTTTCTTATGAAAGCTAGTCTGTTTCTAACACAGAGTTAACCAATTTCTGAAGTGTTACAGCCAGGCAAATCCTCACAAGAGGAGACAGTAATTTTTTAAGAAAGTTCCTGCAGACCAGTGGTCACTTGGCTCCAAGGGCAGAGAAAGACCAGTAGAACCATATCACTTTACCTTTGTAATTCACTAAGCGCTCTATTTGTGGATGGGCTAGGGTTTAGCCTCAGGAAGTTCTGCTTTAAGTTGAGATGAGTGAGGTCTTGGCTATAAAACAGGTTGGCAGGCAGGTGCTCCAGGCTGCAGCATGAAAGATCCACTGAGCTTATGCGTTGTGATGCAACCTGGAAGTCAAGAGGTACACCAATATGTTAATACTGTAATAAAACAAGAACATTTCCTTCACCCCTAGTAGCACATGATAAACTGTTTTTAAGCACAGCAGGAGTCAGTGTCGGCATAGCTGATCTAATGTGGTTTACATCATTGCTACACGTTATGCCATGACCTCTTGCTTTGCCTCAGTACTAAAACCAGGTCCACAGATGGCTAGCAGGGTGGAAAGCACAAAGATTTGTCAAGCTGCACAAGTGAAATGGATTCATTTTCATCAATGAAGTTATGCAGTACTCTACAACCAGAAAAAAAGATAAGAGATTTGACATTTAGTTTAGCCCTTTAGTTAGCAAGTAACAGCAGCAAAAACATAGCACAGAAGTCTTCTATATTGCTGCATGACTGGTCAGTACGCCCAAGTGAGTGGAGGAGAGGGGATAACAGTGATCATCCTATCTCGGTTTCAAGGGTCAAAAGCAGGTATTAAATGGCAGAAGAAAGTTATCCCATTTTTTTTCTCCAATAAGATATAAACATCACAGCAGCAGCAGCAAAGCACCGAGCGCTCATCTCTTGTCAATGAATTAGAAAACTGTCCAAGAGTGATAAAAATGTGACAAACAACAGATTTGGGGGTTTAACACTTTTTTCTAGAAAGGGGAAGGTAAAACAAACACAGTTTGTAGAGGCTAGAGAAATCATACTACCTAGTACTACATATAGCTAGCATCATTCCACAGACACCTATAGGCAACAAACTCAAGTAACAGCAACTCTGCCCCTTACCAAATCTCTAGGATACAGCTGGGTGAACTACATCTTGCTGCTTTACTTATTTACTAGTCTTTATTAAAAAAAAAAAACCAACCCAAACAACACTGCAATGTAGAATTCTTAAATCTTCTGTCCAATACTATTAAAAATATCCTTTCCTAAAGTAGAGTTGTGGAGCTAGTTACATGACAAAGCACCACCACACAGTAGTACAAGGCAGTGAGGATGGTGCACAAGGAAGAGAAGCAAACAACTCCACCACCATTTTAGACTTCTGGGACTGCACAAACAGGGCTCAAATGGTACATGTTCTGTCAGCTGCTCACTGCAAGAGGAACTATAATTTTATTTTGTCATTGGCACTTTTATTGGCCTCACACGCTAGGATTCTGGAAGTAGAAATGTCATGTCTAAGGGACAAAAAGAGAAAAAAACCCAACAACTCATAATCAATGGCCAGTGACAGTCGTTAGGAGCTTCTGAACTCTGATAAGGAGACACCACGCAATCTTATGGGCAGAGATACAGCCCTTGCCATGGAGTACCCTGAACCTAGAGACATCATGCTTTGCTGGCATAAGTGAAGTAGCTTGCCACTGGAAGGCAGGCCAAGGATTTTTTTTTTTTCTTCCTTTTTTCCTCTCTAGTGCAAGCTATACAGGCCTCAGGATAAGTGATCTCTATTATAAACACATAGCCATAAGCTTCGAGAGGAACAGACGGTGCAGTGTTTTTCTCTAATGCAACCGTTAATAATCCAGTCCTCCCACATCCATTAAAATGCTCGAATTTTTGTTACTCAATTAGTTCAGTCCTTTTGTTACTGTAGCTACTATTTTTCTTCCCCTTGTAGTATTAGGCAAAAATTATTCATAGGCTATTCTAAGCAGTCATTTCTGAAAGCCAGGTATTCAGTCTATTTATGGTGCCAGAACCTGCCCAGTATGGTACAGTTCTCATCACAATCAAAACAAGAGAGATGAAAAAGCGCTGACACCCATTAAATTAAAAAGGAGAATGTGTAATTTCAGGTGTAATGCTTACATACACTGTTGCTTCAACTACTTGTTTGGAATGTGATATGAACAGTAATAAGCAACCCAGCAGCGCTTAGCAAGGTATGTCATGCTAAAAATATCTAAAGTACCAGAACCGGTAACTCTGTGAACCACGATAAAGTAACCAAACAAATCCAAATTCTACTCTCGTCTCAAAAAAAGGACACAAATCCTTTTTTAGAATCACCAAGCCCTGTGAAAAAAATCTGGTTAAAAGTAATTTTGTTTTTACAAGTTTTATGTTCTGGTTATTTTTTGTTTGCTTGGTTTTTTTTAAAGGAATCACTTTGTTATACCAAGAATTTAATGCAATTGACACATATTCAATGATGCCTCTATCACAGCGATAACTGTAAAAGTTAAAACCACGTTTTAGAAGGTGTTAGTTCTGGAATCAACTATGATTTTATAGAAGTCTCTTTTTGTTAGCAAAACAGTATTCCAAGAATTAACTTCTGAATCATCACAAGGAATACTCATAAACAAACACAGTTACTCTGACAGGCAGGGATAAAGACTTTTCTCTTTTCATTGCTCAACACTGTTGTGTAACAAAATCCTAGAGAACAGAGGAACAAGATGAAAAACAAAGAAGAGTGACAAAGGAGAACAGCCTCTTAACAATACTTTCTTTGGTTCACCAGAAACTTTCATCAGTAGTTTTGGAGTATTGAAATTCTGAAATCATATTGTTCCCAAATTGAACAATAAAGGGATATTTCAATCTCGCAATCATCTTCAATTGACTTAAATGCAGTAAGACTGTGCGTGTGTGTTTGCTGTTGTTTATTAAGAGCAAAGCATTTTTCTAAAAGATGATACAAATTTTAATAAAGCATTGGGTTTCCTTGACTCACTGTGGGGAATCACTGCAGAAATACGCTGATAAAGGGCAAGAAAATGCTGACTAGAATATCCCTTATAGTCAAAGAATAAAAAGCAGGGATGTTATCTGCAGAAAGTAGGGTTTCCAGTAGAAGAAAAAAATTTTAAAAACCCCAAACAAACAAAAAAACCCCAAACAAAACCCACCAAAACAAAACAACCCAAGACATTCCACTGTAAATAAATACCCCAAAAAGTTAATCTGGGCTGGGTTCAGACCTGTGCTCCAATAAAAATAGGGAAGAGTCCGTGTGGTAGCAATGCTATAGGAAAAGGCTTTCTAGATATATATGGAACCAGCATCAAGCGCTCGTTAAGGCTTATTTCATGTTTTCTTTTGGAAAACTTGCAAGTATAACTGTTTTATATGCTTTATGTACATATATAAAAACCAATAACACAAGCAGCACAGTTCATGACTCCCCAGGCAGAAGAAGCCATTGCCCAGCTCAACCCCTCTAGAATGTCTTCTCATCGTGTCCCAAACTGCATGCATCCTTAACACGTGCTTTCACACGAAACCCCTGTTGCATTTCCAGTACTAGTAACGTGGAGCAAATGACTGGGGTTAACGACCTTTTTGGAAGATGGTGCGTGACACTGTCTCAGTTACGGCAGCTAAAGCATAAGCTGTAGAGTCAATGCCTGTTTTTGCCAGAGAAGCAAGACACCCAACACCTGGACAGCAGTGTAGCTCAAACACTTAGCAAGATCTTGTACTTTTTGAAGTACTTTTCAGTTGGGATTTTTAATCATCACAAATACAAAGATACAAGATGAAACACTTGGCTTTCTCCATTCTCTGAATGTGATTTTTAAACACATTATGGCCAATCATATTGCAATGCCTCCCATTGTAATACTAGAGGAGTAGTAACAGGGTAAGACCAAACGCAACTTTGCACATCAAACTGCGACATCCAAAGCAGACTTTTTTCTCCAGTTCCTGGTGCAACCTCAGTTATGCAGCCCTGGCATACAGTGTTTTAAGTTTGGGTTTGTTTTTTTTTTTCCCTTTGGTCTCCATGTGAGTATGGCATACTGAAGTGTAGTTTTGAAGAAGTGGTATGCAACTACAGCACAGGTAGTACAAAGAACCCTGAATCTACACACTGCAAACACCAAAAAGCTGTCATTGTGCTTTTAATTTTCCCCTGGGAGCAGTAAAATACAGTTTTATTCTGTGAATACCACCACAAATAATGCTGCCGGAGAGCGCTCTCCCTCCCTTGGGCAGTACACCTTCTGCTACTCCCTACCTAAGACCTGCACATGTGGCAAAGAACTAGAAGTCTCCCAGTTATGAAAACTCATTTTTAAACAAGTTGCTTGTGCCAGAACAGCACTTACAAGTGTAAACAATGATTCAGAAAAGCCAGCAGCACCTTAAAGAAAAAAGGTTTTGTCAAGGTGTTCTGATTTTTTAAAAATTTTTTTTTATTTTTAACATTATTTCAAGACTGGTGAAAATATGGTATGGGTTCACTGTAGATCTTTAGCAATTGGCAACAAAAATACAGAAAAATATTTGTATCAACCAATATTCTTCCCTCTTCTTGCTACACAGGGCTAAAAACCCACTTTGCTTTGTCCATCAGCATAATGCCACCTCTGTCACCGAGCTGTGCAACAAGACTGATTACCGTCTTTGTTTTAAAGCCTTGGCTATACTACAAAAATCATCTGTTGCTGACAATGGATGTCAGCAATGGACACAGCTGAACCCAGCTGTACGGACAAACACAAGCCTTGTTTACACAAGGACATCTTTCGGTGTGACCTGTGGTGTGAATTTAAACCAATGTAATTATGTCTTTTTCCTGTTTACCCTCATGCCATTCCCTATAGCTTTATTCAGATAAGAAATTACTATTTAGGACTTCAACAGAAGACAATTAAAATAACTAAACAGCCCACATGGTAAAGGCAGCCAAATTCCCAGTCTGTTTGAACTGAGTTGATGATGTTAAATTACACCTGCTATAGACATGCTAATGCAAAAGCAGTGTAATTTTTCTCCTTTAGGATTTGTTTTTAAACAGTTCGATAATCATCACATCCCACCAATGCATGCATAAGGCTTAACTAAACAGTGATACATATGCTTGAAATATCTAAACTAACCGCTTAGCACAAACAGGTTCTCCTCAAAATCAACCTTGCTTCAAATCCTAATCCTCCTTTCTATTCAGACATCAAAGCCCCGCTTGGCAGAGAGGCCTCCCTCTGCTGAGCTGAACTCCACAGCCAGGAAACACATCGGTGCCCTCAGCTGCAGTCAAGAGCTGAGGAAATGTTCAGACTGGTAAACAAGCTAATGCCAAAAACCTTAATGAAAGAAGGGGGAAGAATAAGCAAAAAAGGTTTTCTTTTGCTTTAAACTCATATATTTTCATTTTTAAGTGATAGCTTTTAAAATGGGTGCAGTCCAAAGGGTGAAAAGGTAAGGGCTTTTCTGGCCTCTCCTTTTTGTTTTCTTTCAAATGTTAAGTTAGATACATTCTAACTCAAGCTAAAGGCCTTGCAAAGGAAAGATAAAACTCAGCAAAGCTTGAAAACATGTCAGTCAGATTCACAAACCCAACAGGCAATGCCATAGGTAAGAGCCGTAATTGCCTACTAAGACAAAGTGCAGGAGCGCACGCTGGCGTGGCAGCATTCGCAGGGCACGTGCTTCTCACCCCACCTCTCCTCTGCGGGCAATGTAGCCAAAAGCCTCTGGTACAAACATCTCATGCCAGCGAGACTCGGGGGCACGAAGATTATTTAACTTGTCCCTGCTCCCCTCTCCTTAGCTCTGAACAGAGCTCTATATAGCACGCAAAAATAGCTCACTTCTACTTCTGGCCCTTGTGCAAAGCTGTAACAACTTGACTGAAAACAGTAGAAGCAAACGTGTGTGGGGAGGGGGAAACGTGGAGGTAATGAAGCAGAAGTTGCCCTCTTTTACACTTTGTGATAGGAGTCCAGAAGAAATTTCATAGACGTGAAAGTCAGTGTCCCAGGTTTAGCGTCAAGATCTTGAAAGAGAGAATTTGTCAAAAAAGTGACATTTGTCACCTGACATGTTTGGTACTACCTGAAGTCATTACCAGAATACGAGTATTTTTGCTCTTCTTTTAGAGACCAGGTACTGGTATCAATATCACACAGGGAGTGATAGCAACACTGTTACTTTGATGGTAGTCATGCTGGGATGTTCACACTGATAAGACCCCTGCAAGGACAAGGCTTAAGATGCAACCTTGAGTTAAGGGACAGTAATTAGCTGTAGCATTAAGCTACTTATAACTCAGACATGTGAATCTCCATTTGGTGGAAAAAGGAATATTAACATCCTTAAAACAGCTTGACTGAAAACAATTCATCTGCAAATATTGCAAAACAGGTGACAGTCTCACAAAAATTGATAAATACCCCTTTTTCTTCCTACAACTTGTGTTAGGCTTAATTTTTTTACCAAGACAAGCTGCTGTACTGCCAGCAAGCAGACTTTGCAATGAGCAGCCCTCCAGCAAAGACCTTCTTTCAGCATTTACTATAGATTTCAGACTGTTGCCAGTGACACTTCCAATAGTTGTTCACTTGCCTGAGTCTCTCCAGTCCCACATGGGGAGGGTTGTGGGGTTTTGTTTGTTTTAAAGAAGAGGTTATGCTAGGTCCTCAGTTTCTGACCTAGGTTCTCCTAACAGAGCTGCATCATAGGGATTAATTCTACAGTGAGATGAACTCTCTTCATGCCATTATTTCATAATAACTCAGAAAGGCCTTCTGATCCTATTGTTTGTATTATAAAACACTTATGAATATAGCTGTACTGGCCCAAGGCCTAAAACTGGTCTCCAGCACTCATTCACTCTTCTCCCTGGAGACCTTCCTCCTTCTCCCACTAACTACAGAAGCTGCCTAAGGAGACCGAACGTCCCTAAAATTAGTTTTTGCTAATAATTCCTCTCCTTTTTCCCTCCCTGCTACACTTTGCTTGGAAAGGCTCTCAGTGTTACAGCCATTCAGTTTCAAGACTGACTTAGTTATCACCTTGTAAGTACTGAAGTACTGTGCAATGTCAGACCCTGCAACCCCCTCCAGTCTCATGGGATCTGTTCACCACAGACACTTAGTTCCCCTGAGCTTCATTAAGAGAAAAGTTACATTCCCCTGCTCACTCCCACCCCTCTACCCCCAAAAATTACCAAGAACACTTTGGGATCCTCCTGGATTGAACGCACCTTAAAAGGTAACATCTGCGACACCTCACTGAGCTTCTAGCTGTAAGCCATGGTGATGCTTTCCTGTATTTATGCTAGAGCTGCACAAATTCAGCTTCAATAATATCAGAACCTGATTTAGAGGCTTCAAAAGACTTTACCCGAAAGCTTTTCCAGATGTGTGGGCGATACCTAGTTTTCCATTCTTACTCTTGGCTGCAATACTTCGATAACTACTGTATTATTAACTGACAGCAGCAAGTCCAAAACAAGGACCACAGACTCACTAAATTTCAGCAAGGAAAAAGAAAAAATTAAAACAGTGAAGCTATAGTTTGGCTAGAACAGAAATTAAGAGAAAAGCTTGAAGTCACCAGTTACACCACTTTGGAAACAGCTGAACTATTTTGACATGGAAAACTACCCAGCTGAGCCAAAACACCAAGCTTCCCTCTCAAACCATGAAGAGAGACTACAATGAAACACTCAGAAGTTCATTTCCAAAACATCAACTAACCTCTAACAACAAATGGCGCAAAATAATAGGTTTTGTGGGGAAAGAGGAGGAGGAACACTTTCAAGTGTTACCAACAAAAGAGAAACAAAACTGGCTTTAAGTTTGCTTTGCCCAGTCTTCTGCTTTCAGACTTGAGATGACAAGAGGCCACCCATAGCAAGAACGACCAGATATGACTGCAGAGCAAAGGTCCCAGATATTGAAGATTTCACACACACAAAGACGGAAGTCAAGTTCCACAAGGAAACCAGAGGTTTGTTTATGTTCAAATACTTGTAATCACTGCTAAAAGGAAGCTGTGGGTTTATTTTTAGGGATCTATTTTTAGAGAAGGCATTATCTCAATATTGTCATTTTATGGTATTAGAGGAAAAAATGGTTTCCTTTTACTAAACATAGAGTCATCATGTTTCCTGTAAGTAGGAATCAGCTCAGAAAAAAACCCACTGAAAAATGAGAAAATCCTTCAGGGTTCTTTTTTCTTCACTAGGTGTTGAATCAACAGTTGCAAACAGGCTAATGACGCTTCTTAGCCTCACAAATTTGAAGAAGCCTAGATAGTTGTTATCCTCAAAGAAAACAAGCTTTTTGCAGAGCCTTGGATTTGGTTAAAGGCTATTTTCAAATTATGCCACTGATGTTGGCATTACACTAAACTCATTTTTAGGTCATACTAGTATACAGTAGTATAGAGAGACTAATTTTCAAGCCTCCAAGTGCTACTGGCATAAGAAACAAACCAACTACTGCACGGTCACCCTCTTGGTGACCAGCACGTCCCTGACCTCCAACCTGTCCCCAGCACACACACAAACATGGTAGCCCAGAATCATGATGGTACATTCAAACACATGGAATAAGACTACAAAGTTATAAGAAAATGTCAGAAACTCCTAACTGCAACACAAATAGTTTGTTGCACACAACAATTATCTGTAGAATTATCAAAGGGAGTAAGCAATAGCCAAAGGTAAAAGCAAAAATATGCATCTAGAAATTTGGATCTCAAGGAAACTAAGGCAAAGTTCTCTATAGTTTTCCTCCAGAAGAGGAATATCCGTTCCTTAGGAGGCTAAACAGACACCTGGAGAGAAGATACTGCATCCAGTGTCTTTAAAATATAAATTGGCAGCACCATAACAAATAACATCCCAAATAACTTAGAATAAACTACTTTATCCTTACATATGATTTTTTCCTACACTTGCCATTGGCACTGCTCTGTGGTCAAGGCTTTGGAAAAAGGTATTCTGAGCTGGCTCTGACCAGGAAGCATTAGAAAAGCCTGTCCTTAATGCCTCTAGAGAAAACTGAGGTTTGGTAATAAAAATCCCTGCAATGATGAACTCTGTAAAGATGTTACAGCTCATTATAGTACCTATAAATGCATGTGAAACAGATCAATTGGCTAGTAGGTAAGCCAAGGCAAGTACACTGTAGGGCTAATTTAATCACAAGACTAGTGCCTTCAAGCATTCTTTACAGGCTGAAGGCTGTATTTTGTATTAAAAAGCTCTGCAAAGTCTGTTTTGCACACTGAAGTTAGAATCTGCACATTAGTCTTTCTCCTGCTTGACCATGCCTGATATGAGAAAGTCAGACACTAGCATCTGACAGTATCTGAAATAAAGATGAAGTTATATGCACAAGTGGAGATGGCTTATTAACCGTCACTTTAATTAATGAGCAGAATCTTCTGTGCTGAAGGAAGAGGCAGTCCCGCAGTTGATTGTCTTTCACTAGCTCAAAGGTGGATGAAGTGCAACTGAAAAGCGGGTAGTTCTTTAATCAGTAACGCTCAATTGTTGCTCACTGCATTTCCTCAGCACCATTCCTGTAAAATGCCTGCACAAGCTGATCATCTTTGTCTCCTATTTCGGAAATATATTTGCAGAACTGCAGTCAAGTTCAGGAATTAATTTTTAAATTCTATAGAATGTATTTATGTAAATATGGTCTGTAACACCACGCTTGTGTGCAGTCAGAACTCAGACCCTTTTTCCTCAGCAGAAATAAAAATCATATTACTAGAGTCATAGATCAGCTTAGTCCTCTTCACATGGTCAGCCTCACAGTTCCCAACATAGTCTCCAAACACAATGGTTAAACTTGTACTGAAAAAATAGCTAGAAGACTCAGGCAGCTGGTCAGAACTAGGTAACTTTAGAGGGAAGGAAAAAAAAGCTAAAAAATTGATTTTGCATTGCTGCTCCAGATAGGTCTCTACAAAGTCTGTTATTTTCTGCTAGTTTCACAGTGCAAATAAATGAATGAAGACAGCATTCTGTGCTGACATGAAAGGAGTAAGACCAATATGGCAGCATGACCTTCTTCCCTTGAATTTGCTATTCTTGCTATTTTTAGCACTTTTAAAATATAATAAATGCCGAGGTCAATTGCAAGAGGTTTAACAAGGCCAAGTGCTGGGTCTTGCACTTCAGTAACAACAACAACATGCAACGCTACAGGCTTGGGGAAGAGTGGCTGGAAAGCTGCCCAGCTGAGAAGGACCAGGGCTTGATGGTGGACAGCCAGCTGAACATGAGCCAGCAGTGTGCCCAGGTGGCCAAGAAGGCCAACAGCATCCTGGCTTGTACCAGCAACAGTGTGGCCAGCAGGACTAGGGAAGTGGTCATGCCCCTGTACTCGGCACTGGTGAGGCCACACCTCAAATCCGGTGTTAAAAGTTTCGGGCCCCTCACTACAAGAAGGACACTGAGGTGCTGGAGCGTGTCCAGAGAAGGGCAACGAAGCTGGTGAAGGCTCTGGAGGGCAGGTCTTATGAGGAGAGGTTGAGGGTACTGGGGCTGTTTAGCCTGGAGAAGAAGGGGCTGAGGAGAGACCTTCTCGCTCTCTACAAGTACCTGAAAGGAGGCTGTAGTGAGGCGAGTGTTGGTCTCTTCTCCCAAGTTTACTAGCGATAGAACAAGAGGAAATGGCCTCAAGCTGCGCCAGGAGAGGTTTAGGTTGGATATTAGGACAAATTTCTTTACTGAAAGAGTGGTCAGGCACTGGAACAGGCTGCCCACAGGTGGTGGAGTCACCATCCCTGGAGCTGTTCAAAAAACGCGTAGGCATGGCACTTCAGGGCATGGTTTAGGGGACTTGGTAATGTTGGGTTGACGGTTGGACTTGATGATCCTAGAGGTCTTTTCCAACCTTCATGATTCTATGATTCTATGATTGCATTGGGTTTGTGTGGCACGGTTTTGGGAGCCTGGGGACTACAAGGGTGGCTTCTGTGAGAAGCTGCTAGAAGGCTCTTCTATCTCTAATAGAGTCAATGTCAGCCAGCTCCAAGACAGACCCGCTGCTGGCCAAGGCTGAGCCCATTAGTGACAGTCATAGCACCTCTGGGATAAGCATTTAAGAAGGGGGAGGGAACTGCGCAACTGCAGCCACAGTGAAGAGTGAGAACGTGAGAGGAACAATTCTGCAGACACCAAGGTCAGTGAAGAAGGAGAGGAAGGAGGTGCTTCAGGTGCCGGAGCAGAGATTCCCCTGCAGCCCGTGGTGAAGACCATAGCCAGGCAGGCTGTCCCCCTGCAGCCCAGGGAGGGTAGCAGTGCAGCAGATATCCACCTGCAGCCCATGGAGGACCCCACGCCAGAGCAGGTGGATGCCCGAAGGAGGCTGTGACCCCATGGGAAGCCTGCACTGGAGCAGGATCCTGGCAGGACCCGTGGAGAGAGGAGCCCACGGTGGAGCAGGTCTGCTGGCAGGACTTGTGACTCCATGGGGGACCCACGCTGGAGCAGTTGATGAAGAACTGTAGCCCATGCGAAGGGCCCACACTGCAGAAGTTTGTGGAAGACTGTATCCCATGGGAGGGACACCACGCTGGAGCAGGGGAAGAGTGTGAGGAGTCCTCCCCCTGAGGAGGAAGGAGCGGCAGAGACAACATGTGATGACTTGACTACAGCCCCCATTCCCCATCCCCCTGCGCTGCTGGGGGGAAGGTGGTAGAGAAAATCAGGAGTGAAGTTAAGCCTGCGAAGAAGGTGTTTTAAGATTTAGTTTTTTATTTCTCATTACCCTACTCTGATTTGATTGGTAATTCATTAAATCAATTCCCCCTTATCTCGATCCACGAGCCTTTCATTGCATTTTCTCTCCCCTGTCCAGCTGAGGAGGGGGAGTGATAGGGAGGCTTTGGTGGGCACCTGGTGTCCAGCCAGGGTCAACCCACCACAAATGTACATTGACATCATAATTTAGTCTCTCCTTTTTCACAGAAGATTAGGGTCATCTGGAACACCACATGCATTCCCACTGCAGTCTTGAAAATAAAGGTGACTGAAATAGGGAACGGAAAATACAAAAGGCATGCAGGAGAAAACTCTTAAGTTTGGTGTTTTTTAAATCAAGGATCTCTTTTTGGATATTACTCATATTTGAAACAGGAGGGTTCTTTTGTGTATAGGTGCAAATCCACCCTGGCACCTAAGCCCCACACAACGGCTTCTTCTGCACTAAACACACTGTCATTACAGCCACAGCTGTGCAACTCAGCCTGTGAAGCGGTCAATGCTGTGCACGCACACACGGCTGTGTGCCTGTACATCTCTACGTATCTACATGTATAGTACAGCCATGCACAGGCAGCTTACGTGAGGAAGTCATGCATTATTTATAGCCCTCGCCTCTCACCACCTCTCTTCCCCTACCAGCCCAGTTGAACCGAGCACTAAAGCAGGAAACAATTGTCGCATGAAGCTGTCGACACACTTCCTGCTCTTCTAAAGCCGAACGGGGAGAAGTTCTGCAGGGTCAGATAACCCGATTCAGCATGCCCAGTGATGCACACTATTTCCAAGAAGATAAAATTCTGTACTACGTCCCTGCTTAAGCTCTGCGATACTGAATTTCTGAGGCAGACGTTGACATCCCATTTGAATTGCATGCCCTGGAACATGGAGGACTGACAACCCTTTTTACTCTGGCCAAACCATCCACATCATGAGCTGTGTAGTAGTCAACACTTACACAGAAATTTCACATGTTGAAAAACATTAAACTAAGTTAGCTGTTAGAAGTGCCAAACAGCAGGAGTTCGCCACCACACCCCAAATACGAGCCTCACGACAGCAAGTTCCACCACTCAGTAAACACCTTATACATAAAATCTCTCTCTCTCTCCTGCTACATTAATGGTGTAGCTTTTTAGGTTTTGGAACTGGCAAACGAGGAAAGCCCTCATCATGTCCTCTTCACTGTTAACTGTATATTCTTTGCCCATCCTTCTGCATTTGACATTCAAGTAGTAAACAGTGGCAGATCAGAATCGCTCAGCAAGTAATTGTGTGGGTTCCAGAACCATCATGCCAACTTTACACAGACAAAATTCTTTAAAGCCATGAAGATGTCCCTTTCTTCCCCCTCCACTCCCCCTCCCAGTTGCATCAGCTTATTTTTCAACATTTGGCAACAGAATGAACATATTGGATCACAAAGGACCAAATTTTGTTGTTTTCCTTTTGAGCTTCCTTAATTAGGGCTCCAGTATTTGGAAAAGTATACGGAAAGAAATGCACTGTGGTATAGAACTGTAAATATTAACGAACAAGCCACATTTCCAGCTTTTAAAAATATTCCGTTTGAGGCTAAATCAGCATATCTAAAAGTGACCTATTTGGAGTAAGTATGTCACCAAGTTTGATATTTAGGTCAGTATTTGTGCAATAATTCCAGTCCGTCCTGAAAACGGCAGTTCTGTTCACCTCAGGACACACACATACGGGGAAACCAATCCTAACACCTATTCACAAACCCCTTCCAAAAATTTACTGGGCAGAGCATGAGAGCTGTCCTGGCTAGGATAGATTTCACTGTTAGAATGAATCAGATTATATAGGACCAATGATCATGTGTAATTAAATTGAGCCCAAGTCTCTGCAAACATGAATTCAAAACTTCCTTAGCATACATGTATTTATTGCAGGAGTGATGCGTTAGGATTTGTCTCATTCTGGAACACCACTAAAAAGTCAACTTTGCCAGTATTCTGTGGGGAGAAAGATTGCAGAGCAAGCATTCTTTGCAAAGTCTCCTTTCAAGATTAAGCTTGTTATTTAGAAGTTAAAATAACATCATCTTCTAGCTCTTTTGAAGTACACAGAAGACAGACATGAAAATTCTTTTCATAGTTAAAACCTGAATTGAGCAATTTTAATGAAATTTTTACCAGGGATCTCCTTCTGCATTAAAATTTGTAATTAAAGCTTTCATTACACTTCTAAGTATCAGAAGCCTCAGTTTTCAGTAGCATGCATCAGGAGCCTGAAGGACTGCAGAAAAACTACCATTGAACATAAGTTAACATGAATGTCAGTTTCAAAACAAGTGCCATTAAATAACATCTATATTTAAAATACAGTCTTAAATATTATTCATACTAATTCACAAAAGTGCAAGTACTATATACACCACCACGATTAAAAAAGAAACTGTAAGCATCATGTGACCTAGCCCATAACAAGCAACTAGAAGCTCAGAGTTAGAGAACCATAGCATCTCCCTTCCTAAATTTGCTTGCTTTTAGACATAAAATGCTTTACATGGTATTTTTTTGGTTAGCAAGAATATTTCAACTTCTTTGAACTTGAGTAGCTTCCAAACACCTGAGGCAGAGTACCTCATATAAATGTTGGGTTTTTTTCCTGCGTGAGAACACTAGCTTGCCTGAACTACAGAGCTGAAGATGAAACTTTTTCTCATTTATTTGTGCATGTAAGCCAGGGACGATGCACCTTACAATTACACGCTTGGACACGAACAGCATCAGCTGGAGGAAATTTGAGTTACTTCTGCAGCATTACTAGTTTCTCTGTTTCTGTTCTTCAGAAACAGTGTTACTGCACAGTACTTCCCACACAACTGCCTTGCATACAATCATGCTTGTCTCTGTTTTTCAGTCTAAGGATAGAAAACCCAAACATTAAAAAAAGCAACTTGAAGTGGCAAAGTACTGTTCTGAAATCCATGCATCCAGAATGCTGAGCCTCAGTTTTTGGGGCTGGGGGTTGGGAGTTGGGGAAAATGAAGCATCATTTTTTCCTTGAAGGATGTTTTACCAACAGAAAGAATAGCATAGCAAACTTCTTCAGTTCTGACAGTCTGAAAAGACACTTGAAACTATATATTTTCTTTCTACTCCATGTAAGAAAAATGGGAGGATATCATGAGTGCATGGGGATATGTTCTCATGCTGGCTATCGTCCCAATGCTGTTAGTCATTTGGGTGAACCAGAGAGAAAGAGAGAAGCACAGCATGGCACAGAACAAGCTTATGCTGCCAGTAATTCAGAGGGGGTTTCTGGCCATTTATCTCTACTTCTGAAGTTCATTGTTTTCCACTGTTTTTCTCACTCATTAGATTTGCCTTTCATTTATCTGATGTCAAAGCCTCTGGAGATGAAAGGGCACTACTCTCCCAGAGAGAGCCACAAAGCAGCAAGAACTCAAAAACCTGACAGACCATGCCTCACCGTCTCATAAAACATGCCTTGGGGATTTTTACCTTGAGGCTTAACAGACCTGAGCAGGGATGCCAGAACAGCGTCTTTAAAAAGAATTTAAAACTTACTAGAAAAAAAACTAAAGGACATTTTAAATGATGCATGTGTTGGGAGGTGCAAGTGTTACTGCTCAAATAAAGTTTGACATAATAATCAAACCTCTTAAAAAAAGCCCACAATCCAGGCTGTACCACTGGCAATAAGCTGGATAATACATTATTGGAATCTAAAAAGACAGATCTAGTGTGCCATAAATATCTCTAAGTAGTACTACATAAAACCAAGTTGCTTTAACATAGCGAAGAGCATGAACAGACAGCTCTATGAACTATAAAACTAACAGACAGTTTAGGCCCAACTAAAAAACCGAAGAGAGTGCTGACAGGACAGCAAAAGAACCTGTGTGTTAAAAATAAAAAAAATCAGTAGTCCAAGATACATAAATTACTTCAGAGAGGATTTATCAAAAAAGTGTCAGGTTTTAAAAGAAAAACAGGTAGTTGCAAAAACAACCTTTCAACAACAAAAAGTGGAACCAAGGACCTAAATTCCCATAATAAATTGTGCCCTAAGCACAGTATAAAATTTAGTTTATGAAGGTTTTAGTATTTTTTTTCTACTGACATAAAATGATTGCTTATTAAAAAAACAAAAATCAAAGTTATAAAACTAAAGAAAGATTCAGCAACATTTCCAAGCAAGAAAAAAAATTCCTTAATTCTAACAATTTAATCTTTAGGCTCTGTGTAGGGAATGAATTAAAAAAAAATCCAACACTATTTTACGTTTTATTATCACTGAAATAAAGCTTTTTAAACTGAAATTTTGACAGTTCTATTTGTCATCCTTTTTTTTCTAAAGATCTCACTCTGTCCATCCAGCTGTATCATTATGAGAAAAGGAAGAAAGTCCAGCACAGTACTTTGCTTACAGAACCATGGTAGAAAGAAGTCCCAGTATAAACACAGAAAAATTCAGCTCCCTATTACCTGTTATCAAGAGCTCCCAAAGTGAGGTTTTTTTTGTGCGCCACTAACAGCAGCAGCAACAATTCATGATAATGAACCCAGAAGAATGACTACATCACTGCATGGAGAACACAGAACTGGGGGAAACACTACAAACGGGGCAGGGATTAGCACTGTTCTCACCTTTGATGCTTGTCGAAGCCATCGCAAATATTCAGTGAAGTTATCGAAACAAATGTAGTAGGTCTGGCTTTGAGGTCCAGAAGAGCTAAATGCTAAACAGTGCTGGTGCTTTTTCACTTCTTCCACCTACAGTAGAGACACAAAATTGTTAGTGAACAAGAGTCAAAAGCCTCTTTGCAGAATTTCCCCAGGGCAAAGTTAAACCGTGCTCCAAAAAAACAGCTCTTCAAGTAGAGTTCAACTAACCCTCTCAAGCACTCAAGCTGGATCTTGGCTGCCAAATATTCATGAAATCTACACAAGCAAGGAATGAGAACAGAAGGGTGAAGGAACCAAAGGAGAAAAACACCAAACACGTCAATATTTTAAGAGACTGAGCACCATAAAAGGTTTCCCAGTGAAACACATTTAAGGCTGCCTTTATACAGCTTAAAGTAGTACAATTTATACTGCTGGTTATTAAAAACAGGCTTAACAAAATGCTTCTCTTACAGCCCAATTAAATCCTTTGGCATTTCTCAACTTGCTAAAAAACACCCAGAATACATCATTCTGCTACCATACACGAGAAGTCCCACACAACTTATGGTCTCAATGTTTCAGCACTGCATTCTGGAAAGCCTTTGCAAACCAGGAAGTGCAGAGTATTTATGGGGTTGAGGAAGAATATTTTTGAGTGATAATTTAAAAAACACTTAGGTCTGTGCCAAGCATCCTCCTCCCAAGCTTTGTCAGCAGAAGCCCTCAGTACATTTTTCTCAGCTTGTTTCTCCTTTTCTTTTAGAATTTGTTGTCAACTTTCTGCTTAACACAGTCTGCATGTTTTACATTACACAAGGCATTTCTGTGCAAAAACAACTTAGAAATTTCATGCTAAGCAATTAAAAAAAGGTACACAATCTCTTCTCTTTTTAAATTAAAAAAAAAAAATCTCTTTATCTCAAAGAAAAGGCCAATGGGGACCTCAATCCTGTCCTCTCCAGTGTGCTACAGCCAGGAATATAATTCACTATCAGAGTATTAATGGATCCACTTTAGTCTACATATGAAGCTTTTTCCTCTCCCAATGACTCTTAAAAATCAAACTTATCAGTATGCAATGTAAAAGAACATTACTTCAGGTGTAAATTCATCCTCAAGCTAATGATTCTCCTCCCATTACCTTAGCTAATCAAGCCAATAATAGCACTCTGAAACACTAGGCTGAAATAGTAGTGTTATAATCTTACTATCTTCACTAAGGTTTCACAGAATCACAAAATGGTTGAGGTGGGAAGGGACCTCTGGAGGTCATCTGGTCCAACGCCCCTACTCAAGCAGGCCCACCTAGAGCTATTTAATCAGGACTGTGTCCAAATGGCTTTTGAGTATCTCCAAGGAGGGAGACTCCACAACCTCTCTGGGCAACCTGTGCCAGAGCTCAGTCACCCTCACAGTGAAAAAAAAATTTCCTTGTGTTCAGACTGGACCTGCTGTGTTTCAGATGTAATCAATCAGAAAAAAGTCCAGTTTCAGCTTTTCACAAGTAAAAGTGTTTGTTGCTGTTAGCTTGCATTAGACCACGACTCATACAATGCTGAGCACTCAAAAATCCCCAATGTTGAAAATAAGCCCATCCCCTTATCGGTTAATTTTCAGACCTTAGAGTAACCCAGCATGGATAAAAACTGGATGAAGAGGCATGGCACAGATCATACACAATACAGGTGCATGGATCCTTTGGCAGTGTACTATTACACATATAAAACATTTAACACTGCACACACGGAAAGGAAACTGAATGTGTTTCCTTTGCTTTTCTTTAGCACCTTAATCCACACATTGTAAATTGTGAAACATGACTCTGACCACAAAAGTCATTTATATACTTTGATAACCCCACTTACAGAAACAAGCTTTTGAGGGGCTAAGAATCATGATAACTGAATGCAATTTTCTCTGCGTAAAGAGATAGGGGGTTAAGCAAGCAAATATATAAAATAAAATATCTTACTTTTCCACCAATTAAAGGGAGGACATGCATCTTTCCAGTCTGACTTTCTTTTACTGATGAGACAATTAGGCATGTTCCACAAAGGATGGCTTGGCGTCTGGTCCATCTGTTGACTGGCAAATGTATTTTCCCTTTTCGAACATTGTACATTCCTGAGAGCTGAATCCGTTCGGAGCTGCCAATGCTGTGGGGCTTTCCTGAAATAGAAACAAAAGCATCCACTTAATCATGGAAAATCTTTGCCTCTTTCCCTCAAGTCATCCCAAGACGTTATCAGTAAGTTTTCAAACTACAGATCGCAGCACGACAAATGAAACAAAACTTCAAAACCATGCAAGCAGGTAATTTAGTATCATCTTCAGTACAGGCTTCTTTTATAGGTAGAATTATATGACAGGCTGGTATCATGGAGAGCAGCTATGGTCTTGCAGTACATGAAAAAATCTGCAATAGTCACAGAAGTACCAATTAATGGTAACAGTCTTCTCTATGGGACCTGGAAATCAAATGCTCATCCTCAACAGCAATTAATCAGTTACAGTTGAGTTCACGTTGACTGTTTGGTAACTGCAAAAGGGGGTGATGTACTGCACGCTGACCTGCACCTTTGCACTTCCATGTCTCTTCTGGGCATCCTTAAGGTCATGGTCTGAATAGCTTCAACAGATTCCCAAAGAATACATTTCTCTCCAGCCCACCCTGTTCAGTCTAAACCCCACTGCTAAGGTAGTGCACTCAGCCACAATGTAAACAGATGCAAACTAGATGAAACCCCTCAAAGACCTGCTTCAGTCTGAGTAGGGCTTTGGAAAGAACGAAGTTCTTCTGTCTGTATTGCAATGAATTCACTATTTATAATAATTCAGAGTATTAGCAAGACTACTAGTTAGACCTGGTAAATGACTTTAAATGGCTCAGATTCTACTAATCTAATCTATTAGTAAGATTCTACTCTATAGAAACCATCATTAACAATGGCAACACAGAGACAAGCATCTCTTGTCTCTACTCTTACAGGACCATGATTTTTAGGAAAGGAACAGAAAGAAACACAATTTACTCATTCTAATCTGAAGTATTTATCCACATCAAGTTACCCTATCAATCCTTAAACATCCCAGCCCAGATCTGAGTCATCCAAATACACTAAGTCTTCTGCAAACCGAGACAAGAGGTAACCATGTTCAAGTTAAACCAGATGAAATTTCTGGAAGAATACCAGTGTTGGTGAAACTTTGGAAGAGAGCTCCCCTGGATAAACAAACCAAAGGCTACGTTAATTCCAAGCAACTTCCCCATCATGATAAAAGATAAATCACTCATTTTCCTACACTAATCTTTACCCAAATTCTTAAAAATCAAGGAATTAATAACTAGTTAGGACTCCAGAAAAGCAGAGAGTTAATCCTGTCTAGCCCCGATACTTCAGACCAGTGCCAATTAAACTGTAGCAATGACAAATGCTGCACACTATTAATCCAACTTGCTATTACTCCTGCTTTTATGACAGCTCATTTGTCTCAATGAGTCTGCTCTTGCCTTCAAATTATCCATGGGAAGAGAGAAGACACCTACCACATGGCCTACCCACTGCCAGTCTCTCACCCCTGCCTACCCTGCACCAATTCTTGCCCTTATCTTTAAAACCAGCTTCCTTGAATCTTCCTGCCAGTTTAATGAGCCAAGACTTGGCATAGTTACCCTCAAGCCTTGCTCTGCTCTAATAAACACTAGCATTTAGGCTACCGATGTCTGCCAGTTTGGATCTGCAGGAACATCACTGTTGCTTGAAGCTAAAAGACTGAAACTTTAATGCCCACAGGGTATGAGCATCTAATACAAAAATAGGTGCCCCAAGAAAGTGCTAATTTCACTGCCAAGAAAATTCAAATCCAAGAACAGAAACTGTGGATAAACACTTTGCCCAACAGAATAGAGGGGAACAGGGGACATCCGTTCTATACAAAGCTACAGAAAGACTGATAGGGAATACAAGTGAGTAAAACAGAGCAACTCAGCCTTAATTAAACACAAAAGCTGAATCAAACTTCACATTTGGAATACGAAAAATGTGGTTGCTAAAGTAACTGATAATTTACCTAGCTTGTGCAGAACAGGGGACTCCATGCCACAAAGCATTGATTAAAGGATTAACCACACACAGAAGCAATAAAATCTCTTTAATGGACTAAAAGTGCCTGGTAAGTATTAATAGTACAGTTGTATAAGGAAGAGTTGTCAGGGGTGTGGGTAGTTTCACCTCAAAAATGATGTTTTACAGTCATCTTCTGGGGCCTGTTTCTGGCTGTATACTCTCTGACTTCACTGGAAAAGCACAGCCCACTGCTGACTGAACCCCTTAGGATTGCAAAGTGCAACTTCAATTCCTTGGGAAGCCAAGCTCGTTTAGCATTTCAATATAGCCGAATGCAACTTTACCCATCCAGGAACAAAGGGCATAATTCACACTTAATACGGGCAGACTTGTGTCCTGGAAAACACCAAATCTCAGAAGTTCTTTGGATGTAATTATGGTGGATAACAGAGGACCAGCTCCCGCTACAGTGCTGCAGCCAAGAGGCTTAGCAGGAAATACAACAGCATTCAGGAGCAATAGAGAAATAATGTTACCCTGGCCAGTCTAGTGGTAAAACTACCACCACACCCGGTGCCCATACTTCACAAAGGGTGCTGAAAAATTAGTTTTCAGAAAAGTTGGGGGTGGGGGCGGCGGCAGGGAGGAAATCAGAAGCCTGAGAAACCTGCTTCTTAGGACCAGGCTTTCTTGGACTAGCTACATGAAGTTAGGCACAGCTGAACCTGTAAAACTATGCAGAAGTCTCTAAAAGGCAGTTCTTGAATTTTCATATAAATTCACAGTTTGTAAGTCACAAGACAGTAACAATGAGTATTGTCAGTAAATGTTTACTAGAAAAGCCAATACAGAGCTATCACTAGAAGTATTCATGCTAGGTATGAACTGTACTTTCTCTCAGACTTTGGATTTGATGGCAAAATTACCAGGGTAAGAATCTTCAGTTATTCCTACAGAGAGACATAGATATAGATATAAATACAATGTATATAAAAACTAAATTTTTATAAAAACAACAGCCCCTTCAAACTCTAACAATTTAAGGCGCTTCTTCCCAGCAAGTACTGTCCCTTGCTATGTAAAAGCTAGAAGATTCCTGATGAGAACATACAGAAATAAATTCTGGGTCTATTTCATTAAAGCAAATGGTTTCTCTCTTCCTATTCTTGTCTACTTCACTACATAACCAACCATGTGGTTGTTGCACCAGATGATCTTTCGAGGTCCCTTCCAACCTGGGCTCTTCCACAAGTCTATGATTCTATAACTTGAAAAACCCATGACATCCAATATTAAACATGTTGTTGCCCAACACGCAATCTGCTCACATATCATTCAGGTTTTTTCCTGCTAACAGTTTGTAATCATTGAGATTTGATAGTATCACAGTGTTCTATTATCATGCAAGTGGGGTGGGGAGGAAGTCAAAAGCTGCTGGGTTATTTTGATTTTAAGTAGACGTTCTTCAAGGACATACCAACTAGTCATGGAACCAGATCCCTAAATCCACAGAAGTTTTGCAGGTAACTGTGAGCAAAAGCTGTTTGACAAGAAGCAGCCTTGCCTACTGAAAGATAAGCGTGGACAGACTGCAGCTTTAAAGAGCTCAGATATTTGCTGCCAGGAAAGCATAAAAGCAGGAAAAGTTTAAATGACAGTGAGCTCTGCCACAACAGAAGTGGGATGGGACTTGGAAACACTGTGAAGTGATCACAGCACTGGCTGCTCCTCACTTCAAGGAGGAAAACAGCAGGTAGCAGAGTCCCACACTGCCCCACAGCGCAACTCCTGCAAGAGGGCTCATCCCTGACACGCTGGGGACCAGAGGACAAGGAAAGGGCGCAGAAGTGTACCTGCCTTTACTATGGCCTGGAAAATAATAAAATAAGAAGGCAAATGACCTTTTCTTCCAAGTTTACAGGAGGGATGAGGCAATTTGTACTTCACCAAAATGCCTTCAGGCTAAGGATCAAAGACCGCCAATTACGGCATAACCATAGCATCACCACCAAAAATCAGTTGGTTTTGAGGTAACCTGCCAGTACCAGTGAAAGCACCATGTTCAGTAAAAGCATCAGCAGTTCGGAGGTGAGCTTCCTCAATCTGTCTTGCAGACCTCTGGCTTGAGATTCAGAAGACAGCACAAGATTCATATTGAGATTTTTCTTCAGTTTAAACTATACCTAAAGGGAGCAGATGAGTTTGCACAGGGGCCTGTGATATTATATTGGAGCCAACAGTCATGCAGATAAAATGGTAACGATGATCATTTGTGACTTGAAACACAAATCTGAATCGTGCCAAAAACCTAAGGTAATTATTGTTGCCTCAATCCGGGTGGAGGCAAATATGCCAAAGCATCTAGGAGAGGCGCATACCAGAAAATGTTTTTCACATGCTAAGCCCAACCAGAGCAGTTTGAGTATTTTAGCAAGAAACCATAAAAAGATTATTTTTCACTCCTGTCAGGACTCCAAGACTACAGCAACTCCTAAGCACCCCCACAACAAGACTTTTGTTCTGCATGAGGCGTTAAAAGAGATGCCTCAAAGAATTATGAGCAGACCACTCATTTGGCTATCTTGACATTCATGGTTGAATTCCTCTCAGTTTTAGCTTGTCCCAAGTCCTGGAGGGAATGTAGCGGTATTGAGAAAAAGGACAGAGAAAAGCAGGGAATTTGATTGAAATGGTGGGACTGTTGTTGGAACCCTGAACCCTACGCTACTTCACAGGAAACACGGATGGGACACCAACCATATATCCAAGATGTTAGAGAACTAAGACCTCACCAGGAGCAGCCCGCGGAAGCTCCGGATACACAACATACTGACATCCCGCCTAGTGCAAAGACTTCAAACCTTATTAAATAAATACCCACAGCCACTTGCTTTGGATTCTGGAGTAAAGCTCTTTATCCCAGCAATGGAAGGCATATGGAATACATTACCATCAGAAGTTATAAAATACCAGCTCATTATAGGACATAAAAGTACTCGAAAAAAAACTCTGCAGCTATATGGCTGATTAAGTTGCAAGTACTTATTATTCCCCCCTGTTTGAAAAGTACAGCCAATAAAGTCTTCCTCTAAAGAATGATTTAAGATGTTACCAAAATAAGAGCAGGGAAAAGTGTTGACATAAGAAACGTGTTCACTTCTGTGCAGCGGGTCTTATTTTTATTACTAATATTGGTCTGACGGAATGAAAACTAAAAATTCTCCAAGATCTGCATAGCACAGCCAGCCCAGCCAGCTGGAAAGACTGCCTGCCCTGAGCCACCTTAGGTATTCACCAGTGGTAAGAGCGGCTTAGTTATTCAGTAGAAATAACATCTAAGTTTGAGGCTTAAATGACTGAATGACTCTGAGTGCCTAATTTAGGGATGTCCTTTTACAGCTACAGCTGGGCCAGCTACAGAGGTCGTCATCCTCATCTGCACACTGTTGGGCCCCTGGCCCAAGGCCAGCATTGCATCAACCCTACTGCATCAGCTGCTCCTCGTAAGCTGCCCCTAAGCCCTTTCAGACAAAACAGGCTGCTTTAATTTCTTGCATCTCTTTTTGACTGAGAGGCCTTAGGGACAGCTCACAGTGAGTAGTTCAGCATGGAGAGCAGAGGAATGGCCCATCAAGGCCAGAGCTGTAACACAGGGGCTGCTACTTGGAGAGGATATGTAATTAAACCCACCCATGGCTTCCACCAAGCCATTTCAGAAATAAGGTATTTCACACAGTAACACTATATGAACATTAAGCCTTGTATGCGCTGGAGAAAAATAAAAGCCCAAAAACCACCAGTCAGTTTAGAGGACTTTGGTCTGAAATCCACTAGGAAAGCAAAACTATTTCCTAGTTGACCAGGTGAAATCAGCAGGGTGGGTGGTAGCCTCTTAGTTCACACCTGAAGCACCATCCCCACCATCCCTCTGAACTGAAATCAGGAACACCTCACACTCACCTTGCCTGCAAACCTGCAAGTCGAGGCTCAGCACTGGTCTTGCCTAAGTATAAGTGCAAAGAAGCCTCAACTAGTTCAAAACACTAAAAGCCCTTAAGTGTCTTTGCCCATCCTTCAGGAAACTGTGCCTCAATAGCTGGTGCTGAACCCTTACTGTCAGATCATTCTGCAGATTTCTACTTTTGCCCAAACCCTTTCGTTAAACACAGGTGAAGCTACCGCCTGCAATGTTTTTGAAGCTTCTCAGTCATTTAAGGCTGCTTCCCTTTGCATTCTTTTCAAACTAAGGACAGCGGTGATGACTTCAGGCAAGGCCCAGTGCAATGAGATGTATAAAAATAAACCAGCAAGTTGGATTTAAAAAGAAAAAGAGGGCAGCAAAGGAAGCGGAAAAGCAGAAGTAAACACTCTGAAACTATTGTATTGCTCTCATTTTTATTTTAAACTTATGAAAAAAAGCCTACTTACAGTTACATGCTTATTAGAAGTATTTTGCCTTTTGAATGTCCACACTGCCATAATTTAAGAACAAAGGCACATAATTCGCAGGTTTTATGTTTAACTAAGACCAAGGATTCACCTTGTAGTCTCTACCAGCAACCAACCAAGGATGCTTTTGTAAAGGTAACAGACTAAGTGTATATATATATAGCAAAATTTCACCTGGCAAACCATTCCAAAACCAGCAGCTGAATTTTTGCACTCAAATCTACTTAGGCTCTTAAAAATTCCTGTAAGATCTAACACAAGGCTGCCAATTGATTCCGTATTGCTCTGTGGAAGAGCGACTCAGTCACCATTATGCTGTTCTTATGGGCATGAAACTATTAGCATAGACTTTACTCATTACACTCCTCATTTTGCTGCACTCTCTATTAATATGGGGGCTGGAGGAAGCCCTGAAGTGGTTAAGTGTCTTTTAGGAATTAGCACTACTACTTGAAGGCTGTTACCTTTTCACCTGAGAAACAAAAGCAGACCACAAATGTTGGATTTTACTTAAATGTATTAACATCTTTTTCTTCTTTAAAGAAAAGTTCATTGTGAGACAGAACTGGCAGAGTAGAAGACAGACAAGCCTTTAGTCTCTGTGAAACATATCCCTACTTTACAGGAAGATCATCCTTAAAGACAAGCATTATTGCTGTATGATGTGATACAATAAAACATCGTTACTAGTTTTATAGCAGTAATCCTGCCTTCCACTTATATTAAATCCTCACCAGAGGAAAGGTTTGTATGAATTTCATAATGCAGAAACCATCCCTCTCTTTTTCCCCACTGAAACAGAGTTCAATGTTTGTTCACTTGGTCATTCCCTGTATCTTGTTCTCAAAAGACTTACCACTTCCACACAGGAGCCCTAAAACCATGGTATCAACACTTAAAAAGACACCATAGGCGAAATTTAACAAAAATTACTTTTTTTGAAAAGCATTTCTATCAAGTGTTACATATTTATCCAAGGAAAAGGGCTGCAATAGCTTTACTATCAAAAACTATGTATCAACCTGCATAAGCCAAAAGCTTCTGAAGAAAAACCTAACAGTGAGCAGAATTCATTTAAGAGTCATTGTTAACCAGCATGACTAGGCCGACTAATAAAGGCAACAGGCTAAAGTAGGATATGTGGCAGTGAACAGGACACTACTTGCAATTAAATGCGAGCAAGCACAGTGGAAGTTCATCTAGATTACTACGTAGAGGCAGCAAACCCAAAGCCTTAGAATCCAATTGTTCTGACTGTAACAAGTGAATTCCAGATCTAGCTGCTCCAATGTATTTTGAGAGATTTTACAGTTGAGTACAGCATGTATAAGCAAAACTCCCAAAACACAACCTCCTCAAACAAACTGGAAGCCCACCTATTCTTAAACTCTTCATCCCATCTATCCCTACAGACTACTCCTGCAGCTGAAACGCAGGTCCTTCACATACAAACTTTTAGCCCTTCACATTCCCATCTGTCTTCACTTGTCTGCAAGAAATTCAAGCAAGTTACATGCAGGCAGGTTTGTTTATTTCAGCAAAACAATGAGGCTCTCAAGGTGCCCTTGATGTCCAAGTTCTGCTTGAATTAGAAATAGAATGGGGCACAGGCCAAATTCTGTTATGTCCAAATACTTCATTTTGAAGAAAGCTCCTAAAGCGAAGAGAGTTGCCTGCTCTTCAGCAGCAAAACTCAATACCAACTCCTTTGGGAAAGCACCATATGCCACCTCTGCAAGGAAAAATAACTGAAATATCCTGAGAAGGAACCATCAAGAAAATATGTCATCTTCCTCCTGTGCTTTAACAAAGTTGTAAAAAGCTGCAATATTGGTCTAGAGGCTTCCAGGAAGTACTATCTAAAACAACTTTCTCATCTTGAACTTAGGATTCATTTAAAGAAGCTACTAAGTAAGTTCTTCTACCAAGTATTTTTGCTGAAAGTAAATTTAAAACAGAATTAGTCTTATACTGAAAAGATTTGTGCCAGTATCTGATCACATCCCTTACATGTATTTCTTAAAAAGAATACTTTAGCAACACATTTCAAATTATCCCCTTATTAAGATGGTCTCAGGAAACTGAACTTTCCGAACAGTTTTACAGTTGTATGCACCGATATTGAAGAGGTGAAAATTTAACAAATGGGGCTAAAAAGCTAAGCCTTAAAAACTTGCCAGTAGTACCACGACTTGCATAAAAGCATGTACAGCTTCGGTAGGATGGGACCCAATGACTGATGAACTGATCTTTCCCCTTTCTCCCCAACTCAGCCCCCGCAAAGCACAGCTAAACAGAATGCTGGAAATGCACATTTATTTTTGTGAAGTCATGCAAAATTGAATTCTACTTGTTATACTCCCAATGCACAATAAAGCCACAAGCACAGTAAAATCCCTGGCATCCCAAAGGATACTTACACTGTCATCTAAAGCAATTGTTCTATTGGCAAAAGCTCTGAGCTAACCAACAGTTTTAGGCAAAGCTGAAGTCTTGATGGAATTCAAGAGCAAAATTGCACTGATGACTCCACTGAAGTTAACAGCAGCTTTCAGGCTTTATCAGTGTTAGCTGCTCAACACGAAGCACAGCAATATAAGGTCAAAATAAGTACTTGAGCGTACGCTCCTCTGAGAAGGAACAAAGATGGCCCCTGGCAAAAGTTCATCTGTATGTCTCAGTACTCCAACAGAAAGATAAGAAACCCATGCTCCTTACCAGCAGAAGTTGAGCAAACCTCTCCACATCCCTGCACCCACCTGCCTTGCCCTGAGGCTAGAAGATGTGGCTAGTCAAACATTTAAAAAAAAGCTACAGAGGAACAAGTATGCACACTAGGTCAAGGATTGTTTCATATGAACTTCATATATAAACACAAATGTCATCTTTCAATGTATTCTAGACTAAAATTCCACCAACCGCAAGATGACTAAACTGTGTTGTGCATTAAATGTATTCAAGTTCCAAGTAAAATGATATTCTCCTTGCTCTTTCATCAGAAGAAAGAAGTCAAGTGTTCTACAACATATCTAAAAGCATGTGGTAATCAAAATGCTTTACCTTTACAAGGATTTAAAGTATCACACTTCCTACAATAGAATATTGTACCAGCATTATTGTATAGATCAAAATCTAAACTCAAGTTTTATCACAGGACCCAGCTGATAAGCAGCTTACGTCAAAACAGTTCTGTTCAGTATTGCAAGGCTATTACTAGCACATCTCAATTACGTCTAGTTTAAAAAAAAATCCCAAATAATTGTGATATGGAACAACACTTAAAAGATGTATATGCTGTCTGGTCAAGTCCCTCCAAAGTTTAGCACTGTAAAAAGAAGGCCAGAATGCTAGATTTGGAATTGTCAGCACCTACAATCAAAAGCCGCATTACCTAATAAATAAAAAAAGGAACTAGTAGGTAAAAATTGAGTGACTACTTTAAGTTGCACAAAGACAGAAAAATACAAGACCCAGAAGAAACAGCACGAGCACATTACTCAGAATTTATTAGTCTTAAACACCAAACATTTCAAATTCAGCTTCATTAACATGAGATTTCCATGCTGTGACTAGAAGGAATTCTGGGTGGGCAATGTCCCTATAAGCCAGTCTTACTCCACCATATCAGCCAGTCTGCTCATAACTTGCTAGATAAGCTTAGTTCATACATTTTGTGTCTATACCTTGGCTGCTTTCCCCACATAACAGTAGCCAATACTTGTGCATGCACATGATTTTATGTAGTATGTTTATACAAACCTTTTTTTCAAATAGGTAGTCAAAGCAAGAGCCTTTTTGGTTTGCAGCTTTGAGTTCAGTAAGTGGCACAGAGTACATCTTCAGCTGAAAGTGAGAGCTGCAATAAGCCAGGAAGGCTCTCTTTGGTTGCCTCTTCCCCCACCCTCTCCTACAACCCCCTTAGCTAGAGAGACTGTTCCTAACAACACCCCTAACAGCCCCTCTTTTTTACTTCTCTCTTATCAGCAAAAGCAGCTTCAAAGAATCATACAGAAGCCTGAATGATGGAAAAGGAGAGACAGGATCAGCAGCTACCCTTTGAAAGCTTCACTAACCTGATCTCTGCCTGCTTATAGTGACAACCTTGTTTTGTTGCTGAAGAACATGCACCCTTTGATTCATTCTAAATCAACTTCTGTCATTCAAGTTTGCTTTTTTTTCATTTACATGACAAAGGTTGGATTATGTTGGCATACATTAAACTGGTATGTCAACGCACGAAAATATGCAGCAGTAAAAGGCAACTTGTACCAAAACTCTGTATTTCAGACTGCATTCCTGAGGAAAAAAAAAAAAGAGACAAGGGAAGGAAAGCTGATTTTATAAAGTGAGAAGAAGGAAACAGTGGGGAGTGAGAGATGTATCATGAAGAAACATGAAAGGGAACATTTTTCCAATGCCTTTCTACCCTTGGAAACAGAGGCAGAGAAGATTTATCGCATGCCCAGAGATATCAGGTTTGACACCGTTTCTTCTCTTTTCTACCACAGAGACTAGAAGTAACTGGATAGCATATGGGAGTTGTCTAGGACTGCATGTCATATGGTTTTATTACAAAGGAGCGGAAAAAAAACAAATGAGATTGGCTTTTTCCATTCCCTTTTTGAATTAAATCAACTATCACACATCTGAGTCATCCCCAAACCCATCAGTTTTCTGTCCAAAGCACTCCAAGGCTCTGTGAAAGGACGATCGCAAGTGCTAGCTCATAAGGCTGACTACACTCTAAGGTTTCTTGTTTCATGCTACACATCCCTATAAGAAAAATGTTGAAAATTTCCACACCCATAGCGAGAGGAGAAAAAGCCTGTACAAAGGTTCAGTTTTACAAGTACGCAGTCTGATTTAGAGCTCCTGAAGCCTCTTTTAAGTCAGGAAGTTTTCTAGGAGAAATCAAAACAATTTCATAAATTCAGCTTTGACAGGAAAGTGAGCATGCTAAAAACAACCCCAGGAACTTGAAAATTCATCAGAGCACCACTTTAACTCTGGTTCATGACAATTTTAGAAAGGGATCTGTAAATACTCACTATGAGTACTTTGTATAACACTGGTAGGATCAACTTGCAGCTGGGGCTACTTGTCAAAGCTTTCTCCTCTCAGTGAAAACACCCAGAAAAGTCTGAAATGCCTACATATATGTGCAGACCCCATCCTGAAAGTCAAGCACCTTCTTTACTGGCATTTGAATCCAAGACCTCTCAATACCAAGAGAGAAGAGCAGTCCAACTGGACAGCATTCAGTATAATACACAGCACAAGAAACTCTGTTTAAAGTATATTGATCATGGTCAGACCACAACAGTATTTCATTTTTTCTGCCATAGAAATGAATGCTTTCTCTACCATCGGGAAGAAATATTGCGGCTGTAGTGGCATTGTATTTGAACTGTTTACTTCGAAAAAAGCAGAGCAACTCAAACTGTTCCACCCTCCATGCATTTCCAATGCTAGCATCTAAAAACAAACAAAAAACCCCCAACAAAAACAAAACCACTCCCCTCCAATGCACATCATTTTACAGTTCAGTACATCTTAATCTTATTACAACTGTACTGAACCCTCCACCCTGTCATCAGGGGAAAACCCTAAAATATGCAAGATGTTATTTAAGAAGGCTCTCCATTTTGATCCACCCACTCTAACTGACCAATTGTCTTAAGTGCCTGGGTCCTCACAAAGGAATGGATCACATCACATTTGTTTTTCTGAAAGCCATTTCACAAGTTACCTCCATGCAGAGGAATGCAAATGGACCGGACTTTACAACCACGTATCCTACTGGCAGAGATACTCTCCCATGCTATCTCACCAACTGCTTTACTAAACTGAACAGAGAGAAAGAACAAGAGAAGGTGGATCAGAATCCCCTCCTTCACCTCCTCTTCCCAGAGACCTACTGCATGACTAGATACAGCAATACATCCGCAATAGAAAGGCATTCTTTGGAGATCGCTGCTAAAGCTGATCTCTCTAAAACATGTATGAAGCTTCAGTGTCAGAAAAACCACAGGAAAAGTTCATGATGGTCTCTCATTCACAAACATTTGCAGGATTCAGTTTTAAAAGCATTTGCATAGATTTTTAAAAGAATCCTTCCCAAAATACTATCTTTTTGACTCCTCTGCCCACTCACCCTTCTTTGAGGGAGAACTGAGACTCCTGAAGAATTTTTTTTTTTTTTTTTTTTTTTTTTTTTTTTTACACTATCTATTTATGTTCCAAGTATCTTTATCTCCACCCCAGCAAGAAAGGGAAGGAAGAGGTCAAGGATACATTATACTTGCAAGCTGTTTTTTAATCCTCTGAATTGTCAGCACTTTAGTTTCATTTACAATATTGCAGCAACAAGACTTTGTTCAGTGAAATTTATTATTAGGAGCAAAGCAATCAATTTTAATTACAACTGAACTGTTTACTTTGCACAAGGGAAGTGTGTTGGGTACAAAATGCCAAATGTTGCCAACCTCCAAACTGATATCATTCTATTATACTTCAAATCAGTAGTATTCATATTGATGATTTTTTTAATGGAACTTTCATATACAGTATTGCCAAGTTAACAGATTTAATAGATACTCTTGTTTCTAGGAGTTTTAAGTAGTAGAAGATTTCTAGATTGCTAGACAGATCACATTCAGCTACGTAAAGGACAATGAGACAAACTGAAACACCATAGAATTATTCAATGGAATGTTTTTACTAAAACCAGTAAGATATGAAGAAAGCAACTGGATTTATTCTCTCCCGTATTTCATTCATATTCTGGATATGCACAAACCTCAAAATGAAGGATATGTGTTTGAAAAGAGCTTCCCTTAAATCTTAAGCAAAAACAAGCAGGAAGAGAAGAAAACACTTAAGAACATACATTGACCAGCATATATTTATTACGTGTGAAGGCATACAGAAGGAGATGGCCCTAAGAAAGGATGCTGCAAGAACAGGAATCGGACATAATTATTTTATCAGCACCAATTTAAATTATGCCTGTTGTTCAACAGCTAATGAAACTCATGGCACTCTGCAGGATACAGGGGACTCATGTAAGTCCCCAGAGCAGGTCCATTACCCTGCCCACACAAGAAACAAACCTAAATTAGTGTTAGTAAACACAACTCAGGGCATCAGGCAACAGGCCAAGTTTGCTGAATCTCCCCTTCCCGGCCAGTTCCCCAAAGAAAATGGGGAACAGCTGCCTAGCCAGCTATCGCTACCCAAATAACTGAATCTGTGCTCTGTTATAACTGAGCCAGGAACTGCTACTGTCACCGTCATACAGGGCTGCGTGCACATGTGTGCCTGTGCACATACGTGTGTACGGGGAGAAGGACGAGGCCCTGAAAGCAGGCTTTCTCTGGCTGGAGCACTGAGCAGGGAACCGTGCTGCTATCACCAGCAGAAGCACCTCTCCAAGAGCTGGGGGAACCAACTGCTTGATGACACAGGAAAAAGACAACCATGGTCATCAGCAACTGCTTTCAGCTTCAAGGGACACTGGCACCATTATTTTGGCTTCACTATCAAACCTAGATGATGAGAGGAAGGCTTATGAACAGTCGTACACCAGGGGAACATCAGCAAAGGTCTAACAGGAAGTAGGGATGAGAGGGAGAATTGCCCTTCCAAGGCAGGAAAGTGAAACGTTCCCCGATTGCCCCTGTTTGTCTTGCTCAAAGTCCTACTCATAAATTTGAGTTTTTGTAGTGGCCTCCCACTGGTTTTTGAAGTAAAATAAGCCAGTGACCTGGAATGTAATTAAGGGAAAGGAACTGTGTAGTTTACCTCATCCAATTTGCATTTTGCATACTAACTCATGGTATAAAAAGCTGTTTAGACATACTTTCTCTTGCTGCTCCACTGAACTATTTGTTGTCATTAGAATTGTTAATATAATGTGAGAGCTCACAAGGTGAATTTAAAAACATTTTGGTTCACATTTACTCTAATTATTTCCCTGTTTCCTACAAAAGCATACAGTTGTCTTGACTGTTCATAAACAGAGAGGCTTTGAGCAAGCATAGTAGCTGCACTCAAACATTTATACAACTTCGCATTTCAACAAAAATCATTCCCACAAGTTTCTTGGCCTCTGTTCTTGGGAAGAATTAAATCTTTTTCCTATAGTCACTGTTAGTTAATACTTTTTTTCCCCCTCCTTGAAACGCTTTCACTATTCCTTTGCCTCAGGTTTTGTTACTTCCAGGGCAGAACTCACCACTGTCTCCGCAAGCTGACTTCAAAAATCGTTCACGTGTTTCCCAAGGATGAAATGAACAGACCAAAGTCCTGTTAGCAAGGCTTATTGTGTAAACCAAGGTCACAGTTACTTAAAATAGTACAGATCATTTTCCTGAAGCTACCTTAAATGTATGGTAGAATCATAGAATCATTAAGGTTGGAAAAGACCTCTAGGATCATCAAGTCCAACCGTCATGATACAAAGCACATTATTAGACCAATGCTCAACCAGGAACCAAGAGTGCCATATCACTCATGGAGGCTTGACAGATTTCTAAATTTGAAATAATCAGTTGAAGGCTTGTCATCACAAGCTTTGGAAAAAAGATGTTCAAATTTGTAAGACGACTCTGACGAAAGCTGGCTAACTTATTCTAATATTACGAAATATGCACAGCAAGCCAACCAGAACTTGCTATGAGTCAAAACCAAACCCTCCTCTCCAAAAAATGGGCTTTGTCTGAACTTTTGACTTGGAGATTTCAGCTCCAAAGAGGTGATGAGTTAGCAGCTGTCACTGAGGTTTTTGTCTTACCGAATCATGAAGTACAGTCCAAGGATTTCATGTAGTTTCAAAATCCTTTGACTACCTTTGAAAAACAAACTCAGTCCACCAGAACCTGATCATTAGAGGAAACACATAACTTTCTTTGGATTAACTTCTTTGCTTCTTGAGAAACTTTCATCTTCCAAGTCTAAGCTGAAAGAGATATTGGTGTCATCAGGTCAATTTAAAACAGCCAAATCTACATAACATAGTCATTATTTTAAAATAAGAATGTAGACAACCTCTGAAAAAATGTACAGGGGTTAATTTTTTTTTTCTAGGAGCAGTTACTTAGTAACAAACATGAAGGTGCTCTTTTCCAAAACTTTTTAAGCTAATGTAAAAAGACATTCTGAATCCACACGTGGTATTTAGTTTTTACCACACAGGATTCAAGGCATGGAAAGGAAATTCTCATGTTCCCTCAGTAAAGTTTGCTTGTGGAGAACATGGAAATGAACTGACAGCACTGTGCTAGGCCTCAGGATACTAGATTGAAATGCAAACTTCTATCCCCAGCTTTTCTTGCCTTCTAAATTTTATGCTTTGCTTACCATTTCGGGGGGAAAAAGAAAAAAGAAAAAAGGAAAGAAAAAAGCACACACACAAAATTACTTTTAAAGCTTTCTATGCAAGCTGCAAGCAGAGCAGCTGTGTTCATTCAACTCTCATTAGGGGGAAAAAAATCTGCCTGGAAGCAAAATAAATACAATTCAATACACTAAGTCAGACTTTCTTCAAACTCTATTTGCAAACTTCATAGTCCTAACTAGGTACTGTCACAATGATAACCTCAGTACAGTAGCTCAGGACTACTCTTACATTTCTTGGAAATAGTCGCAACAGATAGTTTCCCTGTGACTAAATATAATCTTCCTAGAGATACATCAGACAGGCTCATAACTCTTTTGTAAAGGAAGTCTGCTGAAAGGTAAAAATGTGACAGCAGCAGTTTTAGAGAGAGATCTGGCCAAAAGATCACCATGATGAAAGAAGAGCATTCAGGAAATCTGTCCTTTCAAAATGCAGGACTCCTTATCAAGCCACCTTCAGCTTTGTCTACACAACTCTTAAGCAAGTAATAAGATTCCTGTTGAATAAGGCCATTATTTGTTGTACTCTAACTTCCTCCTTAGGCTAAAGGACAGAAATGCTCCAAGGCATTACTAAATTTATTATTTAATGAAAACAAAAGAGGAACAAAACACATTTAAAGACACGTTTCTCTGAGGTATATTACTGAAAGATAGAAGATGCTATCAAGTACAAGACTTATCCAGCATGGCATAGATAGCTTCTTGCTGCAGATGTACCCCTGACAAAAGCAAAGGCTGTACCAGGCTGAACAAACAGGGAATGCTGCAGGCTCCATTGCTGCTCCATGCTTCCCACCTAACCAGGATGCCTGCCTCTGGTATACCATCTTGTTATGAGGTTTAAGAAACCTACCCAGCTTCAACAGAAGCAGCATAAAGCAACAATACCAGTCTTACTGACAAAAGGCAGCTCTGATTTATTAAAATTACATATAAGCTATTTGATTTATTGCCTCCCCTCCTCAAGAGTTAGCCAGCACTGCAGTCTAGCACGTCAGAAGTAACATTTTAAAGCGGACAAGCCAACAGCATTAGACCAATCTGTAGAGAAAGAAAAAGTGCATTCAGTTTAAGTATCATTAAGGATTCAGTCTTCTATGTTATTATGTACTGTGCTAGAAGAATAGTACCAGAAGTACATGCTCAGAAAGGTAAATGGAGCCTGCGAATCTACCAAATACAAAGATACTCAGCCACTGGACCCTTCAACCTGGAACTAATGCAGATTTGTGAAAACTCAAGTACACTAAAACTTAGGGCTTTTTTGTTTATTAATTCCTTATTTTACAGGTAAATTATGAAATACCTAACTTTTTTCAAAGCAAAAGGTGCAAACTTTCTACAGGCAGCCATTAGCAGTTTTATCTGTCCCCCAACACGCGTCCTGCATCACTATGCATCCCCAGTACCATTCTCCCCTCTTCTGTATCCACAGATGATGATCCAGATAATATTTTCCAGCCTGCAATTACAATGAAGTTCGGCTGATTTTTTTCCTTCTTTTTTTTTTATTAATGCATTGCCCCAAGACTTGTCATCCCACTTCTCTGAAACAAAAATAGTACAACTTCTGAAGAGAACCAAGCCACTTGTTCTTATAAAAAGATTATCATGCCAGTACAAAGGTTGTTGTTTCTAACCGAGTTACTCAAGCATCCTGCAATAAGCCATTCAGAAGTTCATCGTTACTTGTCCAAATAGATTAGTCATATTAGTGCTGATGCAATGGCATTATGTAAAAGGCTGCTTCCCTCTGATCTGCTTCATTAGCTCCAAATCATATTTACAAAATGCAACACGCTACTTCAGCACGTCTGCAGCAATCAGCAGTTAAAACAATTTCTTGTACCATCATCCATGACATATGAACATATGGGTGGCCAAAGTACAGCCCACAGGTGCTAGGCTCACACAACTGCCTGCTCACTTAGAGCACAAGAGGTAGAGCCCACGGAGACCCGGAGCTGTAGTTCTCATTGCTTCATCCCGGTTTTAGTGGGTTTATGCAGAGGGGTCGCCCACAGACAAAAGGCAGCAACAACGTGCTGCTCCATTTTCTAGAAATTGTGGGTCATTTATATCTGCTGATAAAACCAAATCATTCTCCTGTGGACAGAATTTAGATATTTATTCAACCTGACAGAATCAAGCTATTTAACAATGGGAGGAGAGCAGGGATGAAATAATGGGACTAGGATCGTATGAAGTGGAAAAGAGGTAGAATAAATACTGACATATCCCATTGTAAGTCTTGAGCTGACATTATTGAGTCGGCCTTTGGAAACTAGGACAAGTGGTCTGAATCATGACAAAAAGGCTTTCAAATATAGACTGTCTGCTCTTTGTTTGGATGTGAAGAAAGCAGGCAGCTTCCCTGAGCTAGAGAGTACATTCTCAGAGCTCTTCTGTTGAGAATCATTTTCAATTTACCTATTTAAGATGGAAAGTTTTCCACAGAAAACAAGCAACAAGTTAGCCTCTGGACTTGTTTGCTATGAGAAACCACACAGATTGTGCATGTGCAGTTAGCAAGGTTATTTAGTTAGCAAGGTTATGTGCAGTTAGCAGTATTTAGGCCAGACAGAATTTAAAGACTGTTACGGGGGCGGGGGGAATGCATTATTGTTTATAGGGTGATAGTATCGTATCTGGGACCCTAAACCTGGTTCCCATAGCTCACTACATACATATATATATACACACACACACATATACATGTGTGTGTGTGTATATCTATATCTATCTATCTCACAATAAGTAAATGGCAAGTTAGCTTTGTGGTTGCTTCACTACCTGATACTGTAAAGAGGAAAATACGTTCCTGCAACCAGTTAAGGAAATGTGTGGCTTTGGGCCAGACTACACCAACAAATTTAACCAACTCATTCCCATCCTTGCCCATTTGCAAAGCAACCAGTATTTTCAAGGTGACTAAAATTTGTGATTCATAATATCAGCACAAGCTGCACGACAGCAGAGTAGCCCCGATGCCTGTCCCTGCTGCTCTGCACACCCTGCACACCGGCTCACTTACACTCTTCCACAATGAGACTCTCAAAGACAACTGGAGCCCCAAACCTGGCCTAAGACTACTTACCTGCTTACTTAACGTGATTTATTATTTTAAGAGTTTCTTGCATACGTATTTGTGCATATTTAAGTTCAAAGTAGGAGTTGGCAGAACCACGCAGAAGTTACCATGTCAGTTTGTATTTGAGGAGGAATATGTGCTCCTTATGAGAAAAACTCCCTCAAGCCTACTGCATTAGTTGCACAGGAATTATCCCTACTAAGTCCCTACATCAAGACTACGAACCTTTTTTGGTAGTTGCAGAAACAGACAAGAGTCTGCACTGTCAGTAAAGATGTACTTTCCCCAAAGAATCCCTGCCTGCAGTGGAGGAGTTAGTTCCACTCTTGTTCCAGTATTCAGGAAAGTAATTCCTCCCACTTCAGTTTTTATTGGAGAAAGAAAATGCTGTTCAAGGCTAGTGAATAGCTAACAGTAAATCACATTTTGGAACAAAGCAACGCTCTTCTAGGGGGTACCCATCCTTTAAAGCACTAAAAGCTGCTCCCACCGTCATCTATACACGCAACAGGGTTAGAGGTGACTAAATATGTGAGTCACTGGCTCTAAAAACACCCTGGAAGTAAGGTTCTACCCCCAATTCCGTCTCTCCATTTAGCATCCCTAGGCTTCTTTTAAAAAAGGACCAAATCCATAAAAGGCAAGCCATGCAGTTTCAGGAATACTCTTCCTATGACATTAAAACCAGAAAGGGGACCCCATACTTAGTGCTTGCTCTTTTCATTTAGGATTAAGAACTTGAGGGGGGAGAAGAGGTAGCATCAGATTTTGCTGGACATTGAGTCAGGACTACAGGGATGAGTACTATTTCCCTTCACAACCTGCATAAATTTTCCATCCTTCCATTAAAGCACAAGATTCCCCAGCTTAAATACACCCATATACAGACACTGTCAATTCAGTAACTTCAGCCAGGTTGCTGTACACAGCAAGAAAAAACAACAAACTCCAAAAAACCCACTCCAAACCAAACACTCCAAAACAAACAAAAACCCAAAACACCCCACACTTCTTTTTTTTAAATTAATAAAAAGGACAGACATACACCAGACAGGCATCTTAAATACGAATTCTCTGACCAGCCTGGCTATTTCTGGATCACTCCCTTTGGTATGTTCTATTCTTGCAGCCACATGAAACTACTTTCCACATGCCACAGGACAGAACCTAGCACCTGGAATACAAATGCTATGTGCCGAGTCACATGATAGCAAGACAAAAAAAAAGGTAATATTACACCAAAACTAATCCCAGTGCCATTGACCCTTCCTCACCATGGTCTCCCTCTGTTTCCTTTTTTTCATTTTCCTAGCACTAACATGGATTTCCGACGTCAGCCACCTCAGTGTGAAGTACCATATGGCTGTCAGGGCTTTAAGATGCTCAAGGTAGATCTACTCTAAGGATATTGCTTCAAAGTGTTTGTCAAGTTTCTCTAGATATGGTTTACATGAGGGGGTTTTTTTTGTGTTGGTTTTTTTGTTGTTGTTGTTGCCTTTCCCCCCCGCCCCCGTTTTTCTTCTTCTTATCCCATCTCATGTACAGCATAAATTTTGCTGTCCAAGATTATGCTGCCACTGTCCTGCAGAGATCACCAGGAGGGCACAAAGCTCTTAGGAGTGAAGGAGCCAGCAATCCTCCCCCATGCACTATGGGAGATGCATGCCATGACGACAGAAGAGGCACTCAAACAACAGGTAATGACATCCACATGATTTCAGCTATCAAAAAAGCACATGGATGAAGACCTCCTTGCAGACTCTGCTCTTTGTGGCATATTGATGTGTTACTTCATTCTTCAAGCATATGGAAGTAGGTATTAAACTCTTACAAGCAGATGAGAAAATGAGAAGTCACCTGCTTCAAGATAAAGTTCTCCTGGGGTCTGACTGCCTAAATATCTTGCACAGCCTACACAAAAAGACAATTACGCTAAGCTAGAAAGCTTATAGTCAGTTTGCCCATGTTCATTTCTTGATCAGGAAACACAAGGAAACAGCTCCTACACCTTACTTGCACACTTACCTTTCTACTTGCTCTAGAAATGCCAGTAAAAGACAGAAGCATTAAACAAAACAGCTCCATGCTCAGATAAAGATGTCTTTACTTCAGGCAACATGGATGAGATTCCACAGCACATCCTGTGGTTTTGAGGAACGGAAAGCAAATCTGTCACTTGGAGACAGATAAGCCCATCTTCTGAAGGGCCTTGATACTGACAAACTTCTGCAGCTAAAAATCCAGCTGAGATAATGTTTCTTTTCTTAAGTAAGCTACCTCAAAGTTTCACATGAAGTATGCTCGCAACAGAACTTCAAAGTAGCTGTATAAAAAATAAAAATAAATCATATTTCCTTAGCGAAAACCAGCCTATGTGTAATGCTCTCAGTTTTGATAAAAAGGGGAGATGGTCCAACTCATCCCCAAGTTTAGGGATTATACAAGAGCACAGTCTCAAAGTTTGGAGCACAGTATTTTATTAAGGACTAGATAACTAAAGCTATTTTAGTTCCAACATAAAACTAAGCTTATTCAGTAAAGCACAAGAAAAGGGAACCACCTGCAAATTTGAAGTGTTCCAAATAAAAATCTTTGTCTATGATTTCCTGGGAACAATGTTCTTCTGTAACATTCATAAACCACCATTTTGTCCCCAAATCCCTGTATATTCTTAAGCCAGAAAGAGAGTAATGAGTCATAGCTGTAACTTAAAACAAAAGTCCTAAAACTATGCTGGCAACCTCAAAGTGGCGATCAACTTCACCACCTTAAAAGGGGAAAAAAAACCCCAAACCCAAAAGCTGAAGGCTGCTGATGTTCAGTGTTTTCAGAGCCACCTTAGAAGTGGCATCAGCAAACACTGCCCACACAGAAATAGCTGAGCCACTCAGCAGCAGAGGAAGCAGACCTCTCAGCTGAGCAGACATGACAATATTGCTCCTCAAAAAATCTCACTTGAATTAACACCTATTGCAGCCAGAGATAACACGAGTTTGAATACATACAATCCTTGCTTACGTCCCAACTGAGGGAAATAGGCTACTCCGAAGCAAATACAACTACAATTTTGTTGGGTTCGGGTTGCTGCTGCCCATTTATCTTTTCTTTGGCACCCTTCCTCAACAACTCGGGTATTTCACACCAACTTCAGCTTAACTAATATTGGGTTTGATGACAATGAGAATATAGATTTCATGGACTGAAAAGACTTAGATGCTGTTTTCAAATGACATGAAGTCCCACCCAAGTCCCATAGCCTGTTTCCTTTTTACAGTCTAAATCCAGCAGCGAAACTCCATGATCAGAGGACAGCTTGAAGATGATTAATCTCAGATTTCTTAGGTTTTGTTATGAAAGCAACAAAGGGACAACTGCATGTAAGGACATTACGGGTCATACGCACACCACACAAGGGGTACAGGACAGCAGAACCAACTTACCAACGAAGACAAAACCCCCCAACTGCATCTCAGCTGCAGTTCACTATTTTGTCTAAAATTAAAGTGGCGTTTAAAACACAAGTTTGCTCTCCTCCTCTCTCAGCCTTCCTACCAAAGACCAGCCACATGAAAGACTATGTGTCTTTTCTTCACTTTTCTTCCACAACTCCCATTGAGGAAAGCAGACAGAAGTAACTCTACAGAAGTGACACCAACATACACCAAATCAGCGGCACTACACAGAGGCAAAGACAGAAACAACAGTACCAGTGAGACACCCTTCATGTACAAGCAGAGAAAGTCAGGTATGCTTTGTGAACAAGTATCAAGGTCTCAATAGATTTAGCAAGGGTTAGCCAAATTACATGGGAAGAAAAAAAAAACTTTCTGAATTTTATTTCATCAGTGGCTTCAGAACAACGGGAAGAGAACTGCAATACCGCATTCCTTGTTTAGTGAAAAAAAGTTTATTCTGCCTTGTCATATAAATTGCCAACTTACAGAAAATACAGTAAATCTCTATACAGTAAGGCGGTATCCTGGCTACAGGATAAAGTAGTAAACTATAAGGTGTAAATTAGACATTTGTTATTCCAACTACCAAAAACTGAAACAATCTGCCCAACAGTTAGTGTTAAACAGCTGGCCTCCTTTGATACTTACAACTGCTAAACTTTAAGTCTCTAAAAAAAGAAAAAAAGAGACACGAACAAGTTTCCTGCTTTTTGCACTCTGCAGATTAAGTTGGCCCATCTAATTCCCAAGGGCTGCCAACTTTCCAGAGTCTCATTTTCTCTAATTAAAACTGCAATAGAGCACTCATGCTTAGGATTAATACCAGCACTTCTCCACATCCATACAATAGCTTGCAGCATGAACCACAATATCACCTCCCTTGAACTGAAAGTCGCTTCCCCTGCTGGGGGGTAGGGAAGGAATTAAAAATCTGTGTCTGATAATGAATTATCAATGCAGCAGTGAATCTAATTCATCTTGCTCTGTAAGGGAAGAAGTTATTTTAGAACTGACATGCTCTTAACACTTTTGAAGACAACTTTTGAAGCAGGCAACTAATATTTTAAGTAGTTTCACATTAATGCAACATACAGAGGAGCCACTCTTAAAACTCCTAGCAGGGATAAGCATTTGATATGTTCAACACCAGCTAGACCAGACAGAACAGAAAGTATGCTAGTTACTCAGTACAACATACTTTTCATATTCTAGGAAGAAACAGTGTATGTTTATGCTGTTGCATGCATCAGGCAGCCTAGGTGGCTCTATTACTACTATGGGGCTGTTTTGTCAACAACAATGAAGCATTACGTTAATCTTTTAACAGTATTTCAACAGTGAAGCATGTAAGCTAGGTCTCGGTAGAGCAGCATCAACAATGTTAACATGAGTTTTGGAAATTGCTGCAGCCACTTGCCTTTACTTCCAGGCAAGCAGAGTCATATGGGCTCTGCAGAGAGGTGACTTAACATTTGTCTCTCTCTTCCATACAAGCCCTTTAAATTGTTTCACCCCAGGGTTGCTATCTCCCAAATTCACCTCTGAGACACTTTCCCTCCCTCTCCCTCCTGTCACAAAGGACTACCAAGTGGTTTCTCCTCTTTACTCATGTCTGATCCCTCCATGAAATGTCCAGCCATCAGCTGCATGTGGCTTATCAACAATTGAAAATGAAGGGAATGGTTAACTTTAGCAATACTGAAACAGAACAAGCACTAACAAAAAAAAACCCAAAACCAAACAAAAAACCATTCTGTCAATTCACTCCCTATACAACTGTCTTACACACTGCCTCTGCACTCTGAATACAAGACAGCAAGCATTCCCTTTAGGGTTCATCCTCAGACCATGGTTTCATGACACCTTGTGTTCAGTTCAGCAGCAGGATTGGCTTTGAGGTATTCTCATCCTTTCTACCCCCATTTCTGCAGTTCATTTCCAGTGTTCCTTTCCTTTACCACCCACAGCCGTGACAGTACACTTGTTTGTGGGAACATACAGTTGATCAGACCGTGAAATTATCTGGCTATGAAACAGCTTTCTCTTCTGAGTTTTTCTAAGCTATTATTGCTCGTTGAATCCTTTTACAATCCAACACCTTGCCAGTCTCCTTCCCACCTTGTAATTTCCATGCCTGCTGTTTGCAGATGACTTCCCCCTCATGTAAAAATTCAGACACATAACAACAGGTCAGGTGGCAATCTCATGAACTGAATACTTTTGTTCTAAATCCCCAAACAAACCATAATCACTACACAAAGTTTCATTCCATCCCTCCCACCACACAAAATTAAAATGCTGCAATCAGTCTGCAGAAGCAATGGTAATTGTGTGGGTTTAAGTTGCAACACTAGAAGAGAGGATAAGCTTCCGTTAACCGGGCACATAGCAGGAAAACACTCGGGCAAGAAGTTCTGGAGCTACATGTGATTAGTCATACATTCATTTGCATGTCAACATCCAAATCACAGTCTTCTACAGTTAAAGTAATCTTTAAGATCTGCGAACAAATTCAGAAAAAAAGGTAGAGAGTAACAACCAGTTGCATGTAATGTACCCAAACCGTGTGGACTAAAACTGAATCTTTCCCATGCCAAAACACTGCTCAGGGCATGTACAAAGCACACACTGGTCTCCAAACTACAGCTAGGGAAACTCCCAAGCACTTCCACAAAAGACATTTTAGATTAAAATGACTTATCTATAAAAGAGGATCACAAAGCCTACGTGAGACAGTGTTTCAAAAAGGAAGAAGACAACCACAAGTCTTCATTATATCATAAGGTTGTATTATTTATTTGGGCAAACTTGTTCAACAAGATGTTTGCCTATGAAACAAAACATCACTGAATGTAGCAGCATTAAAGCTAGCACATTCCAGACCTCGATTCCAACACAGATCTCTAGTCCTTAGCAAAAGTCTCCATATTACTCTTTTCAAGCAAACAACCCTCCCAGCTGATACACCACACCACAGCTTGCTGATTTAAATACGTATCAAGCCATTCTCTGAAGTAGAAAGGCTGCTGAGCTGACAGGCCACTCTGATGAAGTGAATAGCGATGCGGAAAGTTACATTACATGAATGTGCTAAAAAGGAGCTCCTGCCCTGCTTTCTGAATGCTCTATGGGCTCCCTGCCCATAGGTTTAGTGCTGACAAATGCCGTGCCAGAAAAGTGTGCTTTTGTATTAATTGACTAGGAGAAAAAACAGCAGCAGCCAGAAAAGTCACTGAAAAGCAAGGTCGTTAAGTTGAATATAAGAGCTGAGCATCTCCACTAGATAGCTCGCAGCAGTCTGACACCATTTGGCTCTTTCAGGTAAGTATCAGATATTTAAACTTCAGTTTATACTGGATTAGTAAGCACAAAGATTAACAGATAAAGTTTGTATTGTCCACATAAGAATGATATAAAGTAAGAGGAGAGTGTCACGCAGATATTCCTGCCTAAGCAACATGTGTCCTGGCATGGTTATTTTTAAGCTCCTGTAAAAAGACACATTCCATTCCACCTGCAGGGTCAGTGGCGGCACCTCTGCGCTCCCTGGTCCATTTGTTCCTCTTCTAAATTCGCTCCAAGTAGCTTTCGTTTCAAATACCTTGCAAAGAGTTTAGAGCTTATTGGTTTTAGCATAGAAATTGACGTGAGGAAAAAAGCAGCAGATTACATCATGTAGCAGCCCCCAAAGTGATAGACACCTCACACTGTAGGTTTGGTGTCTTATTTGATTGGATTTGTTGTGTTGTTTGGTTTTTAAACTCTATTTATTGAAGTCATCTAGGGGCAAACTATACAGTATGCAATTCTGTTTAGCAAACTAAAATTGGTTTTAGCTCCAGGCTCAAGAGAAGGAACAGTGGCAAGTTTGCTACATATGTTTGAGTTCAGTTTTTACAATCTGGAGACATATTATGCTAGGTGTGTGTGATATTGAGTGATCCTCTCACAAGGGAAAAAGAAAGGCTAACAAAGAGCAGAAAAAGAACAGGAAAAATATTAAATTCCCTATTTTTTCTGTAACCCCAAAATGGTTTCCTTATTCTCATCCGATTGGCTAGGTGGTAAATGTTGTCATGAAAATTAAGTACAGATGAAGCCTTGAGGACTTCCTCCATTGGTATACTCGCCTTACTTTGTGTTCACTATTCTGCATCAACCAGTTTACAGACCCTTTTAAAAGATGCAAGTAAGTTTCAAAGTTTTTAGAGTTTTGAATGTCATATACAAATAATTGAATGCAAGCATTTCAATTATTGGTGCAATTGAAACAATTGGTGCAAATGCCAATTCACTGTGTTTATTGCCTTCCCCCCGCCCCCACCTTTTAAATCTTATAATATCTGGAACAAGCGCTCCTTCTCTTCCATTCATGCTGCAAAATCATGACATCTGACAAGATGTCCTTGAAAATCCAAATGAAGGCTTGCTCTTTCACTTAACTCCTTTGTCAAATTGCTGGGATTACAGGAAAAATTCACTGAATTCAGATAAAATTTTAAAATTGTCCCCCAGCCCAATGACAAGGTGTCAAAAAATGTAAATAAAAATAAAAATTAAGAAACATTAAAACCACTATCCACAGAAAAGCTAGGCTTTCATCCATACTAGCACGCCTCAAGCATGTAACTCCCTTACCCCAACACAAAAAACTCTTAAAATATCACTTCTCAATTTGCAATTTATTGTTTCAGCCCCCAGGCTGCTTGCTCTCAAACTTCTTTGAGCTCTAGAATTAATTTGAAGAGTCAGATGGAATAGTCACAGCTCCCTAGTGGTGTATCCCATTCTTGGTTAAGCTCGCTTTTTAATATTTAGCCTAGTGCCAACAGTACAACACACCAGAGATTGATTTATAGTTGCAGTTAGTCTTGGGCCAATTATACTTCTGTAACCTCTTCCAAGAGGCACAGACTTCCCTACAGAAAAGAGTGAAGAAAAACAAAAATACTGTACCAGGCTCAGCAGCGTTTTCCCTGCCAGAGACTCGGGTATCCTTCACACACTGAAGGCCCACAGCATTGACTACAACGCCCTTTTTACCCTGCAGCCATCCTGCTTTAGTAAAGTCACAGCACACATGCACATGCTGCAAGACAGAGGTGAACCCAATTTGGTACTTTCCCCGAAGACAATATCCCTCAAAAACACCCTCTTATTGAACCACATATTTGTTCACTGTTCATAACCCTGGCCCTCCCATCCCAAGGTACGACCATGCGAAGTAAGAGAAAACCACAAAACCACCAAGGTTCCAAGATTCACATCTTTGATGGCAAGACCCTTGCTTCTTCTCGGCACTAAGCTGCTACCTGTAGCATTTGTAGCAGATTTTGGACAACTACAGAGTGTTTGAAACAGCCTTCTTTCTTCCATCACTGATCAAGGAGAGACAATGCAACTAAAACAGAGATTACACGATACAGAAATTGCAGGGCTGCAAGGTTACATGTAGAAGCCTGTTCCATCCACTACGCAGTGGAACAAGAAAAGGTATTTCTCCCAGAAGCAATAAAACATGGACCAGGTACTTCCCAGTTGTTTCAGAGCTGGAAATATGTAGATACCTCACTGTATCTACACTAAAATCATTCTACCAGCTAGGAAAAAAGTTCCTCTTTAGAGATTAATTCAACACCTTGGCCCTCCAACACCAGTGAAATCTGTCCTGGAACCTCATCCATTCCCACCAGTTTTGGAGTGAGAGTAAGCCTAGGACACAGAAAAACTACATCAAACCAAGAGAAGAGGCTGAGAAAACTCAGAAAAAGCTCCCCATGTATTCTTTGTCTTGTTTCTCAAGCATCAAATCCAAACAAGGAATGGCAGTCACATTCAAGGTAGCTTGCATAAACCAATTTCAACCACCACTTTAAATGCCACCAGTAGCATAAAACATCCATAATCTCCCATTTCGGGGTAAAATAAGGGTCACAAGGAAACGTGGTAAGAAGTCTGTCATCTTTAAGATATTGACAGATGCTGTTACTGGAGGCAGACCTTGAACTCCTTAGTTTGAGACATCCTCAATTTACAATCATCTTATTGTCCCTGAGAATTATAAAGGCTCCAACTTCACCTCCCATCAGAAGTGTGTGCATATCATAGTCACAAAGAGAGAAGCATCATGCTTGACTTACAAACCTACGGAAAAGCAAATGACACTTTACTCTGGCTACTCTGAACAGTTAGCTTCTTAGTTAAAGAAAACAGACTTTGACTGCTACAGCCCAATGCAGTCAGAGCAGGCAGGTTTCATTCCTCTGAAGTTCACGGCATCTGCACCTACAGCAGGTGATTTCGTAGAACTAGATGTATGGTAAGTTACAGATGACAAATATTAGCATCACTTTTAGAATAAGTAAGTTAAATAAGAAAATTACCTTAAGACATTTCAACAGTGATTACACAACATTTCAGTGACTCATCTTATTATAGCAAACCACAGGAGACCAGTGTTCCATCGTTAGGAAGGCAATAATGATTCACAGCCACCACAAGAGGGACAGCTGTGATTCAGAGGTAGGCCCCTTAAAAGAAAGGAGGCTCCAGGGGAATCTCTACGTCCTACAGAGCACTGGCACTGGTACTTCCAGGTTGACTGCTGGTAACATGGGAGCTAGGTAGCGAGCCAGGAGGGAGGGAGGGAAAAACTCGATTTCTCATCCTTCCACACATCATATCGACCAACATTGATCAACCTCTCTCAGTTAAAGCAAGTTCTTCAGAAACATCCTTGCCACTAAGTAGCCGTTTGTAATAAAATAGGCAGCAGAGAAGGTATTTATTTTTCAAATATCAAAGAACGAGGGAATGGGGGAAGGGTTGAGGGAGAACCACATAAATAAACAATTGCTTTTCATCACACCAGGAAGTGTATAAGGACAACTTGTAAGTGGTATAATCACTGCCTCTGCTTCTCATAATGGATTAGTTTTTCTAATTACCACAAATATTTTTATCGCCACAGCTCACACTGAAGAGTAAACAAAGCTGGGGAAACAGCTCTCAGAGTCCAAAGGACAGAAGAAGCGTATCTTGCAGTCTGAAATATGACTGCACTACGAGGAAATCACTGGCCTCGTGAGTTAGCCTGACCCTCGCTCCCCTTCCTCCTCCAGCCCTCACTCTAGCAGACGGAGAGGCTATGGCTTGGTTCTTAATGCCAGGCATGATTTCTCCCCCACTCTTTCCACACTGAGGTCCACCATAACCGACTGCAACATTACTCCCGCTCTTCCTTCCTACTCCCTTGTAAACTCGCCTTCACCTCTTTCCATTAAGTTAATCCACACTTAATCAAGACCAGAAAGCAAAGCAGCTGCCTAACAAACACGCCTGCCTCACTACATTTACTACTCTGCTTGTTTATGCTTGCTTGAACTACCTTGGTTTTGTCTTGCCTATACGCAGATCTCAAGGGCAGGAATTAATATTTCGTACAATGCCTAACACTGCAGGAACCCAATCCCAATTACTCACAAGCACTTCTGTAGCATATGCTATTAAATGGCAGCTTGCCTATGTACCAATTTTATTGCTATTAACAGTTCAACAGAAGTAGCATTCCTGACTCCAGTTATGAAAAAGCCAGCTTAAAAAAAAAGGGGAAAAAACCCAAAACACTGGCCCCAAAAACCCACCACACAACCCAAAAACCCACCACACAACCCAAAAACCACACACCTTTTCTCCTCAAAAAAATTAACACCCATGCTCTAAAGGTTCTTCTACCTCACTCCCATCTTACAGCTGTCGTTTATTTTAATGGTATTGAATTAGAAAAAAATGAAAGGAAAAAAAAAAGTCAGGAAAGCTCTGTGGCACTGGGAGAAAACCATGCTTTTACCCAAGCGAACCAGGTATTTAAGGCCTTCTAGGCTGAAACAGTCTCCCAAACATACTGTTTGGGAAGCTGGTAAATAAAACCATTCATACCAAATCAACACATTTTTAACTAAAGATATATGTAAACTCATTGCTCTAGAAACACTTTTGCAAGTATAGTTGGAAAAGATAGTTCTGCTAAAGTAAGACTTCCAGCAGGCTTTTGATACACTGTGCAGTAAAACAGTATCAATCAACTGGTCAGCAGGCCATAAAAGATGCAGAAAACCCAAGGTGAGCACGAGCAGGGATGGTTTCAGTGACTACAATAAGAGGAGAGAAGTCGGAGGGAGTAACAAATAACTGAAAGGATTGGTCATTAACATAGTGTCAACTGGATTAAGTGCAGAGGACAAAACCATATGGCTGTCAATGTGTGAAATGTGAAACCATAAATGATCATGCAGGTTCAGGTGACAAACCAGCTGACCCCTTTGACAGGCAGAGTCCAGTGTACCAAGGACAACCATAATGCATCTGATTAACTTCCGGGTGATTCCCTTCCCAGCAACTACTACTGCTACCTCTGTTGGTGACTGTCAGTCTTGTGGGTGGTGTTTTTAGCAGAACATCACTATAAATCCACAAAGAGGCATAAGGAAAGTGATCCTGTAAAGACCTGAAGAGAGCTCAGCCAAAGAGAGAGAGATGTGGTACCAATGGAAGACCTAATCAGGTGGTAACTACGAATGGAGGGGAAAGGGAAAAAAATGTTTCTAGCAGGGTAAGTTTACAATTGGTTGAAAAAGATAATTCTGCAAAAGTAACAGACCCTGGCTTCCAGAAAAATATTAACAGGCCTAGATGAAATTCATATCTTTTTGGCTAAGGAAGGATGACCAGACAGCCAGTACATGAAATATTTTGAAGCTATTAAATTCAGAAAGACCTTGATTTACTTCCAGACAGCTGGGGAGAAAAACCCATGCAGAATGTACTTTCAGTAGCTAACCTCAGAGACTCATGGTGGTCTTGACAACAGGTCAGACTTGACATCCCTGTATGACAATTTCAGGCACAAGAGTCTGGTCTGGTTTCCTACCTGAATCAGAAAAGCTCCGTGCTGCAATAGCAAATAGAATTAAAAAAGCATTATATTACTGGTGCAACTCCTAGTGAAATACTACGGCCAGGTCTGAAATCCACAGCTCAAAGACTGAAATGAGATCTGATTCAAGAAAATAATGCAAAAGTAGAAAGATAAATTGGATAACGAATTGCCTGGATGGTCACACTCAAAGAGTTGTGGTCAATGGCTCAATGTCCAAGTGGAGACCAGTGACGAGTGGCATTCCTCAGGCGTCAGTATTGGGACCAGTACTCTTTAACACCTTTGTTGGCAACATGGACAGTGGGATTGCGTGCACCCTCAGCAAGTTTGCCAATGACACCGAGCCGTGTGGTGTGGTCAACACACTGGAGAGAAGGGATGCCATCCAGAGGGACCTGGACAGGCTTGAGAGGCAGGCCTGCGCAAATCTCATGAAGTTCAACAAGGCCAAGTGCAAGGTCCTGCCCATGGATCAAGGCAATCCCAAGCACAAATATAGGCTGGGTGGACAATAGATTCAGAGCAGCCCTGAGGAGAAGGACTTGGGGGTGTTGGTTGATGAGAAGCTCAACATGACCTGGCAAAGTGCGCTTACAGCCCAGAAAGCCAACCGTACGCTGGGCTGCATCACAAGAAGTGTGGCCAGCAGGTCAGGGGAGGTGATTCTGCTCCTCCACTCCGCTCTGGTGAGACCCCACTTGGAGTACTGCATTCAGCTCTGGGGACCCCAGTACAAGAAAGACATGGACCTGTTGAGCAGGTCCAGAGGAGGGCCACAAAAGTTATCTGAGGGCTGGAGCACTCTCCTATGAGGACAGGCTGAGAGAGTTGGGCTTGTTCAGCCTGGAGAAGAGAAGGCTCCACGGAGACCTTGTAGCAGCCTTCCAGTACCTGAAGGGGGCCTACAAGAAAGCTGGAGAGGGACTTTTTACAAGGGCATGTGGTAAAAGGACAAGGGGTAATGGCTTTAAACTAAAAGAGGGTAGACTTAGATTAGATATTCGGAAGAAATTCTTCACTACGAGGGTGGTGAGGCACTGGAACAGGTTGCCCAGAGAAGCTGTGAATGCCCCATCCCTGGAAGTGTTCACGGCCAGGTTGGATGGAGCTTTTGAGCAACCTGGTCTAGCGGAAGGTGTCCCTGCCTATGGCAGGGGGGTTGGAACTAGATGATCTTTGACGTCCTTTCCAACCCAAACCATTCCATGATTCTATGATTCCATAAAAATTCAAGAATTATCTTCCAGCCTAGGAACTATGTAACAGTATACAGTGATGGAAGTTGAAATTATGCATGTGCAGACTACAAGACAAAGCAAAATATGTGCTTTCTTAATGGTGAAATTACTTAACACACACACACACACCCACCCAAGAATCCTCTGGAAGACAGAAGTACATTTTCCACACACACTCACACACACTGCAATTTTGATTGGGTACTAGGAACTTTTCGAAAAAGAAAAAGTCTTTCCAAACAGAACTTCATGTAAAAGGAGTAGTACAGCTTGAACAAGAAGCTAGACTAGCTCATAGTAAGTTCCTTCTACCGTGCAGTTGATCATTTGTTCTTGCAGTCTCATGGCAGAGAACTTTGCTTATCAGCAGGGAGCTGAAAATATGTGAAATCTTGTTAAAGCAAATGTGGTGTTCCGGTCCAGGCACTCTACAGATCTTCAAAGGCTGGAGTCTCAAAAAAACCCCCACCTTAACCTAAAAGTCATGATCAACCAAAGCAACAGTTTAAGTTCTTACAATGATTTCTAACACAGTTGCTAAAAAGATTCACTGTATAGAGAGATGTGCATTCTCCCAGGCGTGTAATGCCTTAACACCAAAGCATCCGGTCGTTCCAATAACTTCAGAAGTACAAGAATCCAGATGTGCTTTGCTAATAAACGTTTCCTTTCAGGAATCCACACCATTAGAAACTGTAATGACAACAGTAGCCAGATATCACTTAAAGCAACTGAAAGGAACCAATCTAGGAGGTCATTCTAAAATTTGGGAACAGTTTATGTACCTGTCCTTCCTGCAGGGCTCACTCTGATTTCGCACTTCAAATTTTTCCTCTACACTCAGATTTGAACTTAATATTCCACCTAGATAAAAAGCTGATACCAGTTTTTAATGTTTCCCCCTTTCAGTTTTTAAAAAAATATACAGACGAAAGTCTTTATGGACAAGATAATGCACACAGGTATGTTGTTAGAGTTTAAAAGACTTAATCTTATCAACCTTCTTATCTAAGCAGCACACAGTGCCCTTTCTATTTCTTGCTCCAGCAAGCAAAAGACAGCAGTATCCCCTCTGCTTTCATACCAGACTGGACTGCTACAAGAACAAACCCAGTCCCTTCCAGATATCAGCAAAGCAGTGTTTTCCTTTATTTTTTCAAATGAAGAACATTGTGGGGCAGCAGGGTCCCACACAGACTCTTATTTTTTGAGAATCCAAATGGGAAAAACAGCCTTAGCAAACAGAGAAAAAACAGAGCAGAAGAGCCAGGTAACCCAGACAATGTACAAATAGTGCTGAAGCTGCCATCAGCCGTCACAGAACAGTCCAGGTAACAATTAATTCAAAATTAGCATATTGCCTTCCTGTACCGTCAGGGAAATTATGTTCAAGTCTCCCCTTCTTATATCAAGTATATTCTAAGTTAAGAGCATGCAAGAATGCCAGGAACCTAAAAGAAACCCGTAACAGCTCAAGGGAAGCCTCACATCTTTCCATTTGGTTTTGTGAAGCTAAGAAACACCACTCTGCCACAGGGACTAAACTCCATTGATTTTTTATTTTTTTTTTTTAAAACGTGGATAGGCCATTCTTGAAAACTGCTGTGATTGTGAAAGGAAGGTCAACAGGGTTTAGAAGGATGTACTTTCTACATGCAAAATCCCAGAGAATTAAGCGACTTCAAATGAGTCATTGCAGACCAGCTCAGAACCCTTCTGATGTCTTTAGAGAAGCGAAAAAGCCACATGCTAGCAAGATATGGTTAAAGGTATTTCTCCACTCTTATCCACTGTGCTCTCACCACATTGCTGGTGCCTCCTCTGTTCCCAACAGTTCTCATCTAAGCCATCTGCTACAACTGTTTCTACGTACTTATTTCACTTTGTAACACCTAGGAATCCTCATCATCGCACAGGAACCCGCTGCGCTCGGTGATATCTAAATACAGGCAGCAAACTTATACCCACAAAAACAAAAAACCCAAGGCACATGTTCACACACAAAACACAAGCCTGTCCCAAACAGCTTTCTTCTAACCGAGGCCACCTCTTCCCTGAATGCCTCCATGCTTCTGTGAAGAACACGTTAAACTTGGATCTTTGTGTATAACACAACTAACAAATTAACTGTCAGACAAAATTAATCTAGTTTGTAGTTACTGTTTTTATACCCTCTGACGTCAGTCACACTCCAAATGCACTCTGAGGAACACAGAGCAGAAGGGAAGCATACATCCCATTTCACACTTTCCACTACATCACATACAAGCGTTGTCCACCTTTTCATGTGTTCTCAGAAAACAAGACTTTTTCCTCAACAACTACAGCTTTCTGAATTTGCTAAGGAAGAGATCTTGGAACAAGTGAGTTGCCTTTTTTAGGATCTGGAAGTTGGATTCATATTAGGACTACATTATGAACGTGGTGTGGTCTACTGTTTGTTACCAGTTACCTGTTTCCCTGAAAACAGTTTTGAAAACATTCATTTTAATTTCTTGCCAGATCACTGTAACGAGAATGGCCAAAGTAGCAGCCACTCAAAGGAAGTTTAGACCAACTCTGTCAATACTAAGAGCAACTTCAAGGAAAATGTTTCCCACTACCTAGTTGCCAGGCGGACACAATATATGAAGAAATAATACGGCTCTTCTCACCATGCCTTGCATGTAGCATACTGTTCCTTCCCTTCACAGGCATAGCCGTCATGTCCCATTATTCAGCCATCTTACTGTGCTATGTGCTCAGTGAGAGCTCACAAGCTTTGCTAAGTATCAACAGAAATCATTGGACTTGCAAATATTGCATTGAGGCTGCACCATCAGGCCTTCAAAGTTCCTAAAACTATCAGCTACAACTTAATGCAAGTACACAAGGGAGAGATTAGAAAAGAAAGGCTACACTGCAAGAGTCTTCCACTCTGCAAAAGAGCATTCACACCTCTGAAAGAGGGATTTTACTACTTATGTAAAGCACTAACCTCAGAAAAGGGGGATCTTGCTCTGGAAATGAGACAAAATTATTTTATCATCTTCCAGTTAGCAGCCTCTGCCTTATTTACTCCTCAGATGCACTGAACACTTCATTTCTCCAATACCACATTGTCTCACATGCTACCAATTACCACCATGAGAAAAGTATCATCTTCATCATTCTGCAGATGGTTAAGATGAGAGACAACCTTGCCTCAGGCCACAATGAGTCAGTGGTAAAAGCAGGATCTCATCTCTCATTCCTCAGCTCCTTCCTTCAGACAGCAAAGTTTTACTACTCCCACAGTCTTAAGAATTGGTATCTTGACTTGCTAAAGTGCATCTAATTAAAATAAAAGATCTCAAAAGCAAGAAACAAACAACTGCAAAAAACTGTGGTTTAAGTAACTTGGTAAGTGCCTTGATAGAAAATAAGGATATAAATGCATTTGTTCCTATGAAGTTAACTACAAAGCCACTCTCTTGCCTGCAGTCCCAGCTTCAGCTGTCACTGCATCTCTAACTTCTGTCACAAATAAAGCATCAACTCAAACTGTCTGCTTTACATTACAAGCCTGATTTGTGCAGTCTTCTACACTACCTAGAAGAGGTGGACCATCACAGTGCACACCCCACCCCCGAAAAAATTAGTATTGGTTCCCTTTCAGTCTTCCAAGTGCTGACTGCAACAGTATTATTTTTAGTATAACTTATGTACTAATTGGATGAAACTTGGGCATTTCAGGTCTCTGTGACAGCAATGGTTTCTTTCTGGTGACAATTTGCATGCAAGCCTGTTTCTGCAGTTCTTGCACCTCTACAATTCATTTGCAGTGGAGAAACAGGAGACTGAAAAACAAAGCAGCAAAGCCTAGCTCTGGACAACATAGCATATTTTACATTTTTAAAAAGAAAACTTCATTTTAAATGTGTAATTATTGAAAAAATGCTTTCAACTCAGAGGATGACACTCCAACAAACATTAAGATTGCAATTGCTTTGCATATGACTGGGTTGACAAGGCTTGCAGTATTGATGTAGCACTAGAGCTTTTACCAACTGATTTACAGCTTTGATGTGGCTCATCAGACTTCATAAGCTACCCTGACACAGTGCAAAGTCTCTGCTGACAGAAATAGCTGCAGAGTTTGGCTGGTCCATTTTAAACTGCAGTCTCCATGGTAGGATTTCCTCTTCAGCATCAGACTGTTCTGCTGGCAGCGATCAAAGAAGTGCTTAAAGGGGATATCATACACAATATTTAAAGCAGTGCACACTGTCGCTTCAGGAGGGAAGTAGTCCTGAGTTGAAAATAAGTTACAATTATTTTCACTGCCTCCAGAATAAGAGGAGAAAGGCTTCATCTATTTTCCTCATCAAGCAAAATACTGCTACTTAGATGGGACAAATGACAAGCTAAATGAAAACTATTAATAAATATTGCCTTGAAATAGTTAACAGTTGCTTTCACAGTCTTTGTGGCTCCTGTGCTATGGGAATTGTGTACATTTAGTGCAACTAGAAGGAAAAATAGAGGTGGCAACTCTCAGCGATTTGCATGCTTAGGGATATTTGCCCTTTCATCTTTCCTGTCTGTTCTCTTCCATACCCTTCATTGCAGTTTTTCTGCTTTCTAGAATCCAAGCTGCTATAAGAGAAACACCAGAAGTTACCCTAGTTTTCCAGCTACAACTGTCAACCTTTGTTTTCCCCCATCCGTTACCAGCACAGCACCCTGTGCACTAAAGAACATGGACTATCTTACAGAACAGAGTTTGGCTTGAGACTCCTGCTACTTCTCTAACAAAGTAGTTTGTTATTTGCAACAGATGAAGTCAAACTATACATGTTTGTAAGCAAGTAAGCTACACAAAAAGTCAGCTGCATTGCTCCAATACTGATTTGTCTTTATATACAGTCTACTAAGGTCTTCCTTCATTAAAAGCTGCCCTACAAGACGCACAGGCATACCAGCCACAATTTCCCAGAGGGCTGATGGCATTAAGAAGTTTGTTTCTTCCCCTTAGCTTTGCCCATGATGCTAAGTCACTCAACTCTAGAGTGCAAACACACACACACAGAGAAACATATCTCCTTCCATGTGCCAAAAAAGCCAACCCAGCCCCACACAGAAAGCCAGTGGGGTAATGGTAATCAGCCCACTCCTCACTAAGAGGGGTTTCTGTAGTAGTAATTGAAGCTTTCTCACTCCAGGATCCCTGATGAAAACTGCTCTAAGAGGGGCGTGGACCGATGAAGAGGAGACTCACCAGATCAGTAAATACCACTAGCAGTTACTTCATACTGCCCCCTTAAAAGGCTGGTGACCATTCTAAGTGTGCCTGCCACATGCTAGTGGCCGATTTTATAATTATGAAAATCTACGTGCTCTATTACTTTAAGAGCAAGTAGGTGACATTCAGACTGAAGCCTTTTACAGAAGGTTTCCTACTAACTGATTTCCTGACTTACATGGAAAAATCTGTCACCCAATCAAGGAATCCAGACAGATTACCAGAGGACAGAAGCCTCTATTACAAGTTAGTATTAGAAATGTCAACTAGAGACCCACTATTAAATAATTCAAAGCAAGAAAAGGTGTCTCACCTCGTCACCTGCTTTGAGCAATCCTTCAGCAAGATGTAACAATCAGTTCCAGCAAACGATGGCTGGGCTGAATACAGAATGAAGAGGCATACAGGAAAAAAAAAAAAGAAAAAGAAAAGAGGAGAGAGATGCTTAGCTGCACTAAACTCTACAGCTTGAACAAGAGGAAGCCATCTTTAGCCACCGTGACTGAAAACTGTGTACAACTGGAAGAGGACTAGTAAACAGCACAGTCTTCCACCTTCACAGTGTTCCTCCTCCTTACTAAAGGAGTTCAAAGTTTTAGAAATGAGAACTTTATGTATTTTTTTTGGACAAAAACAGAGCTTGGTTAGAACAAGCAAGCAAGCTCTGGCATATTTTCATCATCCCTTCTGCCTATCAGTGAAATAAACTCTTTCACTTTACAATCATAAGCATCTATTTCATGTCCAACATTTTCAGGCCTGAAAAAAATTTATTCTTTCAACTTTCCAACCCTGGTCAGCTCACTATAGTTTTTTCCTTCTCAGTATCAGAAGTGTCCCCAGTAAGTAACAGAAAACAAACCCAAGAAGCATCTTAAGATTTTGCCCAATATTGGCTTAGTTATGTTGGCAAGTTCAGTAAAATCTGGTCTGCATATTGTACATAACAAAAGCTGAAGCAACTATTCGATATGGAATGAAAATTGATCTTAAATTTAACAACAGGGAGCAAATTAGGAAGCATTCTCTCAGATTTTCTCCACTCCCTGCTAAAGATTTTGCTGAGACCCATCCAAGTTTCTCTCACCCTCCTCATAAAACACAGTCTGAGGACTCTCTCCGCATAGCAGTCAAGACATCATTGCTGGCAAAACTTCATCTTGTACGAGAGAAACCACTATCCCAGCAGCTCATGGTACTAACGAGTTCTTTAAGAACATTCAGACATGGGTTTGCAATTAAATTTAAAAACCTGTCATCAGTCTTTGCAAGCCTAAATAGGAATATGTCATGGTTTAACCCCAGTTGGCAACCAAGCACCACACAGCCACTCGCTCACTCGCCCTGCCCCCGGTGGGGTGGGGGAGAGAACTGGAAGGGCAAAAGTGAGAAAACTCATGGGTTGAGATAAGAACAGTTAAATAATTGAAATATAATCATAATAATAATGATAATAATAATAGAAAAATGTAATTAGAACAAGAGAAAGACGAGAGGAACAAAACTCTGGAAAAACAAGTGATGCAACCGCTCACCACCCACCGACCGACACCCAGCGAGTCCCTGAGCAGCGATCGCTGCCCCTCTGCCAACTCCCCCCAGTTTATACACCAAGCATGACATCATACAGTATGGAATATCCGTTTGGCCAGTTTGGGTCAGCTGTCTTGGCTGTGCCCCCTCCCGGCTTCTTGTGCACCTGGCAGAGCATGGGAAGCTGAGAAGTCCTTGACTTAGTATAAACACTGCTTAGCAACAACTAAAACAGTGTGTTATCACATTATTCTTGTGCTAAATCCAAAACAGCACCATACCAGCTACTAGGAGGAAAATTAACTCTATCCCAGCTGGAACCAGGACACAAAGGTACCAATTACCAGAATTCCCTATTATTCTGCATACGGCTAAACTTAGCAAGAGCACGTACTAGTAAGAATTCCCAGGGACATTCTTTTCTCACTGAAGAGCTGCAGAGAAGCTGAAAGAAGTGATTTTTTTCATTGCACTCCTCTTTTTCCATGATTTCATGACTCAATATCTCAAAGCAATCCTATTCCATTTTTCAAATTATAGCAGCTACATCTGAAGAGAAACCACACAATTATTTAACAAAACCAGAACCATATAATCTGTACTTTTTGTGTGTCATGGAGAATGCAGTTACATTCTGAAGTGTAATCCTGCTCACTCTGTGGTTAAGACAGTAGTATCTTTCCAGGTTTGTGTACAAAAGAAAAATACCCCTGGAAGTTCTGCTGAGTACTACACTATAAACAACACAGAAAAACCTACACTACAGGTTCATCAGGCCCACTTGTCTTGTAGAGGGCTGGAATCAACTGCTCTGTGCCTGAATTGTTAAATTTGTTTGAAAGATTTGAGACAGTGAGACAAATCTCCTCTTCCCTCCAAATCTCAAGACACTTTCACAGTCTAAAAATCTCTACAGGAGATTCTTTAGATATAAATGAAGGGTCTCAATTTGAAACTCCAGCAGCAATAAAAACCCAAGAACAGCCTAATTGAAACAGCCTAACTTAGGAAAAAAATCTTGTTAAAAATTCATTCATCTGAAGCCTACAACTGACTTTTTTTGTGGTAAACAAAACTAGACTTAAATACCAGTCTTTAATAATAAATACCAGCGGAGCCTCTCCCACAATAAACACATGTCAAGCTCAATCATTTGGTAAGACTGCATTAAGTATTTGGCCAGAAATCATGCAGGTACTCCTCCTCTTGTTTTAGGATGAAACATCCATTAGTCTATAGAGCCCAACAGCTATAGCATGAGAGTTTATCACTGACACACCGTTTAAAGGCTGTGTGAAGCATAAGTCATTTCCTAAACCTAAAATATACATGAAAGTTAATGAGATTCCAGTATGGGCACAACACAGCACTGAAGACATTTCATTCAAAGAAATTGGTTACACCTCAAAACCTTTGCTGAACACTCAAGTAAAGATGAAAATACAGGGATAGGACATATATTTGGGAAATGAAGATCTACAACCTGCCAAACAGTCCAGCAATGGAACACCAGCCACACAAAAATAATGTCCAAAAAGCCTCAAATTTAGAGGCAATACCAAGATGGTTTCTCATTCCCCTCTGCAAACAAGTCAAACTTGTAACCCCCAATACTGCCTCTTGTAACCTCCAATATTGCCTTTGAAAAGTTTAAAAATAAAAATAAAAAATAAAAAAGGAAAAGGATATCCTTGTTTTCATTTGCATCCTATACAAAAGCAGCACTTTTTATATCCTGTATGCAGTCAGAGAAGTCTTTTTAGCATCTCAGGGGGCCAGAAGTTCAATGTTTGACACAGCTGCTATCTTCCAAGAATGCAGTTTCCAAACTACATTTCCTCCAAGTATGTGTACAGTTAAGATTTACAGTTGCTTGAAAAGTCATACAGAAGTTTGAAGATTTTCACTGAAAGAGTAAAATACACTGTCTGGCAAATTTTTGTTTCCCCAGAATACAGAAGTGTTAAAGCTGTTAACACTCCTCTCCTCACCATACACACATACAGCCCTACCTCTTCCACAGGAAAAAAATTTAATTGCTTTAATCTTTCCTGAAAGTAGTTTAAATATTTTTCTTGAGGTTTTCTCAAAATAATTCAGAATAAAGCTGACACTCAGTATGGAAAACATAAGCCCAAACAGTTTGGTCATCTTACCAGCAACTGCACCACTCTCCCTTAGAGTGGAAAGCTGTCTGACAAACAAATGCAAAATCACTACCAGTTTTGACTGTATTGTACAAGCCATAAAATGAAAGTTTTAGTCCTTTAATTGCTTCAAAGACCCCTTTTTCTTTGCTGTCTTAGCTATTTGCAGCAGAGGATAGAAATCCAGACATCGTGGCCTGTGTTTTATTGAAGAGCCTTTTCCACTTCTTTTTTTAACTTACAGGATGAAATCAATCAAAACAGAAAAAAAAGTACCTATGAATCATATGCCCTAAAGAGAGGGTCAGCATTTAACTACCTAAAATAAATGCAGAAGCATCTTTAGAGACAGAAATTGCAGCTCATATACACCAGTACCAGTATGGACACCTCAGCTGCCTCTAACACAGTGCTACTCAGCTTTTCGTGATCAGTCTCTACAGGAGAGATCAGAACATAACTGCCCTAATATGACACCCTCCACTCCTCTGAGAAGGGTCTTCAAAGAACTCGATAGTGCCAGCCCATGGGAAGGGAACAGACCTTGTCCAGCACTGTCCCCCCATGCTCTCCATCATGGCTCTTTCACAGTGCTCAGTGACAAGCAGAACAGTCTACAGTGCCTGTGCCTGACAGCAACCTCATTCAGAGCAACAATGCTTCCCTGCGTTTGGATGTCTGGAGAAAGCAGGGACCTGTGCATGAAAAATGAGCCACTGTCCCTGTCAATCCTTGCATTTCCCCTGTTTGAGAAGGAAACTCTGGCCACTGTTATAAGGGATAACAAAAAACATTTTTACAGATACAGTAACAACAAAGAGAACCAAAGAGAATCTCCATCCTCTATTGGATGTGGAGGGGAACACTGCCACTGAGGATGAGGAGAAAGCTGAAGTACTAAATGCCTTCTTTGCCTCAGTCTTTAACCGTCAGACCAGTTATCCCCAGGGTATTCAACCCCCTAAACTGGAAGGCAAGGATGGGGAGCAGAACAAGCCGCCCATAATCCAGGAGGAAGCAGTTTACGACCTGCTGAGCTGCCTGGACGCTCACAAGTTTATGGGGCCAGATGGGATCCACCCAAGAGTACTGAGGGAGCTGGCAGAGGAGCTCGCCAAGCCACTCTCCATCATTTATCAGCAGTCCTGGTTAACAGGGGAGGTCCCAGATGACTGGAGGCTTGCCAGTGTGACACCCATCTACAGGAAGGGCCAGAAGGAAGATCTGGGGAACTACAGGCCGGTCAGCCTGACCTCGGTACCGGGGAAGATTATGGAGCGATACTTCTTGAGTGAGCTCACCGGGCAAGTGCAGGACAACGAGGGGATGAGGCCCAGCCAGCACGGCTTCATGAAAGGCAGGTCCTGCCTGACCAACCTGGTCTCCTTCTATGACCAGGTGACCTGCCTAGTGGATGAGGGAAAGGCTGTGGATGTTGTCTACCTGGGCTTTAGCAAGGCCTTTGACACTGTCTCCCACAGCATCCTCCTGGAGAAGCTGGCGGCTCAGGGCTTAGACAGGTGTACTCTTTGCTGGGTAAAAAACCGGCTGGATGGCCAAGCCCAGAGAGTTGTGGTGAATGGAGCTAAATCCAGTTGGCGGCCGGTCACGAGCGGTGCTCCCCAGGGCTCAGTGTTTGGGCCAGTCTTGTTTAATATCTTTATCAATGATCTGGATGAGGGGACTGAGTGCACCCTCGGTAAGTTTGCAGATGACACCAAGTTGGGCAGGAGTGTCGATCTGCTCGAGGGTAGGAAGGCTCTACAGAGGGATCTGGACAGGCTGGATCAATGGGCCAAGGTCAACTGTATGAGGTCTAACAAGGCCAAGTGCTGGGTCTTGCACTTGGGTCACAACAACCCCATGCAACGCTACAGGCTTGGGGAAGAGTGGCTGGAAAGCTGCCCAGCTGAGAAGGACCAGGGCTTGATGGTGGACAGCCAGCTGAACATGAGCCAGCAGTGTGCCCAGGTGGCCAAGAAGGCCAACAGCATCCTGGCTTGTACCAGCAACAGTGTGGCCAGCAGGACTAGGGAAGTGGTCATGCCCCTGTACTCGGCACTGGTGAGGCCACACCTCAAATCCGGTGTTAAAAGTTTTGGGCCCCTCACTACAAGAAGGACATTGAGGTGCTGGAGCGTGTCCAGAGAAGGGCAACGAAGCTGGTGAAGGCTCTGGAGGGCAGGTCTTATGAGGAGAGGTTGAGGGTACTGGGGTTGTTTAGCCTGGAGAAGAGGCTCAGGGGAGACCTTTTCGCTCTCCACAACTGCCCGAAAGGAGGCTGTAGTGAGGCGAGTGTTGGTCTCTTCTCCCAAGTTTACTAGCGATAGAACAAGAGGAAATGGCCTCAAGCTGCACCAGGGGAGGTTTAGGTTGGATATTAGGACAAATTTCTTTACTGAAAGAGTGGTCAGGCACTGGAACAGGCTGCCCACAGGTGGTGGAGTCACCATCCCTGGAGGTGTTCAAAAAACGCGTAGGCATGGCACTTCAGGGCACGGTTTAGGGGACATGGTAATGTTGGGTTGACGGTTGGACTTGATGATCCTAGAGGTCTTTTCCAACCTTCATGATTCTATGATGGCAGAAGAAAATATTCTTAAGAACCAGAAGGCTGGCTTGAGCGTCTATGACCACCTAGCAAAACAGTCTAGTTTTGTAAGCCTTCAAATCCCCTATCGGCAGAGACCAGAAATTCTTTCAACCCTTCTTTGCTAAAACTGTATCCATTCCTCAAGGAGCATGCTTCCAAGCCTATGGTCAATAACTTCTTCTCAGGATAACTAATCAGCACTTCAGTGCCGCTGCGATTAGAGACCCCAGCCAGGGAGCACACTCTTGGTGTTTTCATCCTGTCACAAAGTAGTCTGACAAGGAAGATGTTACTTATTTCCAGGAACATTTCAGGATGAAAAAAAACCCCCGAACAACCAACTGTGTAAACTGACAAAAAAAAAGCCCACTCAACACCTCACCACAACAAACCTCTAAGTTAGCTGCTAGGTTGCCGAAACCTGCAAATAACCAAAGTCAAAAAAACTAAGCACTAAGGTTAGATATTCCCAGCAACTAAGCATTGTTTTATAAGTGGATCCACAGCTTATCTTGACCACCCCAGACAGGTGAGCAAGAACTTGATTACTCCAGGTTGTCAGCTGCAGGGTCTGAAGCCCAAGTTCTCTCTCCCTCAGAGAGACAAACACTTGGAAGCTGTGATATTCTCAGGAAGCTCAACTACTTGCTGTAAAAAAGCTGCTTAGTAGACTACACGTTATCTTTTGGGAGGCGTGATGAAATATTCATTTCTGGTCTGTGTAAGGCATCCGTCATGCCATCTGGACGCCCATTAGTTCTCGCACAGAGTAACAGCTAAGGAAAAAAAACTTAGCACTGGAATGCAGAAACCCAAATACCCAGCTATTATATAGCTGTTATGAATGCTACCAAAAACCATTCTCTCCCTCCCCCCTACAACACTCGCTAACTTTCAACTCAAAGTAGTATGCAAATGAACGCCCAAGATTTAAGGTCACAAAGGAATATATATACTGAACACCTTGACTGCTTCTGGGAAGACAGATCCTTCACGCTGTTGCACAGAGTTACTGAGGAAATAGTGACTAGCAACATCCATTAAACCATGCCCTGAGTGCATCAAGCACTGCATTGCTAGCCGGTCGAGGGAGGCAATTGTCCTGCTCTACTCTGCGCTGGTGCGGCCTCGCCTCGAGTACTGTGTACAGTTTTGGGCGCCACAGTATATTAACGATATAAAGCTACTAGACAGTGTCCAGAGGAGGGCCATGAAGTTGGTGAAGGGTTTAGAGGGGAAATCGTATGAGGAGCTGCTAAAGTCACTTGGTTTGTTCAGCCTGGAGAAGAGGAGGCTGAAGGGACACTCATCACAGTTTACAGCTTCCTCACAACGGGAGGAGGAGGGGCAGGTGCTGATCTCTTCTCTCTGGTGACCAATGATAGGACCCAAAGGAATGACAGGAAGATGTGCCAAGGTATGTTTAGGTTGGATATTAGGAAAAAGGATCTTCACCCAGAGAGTGGTGGAGCACTGGCACAGGCTCCCCAGGGAGGTAGTCACGGCGCCAAGCCTGACAATATTCAAGAAGCACTTGGACAACGCCCTCAGACATGTGGTGTGAATTATGGGGTTGTCCTGTGCAGGGACAGGAGTTGGACTAGATGATCCTTGCAGGTCCCTTCCAACTCAGGACATTCTATGATTCTATTACTCTGAGATCAGGAGCCCAAAGCCTCAAACTCAAAAGTTGAGCAAAAGCTCAACTGTCCTGATGCAGAGCTCTTCCAGATGAAACCACGCATCAATAAGGAAGATTGATAGGGACAGAATCGTTCAGATGGAATACGTACTCAGTCAGTCCCAGGCTGCAGCAGGAGTTCAAATATAGCTTTCTTATTGGCATGTTACACGCCACTTTCCACCCCACACACCTCCCCAAAACCAACACTAAAACAAACTTGCATGAGGTCCAATTACATGAAGGTTTCTGCTAGACAAATTGGCAAGAGTAGACTGGAATAAATCTGTATTATACTCTTCTGCATGAAGTGATAACACAAGCTCTCCCTACAGCCTGGATGAGTGTTATCCAGGAAAGCAGCTGAAATGGCTTACTTTAAGAACTCAAGTGTCCTCTTTTACCCCAGTAATTACAAAACACAGCAGACATTCATTCTGGAGAGCAGAGTACAATAGCCATTTGTTACCATCAGTGTTACAATCTAGCATTTATCTAAGCCTATCACACCCGGAACAGACAGTGCAAAAATGCTCAAGACAGAACTCGAAGTACCATCCATCAGAAATTACAGGCAAAAAACCCAAGCTCCAGGACTGAGGCTTGGTGCACAACTCACAATTTAACCACCCTATTTATTGAGCATATATTTATCCAAGCTTCACCTAAGAAACATTAGGCATAGCTGGTCAAAGAATAAACAGCAGAAAAAGATTTAAATCATCATAATCTATTCTTAGTAAGTAAAGTTGCCTCTCACAGAGGAGGCACAGGCTTGGTGAAGAGGAAGAGTGCCCATACACGTTTATCATCAGAAACAAGTTATTGTTATGAACTCAGAGATCCATAACCAACAGAAATGAAGATGTAAAAGTCTGGATATACACAAGAATCTTTTTTTCTGCTCAGGTATCTCACCAATTCCTCCACATTGAAGTCTAATCTCAAATTTAGAATAGCACAAGGTGTTACCTTCCCACATCCTTCCTGGGTGAGAAGTTCAGATTCCTTTACTCCTCATGCATCCTACAGCAGTGCCAATTTAGACTTTACTGTATCACAGACTTTCACACAATTGCACAAATCCTGCCCCAATGTCCACTTTATTTTTAAAAGAACACCAGATTCACCTACACTAGAGTTCAAACTGAGAAAACTGTTATCTGGCATTGCCAGACAGGATTTTAGAAAGCATCAGACTCAGTCTTCTAAAATAGCATGAGGCATTTTAAAAGTTACCTTGTTTACATGAAAGCAAGATTGAAAAGTGCTAGTTAGACTGGTGTGAGCTGCCAGTCCCCCTCATTACTTGCATGCCTAAGCTTCTGAGAAGGAGAGCAGTCCAACAACACAGATATTGCATGGGAAATATGAAAAAGTGACATCTATGCCATGCTACAAAGATTCCTGTCCCATCTTCAGAGGGCAACAGAAACAGGATTTCAGAAATATCTACTCTATACTTCCCTGGGTAACCTCCCACCCAGAGATAGTAAGAAACTCAAACTCAAACAACATCAACAAACAGCTCACCCTTTCCTCTATTACAGAAACATGCTTAACATTCATAAGCATTTTTTCTGTATTCTGCATATTCTGCTCCAAATGAGGAGACTAACTGTTCTACTTAATTTACTGTAATAAGTATATTTAAGTCTCTAATTTTTAAAGATTGCGCATTGGCTGAAGGAATGCAATCAGCTGAATACAAATACTTGTTTGGACTCTTGCAGAACAGCAACACATACTTTTCCAGAAGGGCACACTGGATTGAACATGTAATTACAAGCTCAACCGTAAGAGCACAAATAGACTAAACAAGCACTGTTCAAGTTACTCATGCTCAACTTTGAAAATTTGACCCCTGAAGCCAGAAGTAAATTCACAAAGGAGAACCAATTTTTCCAAACAGTCAGAAATACAAACACAAGTTTAAGCAAGCTTACAAATCCTGAATAATCAAAATCAGAGTACCTTTAGTCAAGGCTAATTTCTCCATCTCTGTAGAAGTTTCAGCTGAGGCATAGGGAAAAAAAAGCAGTACTCCCCTTTCCAAAGCTTATACTTCTCAAGAGAATACTATAACTGCACCACTAACAGACAATTATTTCATTTTATCTGCATCACTAAAAAATATATTTTATTTTTAAGTAGAAGTCAGACTTCCCCAGTGAGTAGTTCCCTTCCCGCAAAAATCCTAAGATCTCGTAACACTCTCTTCTCTCACAACTTTCTGCCAGAGAACACTCATAGCTTCAGGAGACAATCGTCTGTATTTTGGTTCTTCCTATACAGAAATACACTTAGAGCCAAACCACCTGCAGCTACAGCTCTTACTAAAACCTTCTGTAAAACAGGTACAATTTCCATGTTGTACTTGTGTTTAGGACAAGCTAGCATTTGCAGCAGCATACAAATATAAAAGATCTTTCATCAAGTGCACTCTCTATACATTTAATTGTAAATTCAAAACAAACTACTTATGTACTTAGCAATAATTCAGCTCCAGAAATTTTACAGGAGAACTATGGCTCCATACGAAATCTGTACAAGGTCTTTCTCCCCAGTGAACCAAAGCGCTGTTAAAATTAGACGCCCATGACATGACTTCTGCTACTCTGGAGTCAGTTCTCAGTGAAAAAGGTAAGCCTTAAAAAAAGCTGTCTGAATAAGGCACCAAACATGTGAAATAATGCTCAGATCTGGAGGCTAGAAAAGCCAGTTCTTCAGAAGTTCCAGGTGCCAGCGGCATAAACTGCAATAGGCAAACCCAGGTTCACCAGCAATCCTGCTGGTGTGAGGTCACAGACATGTTGGTTGGAGCAGAGCTCTGGAGGTCATTAGACCCACCATCCTCTTTGGATGGCAAATACGCCCATCTGCAAGAAGCAAGATCTGGGGTCAGTCAGCACAACCCAAAACACTACAGAGCCAATCCTCCTGGAAGCCATTTCTGGGCACGCGAAGGACAAGGATGTGACTGGGAACAGCCAGCATGAGGTTAGACTGCACCCAACCAACCTGATTGTATTTTAGGACATGGGGAGGGACTGTACAGGAAAAGGGAGAGCACTGGATGTTGTTTACTGCTATTTTAGCAAAGCCTTTCACTTGGTCTCAGTTAATTTGTTGAGATACAGATTGAATAAGTGGACAATACCACCAGGCTCAAGGCTTGTGATCAGTGGTACAGAATTCAACTGCAGGTTGTCCTATTTCCATGGAAATAATTCCAAACTTCACTAGGCAAAACCTTGCACAATTTGATCCAACTGGACCCGACCTGCTCTGAGTGGGAAGCGGGACCAGCTGAGGCCTGGAGGTCCCTTCTGACCTAAGTTATTCCACAATTCCATGATACCTTCTTTGTTTGGTTGGTTTTTTTAAACAAAACAAAAAAAAAAAACAAAAGGTCTGTTGCAGTCTGTTGCTTGCTTTAGGTCATGCTTCTGCCACCCTCCTGGTATAAGCAGATGAAATGGACTAAGAGCCACAACAGAAAAAGTACTGCAGAAAAAGGACAGTAGTTGCTCTGCTTAAAAAATTCACAAGTCATTCCGAAACGAACCTCAATATTGTATTCTCAAGTCAATAATCTCACAAGTTGGTTCCGAGTACAGATTAACAACAACAAAAAAAACCCCAAACACCTCATCCCCACACACCTGCAGCTGAAGAGAGACAGTGTTAAGTTCATTATCGGACTCTTGCAACAAACCCATTTTGTTAAATATGTCAAATACATTTAGATTGTGAAGAATTGAGAGGGGTAGACAGCTCCTGGTTTGCAGTCAAGACCCAACAGTAGAAAAGCCCCAAAACAGAGTTCATGCATAAAAACAACAAAAAAGCCACCACAAAAAATCCCCACCTTTGACTGTCTACATACCCAACAAAGATAAATAAGCATCCTGAAAGGGCACAGATAAAAACAAGTCTCTATGTTACATTTTAAACTGACAGCAATGTCTTATCAAGGCAGCTAAAACTGAACAGATACCACTTCAGTTCTGCCTCCCCTCTGTTTGCATTAATTCCTGCAGAAGGACTCTAGTATAAGATTCTGAGCACCAGAAGTAAAAGAAGTCATGGCATCATTTGCTGGATGGAGGCCAGGATCTCATATATCCACTCAGGCTTGTATCTCTGGAGACACTGTTTGTTCCTACCATAATTGAGTTATGTTCTGCGCAATGAGAAGGTGAATCAATTATGTTCACCACTAAACAGACAAGCTTAAGTATTCTCTCAAGAGCTTAAAATTTGTGCAATGACACCTTCAAAATACTGTTTGTTCTTTATTTAAAAAAGAAGAACACTGATTCAATCTCTTCTCTTCCTGGAAATTCCTGAGCTCAGAAACCAGTGAAGCACGTTCAAGTTTTAACCCATTAGGGCCAGGCAGCTAGGACTCCTTATTTTAAGTTTACAGTAAGTTTCCAATGGAGTAACTTCGGTTAAAGGCAGCATCAGATAAAACTGACATCTAAGCCTTTGCTAAGACATTAAGGAAATTCAAGCAGCAATCAATCACCATCCAAGACACTACAGTCCCATTTAAAAGGAAGATTTTAATCACTTGTATAAAGACAAGCATTAATACTGTAAATTCAATGAATTTATAGTATTTTAGAGGTTAATCCTCCATGCTTGCTGTAATATTGTCTCATTACTTTGGAATATAGCTACAAATTGAACCAAACCACTGCACCAGGACTTCAGGTGGTTTTCATTAGGTGTTACTCTTCTGTACTTCTTCAAACAGGATACAGAGGTTACCCTTACTCAGAAAATAAATTAAAAAGCCAAATTAAAAGATAGATTTCTGTACTTAGTCATATATCACAATTAAAATCAATTTTTGTTTAGTCACGGAAGTCAGTGAGTACCAATCTTAGTATTTCCTGACACGGTCCCACAGATGCCCAGTCATGGGCACTTTAAGACAACAGATACAGGTAGGCATATTTTTGGGTCAACTCTTTAGCTAGACAAAAGCAGGCACACAAGCCCTTCAAGCTATGCATTTTCAAGTGCTGGGTTTTGGGGTTTTTTTTTTTGGTAAAAAAAGACTGAATTCACCTGTATTTAGATTAAATGTCATTACTATCAAAACTATCAAAGTAAAGACAGTATTGTTTCTGTTGCAGTGAATACCCGATTTTGTAAACTGATGAAAACACGACTGGTTTATCTAAGATGCAATTACCACAGCTCACTGAGGAGAGTGTGCTTACTCATGCTATCCAACATAAGACGAATCCTAGACACGTCCTTATAAAGATTAAATAACCCCTTACTAATAGTTGTGTAAGCTGTTTTAAAGCATATACAGAAAATTTGTAAGTGAAACCAAAAGGTAACTACTTGGAAGGAAATAGATACTATAATCTCAGTCCATACTGATTTAACCTCCATTTCTGACAAGGATACTATTCGCAGAATTGAAAGTCATTAAAATAAATGGCAATTCCCTACTAATCTTATGTATTAAGAAGTACCTGAAGAGGGTCATCTAGAGCAGTCATGTCAGATGTAGTGCCTTCTGTGAGAATGCTAAGTTACTTGTCTGGATTCTCCAGTTGAAGCTTCTGCTATTAAAACCTATCTCCGGTGTTTATTTTTAAGTAGTAAAAATGGAGAACAAGAGCTCCACAGGAGATGCTGCTACGGATAAAGCCATGGTGAACTTCAATCTACAAATGACTCACCACATACCTCTCAACTCCCTTACTTCAATAAAACAGCTGCAGAATAAGAGAAGACCAACCTACAACAGTCATGTGCTGGAGAATGAGCCCTGCAGTTCAAATTATTGCTGCAAAAGCAGCAGAATGCTTTTGCAAGGTTTGCCAATGTTCCACAAAGTTATTTCAAATCTCTTTGGGATATTTGTTCTTCAACTCTGAAATAGTTAATTTCTTTTAAAGGCAGAACACCACATTCTAAAAATATCAAGAAACATATCCACTAACGTAGAAAGCTTTGCTTAGAACAGCTTGAAAGAAATTTTGCAGAAACACATACGTACTAACTTGGACAAGAAAATACATTTCCGTGCAGAAATGCTAATCAATCTTAACTTTTAATTCACAGGAGACTTAATTTCCAATTCAGTGATACAAACATTAGTAACCTGGAAAGAGATTTTTCTCTCTAATATCCAGCTTTCCCAATCTAAGTTAAGAGTTCTCTTTTTATTATTAGATAGCACTTACATGTATAAACCAGGGTAGAAGCCCCACCATTGGCCAGTACTTCTCAGAACTCTAAGGACACCTCGGAACTAGATCTGTTTAATCCAGCATCCTGTTTTCCCTCAGCTCCACACATACAAATGGTATTCCTCTTGCTTTCTGTTCTTGGAGGATCCTCAAAACAGTCTGTCCAGTTCTGTCTCCAATTCTTTCTGCACTGTATTCAGCCAACTTCCATATACACACACAGCTCATTTGTAAGGAGTCAGTTGAGAAGTCTATTTTCAAAAACCCAAGTATCACACCCATTTGCTTTTGCTGTGCAGGACCCCTTCCATATAACCTTTGATTAGAACAATTTACTTCCTTCCAACTCCTGAGCTTTTCACACAGCCTTTACACAGTAAACTCAGGACCCCTTCAGCTGGCCAATGTCATCACTCACCCACCAAATAGTTTCCTCCCCCTTAAAATAATCTTTTATGAAAGTAACAGAAATATAGAATCCAGTTGGGAACATTTCAGAGTCCACGCCTGAACTGATAGCCTCAAGGATGCATCTGCCCAGTCACACTGCTAACAAAGGACATTTTAAGCACCAAATGAATCCAGCAGAAACAAGACAATAAAATGTATTTCACTTTATTCCACCTTTAAACGAAAATTCAAGAGCCTCATTAGAGAGGGGTTTACTGCGAGATATCTGCTAGCTGCAACTATACCTGTAACTATCCAGAGATCCTTAGAAGCCTTTTCAGTTATTTTACCTTTCTAGGGGAGTATTCAGGCACCACCCCCACCCCACCACCACAGTGACTCAGGGCAGACAGGAGGACTGAAACAGCCCTAGACATCTTTCCTGCAAGCAAGGTTTTAAGGCAACAGGTGACCCTTATTGGAAGATCCCAAGTTTCAAAGCCTGTCCAGCTTCCCCAGCTAAGCTACAAAAAGTTCAGGCACTATGTTCATAGCAGTACAGAAGTACAGACTCACACTGCATTAAGCCTTTGAGATCAGGAAAAAAAAGAGCAGAAGGAGAGCCTGCTTGCTCCTAATGAAACAAACACATGAGTTTAACGCTAATAGTGATAAAGCACCTATGTAACCTCTGTTCAAAAACAACTAGAAAGGCACAGTTAGCCCAAGAAGCAAAGCACACCTGGCTCATGAGAACAATGAAGATCCACTTCTATGTGAAGACGTCTTTTTCCACAGTCTTGCCTTCTTGCAGCACACAATTTTCTGTATTTACGAACAGCTTCTGCAAAGGTACATTCCTCCAACAAGCGTCTGGAACATCCAGGTTAAAAAGAAACAAGCTTCCAGAAGAAGGAACCACTTGGTCCTTAAATGGCTTCAAAGGAAAAAGGCAGAGAACATTCTGCACGATGATACGTAACTCCTGCTGCTGTTAAGTGCTTGACTTGCCACAAAACACAGGACAGAAAAAGGAGAGAGAAGGGAAAGTGAAATTGAGCCTAGAAAGTACTTCCAGCTTTGCCAAACCAGTTTGATGCCTCACATTATCTGAAGATTCTGACCTGGCGTTGCTTCATTCCCCGAGTTAAGCCCATTCTCTTCTGCATCAGCCTAAGACAGCTGAACCTTCACCTTTTTTCACAAGAGAAATAACGCTCTGTATCTGTAGACAATATATTTGTCTATCTCACCAAACCTATTACCCTCTGCAGATAGCAGACACCTAGATAAAAAAGGTAGAAGAAACTAGACGAACCATGGTATAAAATAAAAGCCAGAAACCACATAAAGTATTATTAAAATCTATGGAATTGTTTATGAAAATGAACCTTTGCCCCCTTTTCCTAAAGAAGAGGGCTCTAGGTACCCTCACTATGGGGTCTAATGTCCAAGGTATCCCAAGTTCCTCTTTATCTCCATAACTTACTCCTCACAAAAGGCTGTCTCTGCAGCAAGAGAAGAATGTGTTCCTGGGTACCTCAAAAAGGTCAGAGACCTAAGCATCAATAAAGCAACGAAACTTATCTGATTTTAATATCGTGGTTTCCTACTTGTATTTTTGCTCCTCCATAGACATATATATACACACAATTTTTGTTTATCTATTCTTTTTAAATACAGGGGCAGGGTGCCACACATTCTCCCCTCTGTTACTAAATTTCAGGAAGTCACCCAGTTCTCCCTCCCAGCACAGTTCTGGTATGCTTTAATTGCCTTAGACTTTGTATAAGAAACCAAAACCCTGCTACTAGACAGTGTTGAGCTTTTTGTCCCCACAACACTTATCTGTTAAGATATTTTGTACTCTGCCTTTCTCCTCCCCCAACCATTCAAAATGAAAAGGCTGAACAAAGTCTTGAAGCTAATCAAGATCAATGGGTTCAAGAAAAACCAAACAAAAAACCACACACCAAAAAAACACTGTTACACAAGAGGCAAACTACACTGGGGGATAGGGAAGAGAGGAGTAAGCAAAACATGAAATTAGTCACCAATTACTTCCTGTAGATACGGCAAAAAGAAACAGCAGAAGTGAACTGCTAAATGCATGTAGTAAATCTATGACAGTAGCTAGAAGTTAAAGAGAAATATTCTACAAGCAAGTCTGATACTGAAATGCTTTCAATGCTGTTTCTTCAAACATGGACATCAAAAACACCCACAAAAGAACTCAGACATAAAAATCTGACCTCCCAGGTTCAGTCACTTCAGGGAAGTTTCAGTAAACATATTGCTATCATTTACCCACCTCATCTGCAGCACCAGAGGAGCTGACTGGGCTTACAGCAAATCAACAGCAACTGCAGTCGTGGTGACCATGAAAGATGGGAGTTCAAGAACCTGAAGGGAGTGAGGAAGGAGAGCAGCGGAGTACAGACCCTGTATTTCATGAAAGCAGACTCTGGCTTATTCAAGAAGCTGGTGGGCAGAATCCCCTGGGAGGCAGCTCTGAAGGGCAGGGGAGCTCAGGAAAGCAGGCAGGGCTTTAACAGCAGCACCCTCCAAGCACAAGCGCGGTCCATCCCCATACTCAGGAAAACAAGTAGACATTTAAAAAAAAGTTTTAAGCAAGGAAGTCCTGAACAAAGCTCCAAAGAAGGAATTTAGAAACACTGCCTAGGCTTGTAGAGATGGTGTTAGGTAAGCCAAAGCTCAACTGGAATTGAGGTTGCAAGGGACATCAAGGGCAACAAATACAGTTCTAGTGCTATGTAACTCACAGAAGACTGACCAAGGAAAATGTAGGCCCATGGCTGAACAGAGCAGGTGATTCTGAGGGAGCACAGAGATAAGGCTGAGGTAGCCTATGCCCCTATGCCTTTGCTTCAGTCTTCAGCGTGGAGGTATCAGACTCCTGTGTTTGGCAAACCAAGTATGCCCTCCTCTGAAGAGAGTCTTTTCTTCAAGAAACAGTTTGCTAATCCCTACCTGATAATCACGCTACATTTAATGGGGCAACACTCATCCCACTGACAGCAGAGTAACATCAAATTAATTTCTTCTCTAGTAGAAAAAACTTGAAAACCATGTTTTCAAATGGGAAAGATCTTAAATGCTAAAAGATAGTGCAGCACTGAGAGAGGATGGTAGCATCTACTGGAGAGCATAACATGCTCAAACTAATGTCTACTTTTCTCCTGCATGGCTCATTTGTCTCCAAGGCAGGCTAATTCTGAAAATCTCATTACAAGAAGTAACTGAGAAACTTTGAGACAGACATACTCCTAATAAATGTTCACTTACATCAGAGTCAAATCGCATTTATTTTGCTTAAGTTTCAGTTCAGAGGTGGCCAAAACAATGGTGTGTTAGATGGGATGAAAGCACTTTGAGCTTTGGATTGTATTCAACCTCAAGCATTTAGGTTTAGATCAAATCCTCCTGAACCTCCACTCTGCTAGCATTTAAAGTAACCCCCCCACCAACCTCATAAATTCCTTCCTCAATTACCTGAAGCATTCCTTTTTCTATGATAGTCACCTACATTCATATGCAGCACTTCTGAGGGGATCAGTACAGTGCATGTTTCTTTTCCCCTATTATACATAAACACCTTAACCAATACTGTCTTAGGAGAGCATTTCCTTCTAGTCTTTGCAATAGAGCTCATAATGGAGATGAGTGAGGACAAAGGTACAATGTGACACACACACCCCTTTTTTTTTTTCTTCTTTCCCTCCCTCCCTCAATTAAACATTTTTCCTTCTTAGCATTAGAATCTTAGCATAAGAACAGACAGGTAACAGCCACCAATTCATTTTGGCTATAGTCTGAAGGTGAGTTTCAGGGAGGGCAGTGAAGTTCTGGAGCAATGCTTTAAACAAACCAACCCACCTTCTTTTAGAACAGTGTCTGAATACATACAATCCTCCTATTTAAAATAGGTGCCCAAGCTGCCCCATTGCCCTGTTAGACAAATAGGCTGTTCTCTGTCTAACTGTGCTTCTGGGAGAACACACAGCACAGAATATATCCAACAGTGCTCATGTAAGTACCCCAACACATTTCCCACTACAATAAAGAGAAAGCTCTCAGGATACATCTGCCTGAAATTTGAGCAAGCATATCTGATTAGTATAACAACCACCCATTTTTAATTTGTGTTTTAAGATTTGCATCTGACAGCCAATACTTTCTACTCTGGAAGTCAACTCTGTGTGAGCATTTCACCTGCTTGTCAACAAAACTGCTGCAAAGGGGTTACATCGTTACTTTATACAGCAGCACCACTTTGTAACCAGTCAATTTACACAATCTGATGAATTTTAGGTAAACCTCAGCAAGGTAATACTGATCAAAATAAGGCTCTTTGAATCCCTCCCAGAAAAATCCCCGTGCCACAAATACCACCCATATACTTAGCTGAAATATGGAACCCCAAAAGGTCTAACAGAGATGACTCTTCTTCCTGCAAAACAATTTTCTATCTGGTGCTCTACTTTCTTTTTCAGCAAGGCAGACCAGAAGAACCTTTTTCTCAAAGCGTCTCCCAGGAAAAAACACACACCACAAAGCAAAAGAACTTCCTCGAAACATTTTGGCCATCTGCACAGTGGAGAAACCACGCGGGGAAAAAAAACAAGTACCAGGAGCAGCATCAAATGCTTAGTTTTAATCAACCTCCTAACATCATACCAATTTCTCCTACCTTTAAGTCTTTTCTACTGACCTCTGGATCCAGAGGATGCCAGTAGATACATCAACATGATACAACCACTACTGCGCAAGTTACCCTAAAGCAATTCTCTAACCTGCACCAAGTGCTACTTTGGAGAAGAGCAGGATAGATTGTTTTGTTTATGCCTGGAGCTTGTGTCTTTAAAAGTTATCCAAGTTAGGGCATCCAGGCTTAACCTTCAATTTTTGTGTTTAAAAGTGCAGTCTTTATTTCAAAGTCCTCCACACCCCTAGCTCATTTTTAATTGTAATTTAAGAATTTTGAAAATGTTCTCTTTAGCTGTAACACATCATGCAATACTCTATAATAAGAAAGCCTTCTGCAGAGTTAAACATATTTCAAAACACTAAGCACAGAACTAGCAAACCTTTTGTGCAAGGGGACAACCCAGCACCTGGAAGGAGAAGGAGAAGATCAACTTTCTCTTTGATGAGTTTCCTAAAAATAGGAAGACAAGTTCCTTTCACCCATCATACTGATGCAGTTCCCTTTGTTTTAGAAAGGCAGGTTTATATATGCAGCCTTTATGCACATTTTTGTGATTCCCATAGAAAAAGCGCCTACCTGACAGAAGGGCCTCAAACTTCAAGAAGCCAAGACATTGAATTCTGTGTTTTAGCTTTGTTCCTTTGTATCCCTACAAGAGCTAGTCACTGAGCTGCATGCAACTTGTCTTTTTTCAGCATCCAGGCATTAAAATTAACAAAGGTAAAGGAGCCTGGAGTTTTGATTTATTAGTGCTAAAATCACATTATCATCATACTTAATATAGAATGACTGCACAGGTTCAATATATTACTAACTATAGCCTGCAATATGCAGATTGGATGGTATGCCACAGGAGATGTGGGAGGACACTCACTGAAAAAAGGTATCATGTAAATATTTACACATTTATTTTTAAGAAGGCTTAAGTTAGAAGCCTGAAAGAATTCAACAACTGCTAGAGATAGAGGGAAACTCCTCACTTAAGATACTTCAAAAATAAGATTAAGATATTTTAAAAACAATGTCACATCAGTACTATCTGATTTTGCAGTCCCCATTATATAGAATCTTTTTAATAACAAAATGCACAAGCGGGCACACCGTTAGACACCGCTACTCCCTGTTCAGTTACGCAAAAGATGTCCACAGGTAATGGTACTGACATTCTTTTATCTTATTTTAAGACTTCTCTGTAGCCCCCAAGCACCAATACTACAAAAAGGAGATGATGAAAAGCACTGCCTGCTGAACACTACACATCCGACCCCCCAAAACACACTTTTCAGACTCAGTGTCTTACAGACATTAGGATGGAAGAACTTGCCTACGGAAGGCAATCTGCCAAGTGGCATGCCCTAGTGAGCCGCATGAGGCCCATGCAAACATACAAGATCAACTGCACTGAGCTCAACAACAGGCACCACTTCTAGGTGATTCTGAAGCAAGGTCTTGTTACTGCAACTGGAGATGAGGAATAAAGAAAAAAAGGAAACAAGAACAACAAAAAAGATTCCTTGATACAAAATTCTGGTATCATCCATTACAAAAATTGGCCAATCTTGGAAAAAACACTGTATATTAGCCCACAATGGGGAGGAAAAAGGCTATACTAACAGAGCACAGAATTGTTACGTACACCACCACAGTAAAAACCAAGCCAGCACCACCACATATGCCCACTCAGACAAAGCAAGATCCCTCTTTCAGATATCCCATTCCTGTGTATGTCTATGGGCTGAAAGAAATAACAATGAATGACAAGATTATTGAAGTCACAGATCACATACATTTTATTTAACTATGCCCAGCAGTCTAGTAAGCACAAGACTGTGTTCTCCTTTTAACAGATCCAGTAGAGTCGATCAAAAAGCCCCACTGAAGCCCTTGAAGCAGTTGCTTCAAGAAGTTTTCTAGAAGAAATGTAACAGAACACTGTCTTCAGTACAGAAATCCCTTGAAAGGAAACAGATTTCATTCTCATTCAACCCAGACCAGCCCTTTGGCACTCAAGGGTCAGATTTCCCAGAAGCTGTGCAGTGACAGACTCCCCAGAGCCTCCAAGAGCAGTTGTTCAGGACAGCACACGAGATGTCTTCAGAAACAATTAAAAATCCAAAACAATCAAGAACCCTTACCTTGCTGTAAACCAAGCTGCATTATTTAAAAAGGATGATCTGTTCTTCTATTTAATTAAAAATAAGTAATTTTTAACAAGCAATAGGGCAATCGAGATGGCAGAGCAGACTGCAATGCCTCCCCCCACCAGGAAATCCTGTATTTGCTCACTGCATCCCCCCCTCATCTGCCCCTAGAACCACTACAACAGCAATGCCCTTGCCCGTGACTGTGTTTTTTTATTCTGCAGTAAAAAGTACACACAGCCAAAAAAAGCTGTGGTAAAACTCCAACAATCACAAATATTTAATCTCAGTAATCTAAATAATTGCCTCTGAGCTTGAAAGCAACACTTTGAAGTCCGATTAAGGTTTAAAGTGCACAAAAATTAGAATAACATACTTGATCAGTAGTGTTTACCTAGCCTGTTATGAAGTTAGGCAAAAATACAGCTTAAAGATAAAGATGCTAAAAGACTTTTTTCTTTCCATTTTATTAGGGACCCTGAAGCAACTTCTGCCTTTCAAACCCCTCCCATGTCCTCCACTTTTTCTTCTAAATTCTACATTCAGAGTCTTTAAGTTCCCAAATCTATATTTTTTTCCAGACAGAACTAAAGTGAAAGGAAGAGCCGAGTCCATCAAGGAATGACTTGATTCCTCAGCAAATTAAGACCCCAGAAAAGTGCTCCAATGATTTCTTGCAACTAATCACACACTGGATTAGAAGCTAACAGGAAGTTTTATTAAAACAAGAGATCTGTGGCCACTGAAATTTTAGATGGTTTAGCCTAGCAACTTGCTAATGCAAACTATTATAAGTTCCAACATCAGGGCCACATACATCTGTGTTAATACTCAGAAGCCGAATGCAGCTCTGGACAGACATCAGTTCAAATGCAAGAATGCTTGACTGCTCCAGACAACCGTGCAGCAGCACAGCGTAGTGCCCAGCCAATTTGTTGGAAGGTCTCCTCAGAAGATAGGTGAATGCTGTTGCTTGCAGCACTGCCTACCTGCACACTGCAGAAACCAAAAGGCTGCTGTTCTTGTGACTTTCCGTCATGTCAGAGTCTTACCACAGGGACAGGGGGGGAAAAAAGAAAAGAAAAACCTCTAACACGCAAGCGTTTGCTCCCCCTGTTTCCGAGACAGAACTCCCAACAGAAGGACACAGACCCAGAGGTTTCCAAATGCGCTAGAGAAAACCCCAGCCAGGAGAAGCCTGGAGAGAGCTCGGGGGCAGCAGGAGCAGTGATGCAACAGGCGGCCGCGCTGAACATGACACAAGGACCCCCCCCATGCAATTATTGCTTGCAAAGGGCAAGTCAGCTGAGGACTAACATGCTTCTACTACATGTTTTCCTCCTTCTGACATGCAGCGAGGGAGTTAGCTTTCTGTCAGTATGCCTCACTTGCAAGAATCCTTGTACTACATGCAGAAAAGACATCATAGATACATTGGGTGAAAAGCTTCAGTACAGAATGAACTTTGCACTCAAGCACTCCTGGGACAAAGGCTTTCAGTGCTTATATTTGCAGCAAAGTTGAACAGCGTCTCCAGCCTAGAGAGACTATTCTCTCATCGCACTCATGCTTTACCAACGCCATTTGGAACCTACCTTGCTTGTGGCTGCCACTGCTCTGTCAAACCATCATGTTTGCTCTTTCATGGGCAGCCATCAAAAAACACTACCTTGTCACTTTTTTTTCTCTCTACTATTCAATTGCTGAAGAAGATAGCACTACCTCTTTTTCATTTTGAGGAATGCTTACTGCTAGAGATAAAATAACAAAATGAAAGGGAAAAGAGAAAAAGCAATTCACCATTTCCCCCCCCCCCCCCCCCAGTTTTAAGATCAGAACTATGAAAGAAATGTGTGTGCTAAAACAACGTTGCTCACAATTTTCAGCTATATGGAAGGGAAAGGACCAGGTGCCACAAATTTTGCCATCTAGCCCAAAGCTTTCCTAAACCATTTCTTATCTCAAGACACTTAAAAGCAAAAGTTAAACATAATTAAAAAAAAAAAAAGAAAAGAAAAGCAGACGACATGGTGCCTCCACTAGAGTTGCCTACACAGTTCTTTTCCCAGAAAAATACATAGACCAAAAGCAGGAAACAGCTTTGTTTTATCAGTAAGATTTACAGTTAAGTTTTATCCCGTATGGACACAAGAATCCTAGGAAAAGTTAAGAGTCCCAGATAAATCAGTGTCTTTTATACTCATTCTAAAATGCAAACACTGAAGACCAGTGAATGAATATATGCCTGTAGTACTGTACTTTCCAACTTTCAAGGTTTGAGGTAGAAATATTAAAACATTTTTAAGAACGGTGCTACACAACCACCACAACAGTTTTTAAGCTTGCAAGGAAACTGAAGAAATGACAAAGACTTGCTAGATGACAGAACACAGAAACATAACCTCCATCCGACTGTCTCGATTTGCACCAACTGCTGATGCTTTGCACATTACACTCTTGCAAAGGACAGTGCAGCATCGGCATTAAAAAGTAAAACAATGGCAGATAGACACACTTTTATTACGGTGATAATGGTTAAGAGTTGACTAAGTTAAACAGGACCAGAGGGAAATTCCAAAGCCTAATTTTATCCTCTTAAGTATCTAGATATATAGACATGTTTGCAGAAATATTTTCCATTCACATGATGGCTACAGCATTAATTACTATCTTACGACATTCTGCTAAACACACACACACTGACAACTTTAATCTTAAAGGCATATGTTTCAACAGAGCAAATCCTACACCACTGATGCTGGGGGAAGGAGACAAGTAAGAAGTGGCTTTCATTAAAAACCAAGCCATTTTTATGTGTAAAACTCATCCACATGGTAAGTCTCTGACTGCTAGTTTGCTTGTGTGATGGGTCCCTAATACCAGATTAGAAAGGCAGAGGGAACAACACAGTCCTATGGAGACTGGTACGTGCAGGTGGTAGTATCTTGCACAAAGCATCTTGTGACAAATGCTCAACTTGCTTATATAAGCCAGAAGCTAAACAAAAAGACTTGGCATTAGAGGAGAAAAGGTGACTCTTGAGCATTCATCTACTCACAACTCTTACAGCTAGGAGGAGCAATAGTATAATTACAAGTGTTCGAACACCCCATTTTGTAACAGCAGTCATTAACTCAGCATAACATGCTACCATAATAAAAAAGGGAAGGGAATTACACTTCCTGTATAGCCCAGCTCTCTTCTTACTCACAATACAGTTAGACTTTCAAAGATAGTTACTTTCTCTTTAATATTTTGTATTCTGGAAGCAGAAACAAGCTAATTTAAAAACAGCCAAGTTTCTCTATTTCTCTATTGTCCACTCTGCTCCAACATCAACCCACAATCTGCTCCCATTTCCAAGTGATGCCAACACACTTCTTGGGCTGCCTGGCAACAGGAGTTTTAACTTGTAAACCTTCCTTCAACTGACATACTCCCCTCCTCCACTACCAAGAACATGTGGAATAGCTGATGCTATTTATCTTCGTTTTGCTAAAGACTTTCACAAGCTGTTAAAAAAAATACCAGAAAACCAACCCTGAAGCAAATGCGTGCTTCCATACGCTCTTTAGTCTTGTTATGAAATTGGGTTCACAAGATAAGTAATGACCTTCTAAACTCTGAAGAGATTAGAACCTTATAGTTTTATGCATATAGGCAAGCAGGTTTTTAATATAAATTTGTAAAAAGCAAAGCTGTCACAGTACTTTTATAGCTTGAAATGGTAAGCTGTTTTAAAAGGAAAAAGCTGCCACAGATATTCAGCACCATTTCTTGTAATACAAAACAGAAAACAAAATTCAGTTCTAAAGTAAAGAAAAAAACGAGCAATATGAAGAGGCTATCCAATGGCAGTAATTTTATACTCATTTCCTTCTTTTTGCTAGAACAATCCAGCCATTTCGCATTACTTTCACAGAGTTGCACGTGTGGTAACACGTGCCATAATCCAGATGAAAATGTTCTTAACAGACCCCAATTCCACAAACTATGGCACCTTAAGAAAACTACTTCATTCACAACACTTTTAATCTCATGAAGAGGAATTCAGACTGATCTCTTAAACTTGCAAGCTAGGGGGACGGAAACAGAAAAGGGCAAGAAGAGCCCAAATACTCACAGTCAGAGTATAAAAGCAATGCTTTTCTTTATAGAAATTATAAAAGAAAGGAATGCAACTCAAAAAGCCATTTCAGATTTCAGGAGAACAGGAAGTTGTAGGACATCACAGTAGTCATTTAAGTCTCATAGCAGGAGAATCATTAAGTCCTATGCATGCCAGGATCCCAATAAAGGCAGAATCTTAAAGGTGATTACTTAGCCTTAAAGTAATCTAAGTTTAAACTATTATTTGTAAGGGTACATTGGCTTGCAAGCTTTATACTCCAGCATAAAAACATGTACTTCAACACATCCTATGAGCCAGGGAGACGAACTTTGGGTTCCCCAGCTCCAATTCAGTTTCCAGATGGAACACGTTAGATATAGCTCACCCTGTCTACATAAAAAGGTTTTCAGCTATAGACTTTCCTGCTCATTCACAGTTACCAAATGTTGTATACCCAGTGTTCTGTCAAGCACTTCTCTTTCCATTTTGCAACAACAGATCCAAACACAAAAGTTGACAAGCGAACACCAACTCTGCAGAAGAGCCTGTACTACCCCAATTCTGTTTGTTTTGGTGAAAATATGACTTGTCAAATACCTGCTATACTCACCCTAGCTAGCTGTGCTCTTCCCACAACGCATCAGTTGTATTGGCAGAAAACCCACACTGAGAAGTCACTTTCCTTCCTACTACGCACTTTACATGTCAATTATGTCTATCACTGTGGTATCTCGTTATAAAGATTAGATACCACAGATTAGAGATGTGGGACAGTTCCTGGGAAGTGACATGAATGCTTAAGTTTGCAAAGCATTCTGCAGTTCCTGTCTACTTGCTTTGATTTAGTCATTGCTTTCTCAGTTTTGTTTCACGTTGTCCTCTCTCTCTCTACCCGTCCCTTGAACCAAAGGAAAGCCACTGCTACCAGCTTCCCTCACACCAGGCAGCAAATACACTTCCTCATCCCCCCCTCAAGAGAGCATTAGTAACAGTCTGTAAAAGACAACGAACATATTGGCTAGAGTGTAAAAACTCAAGTAGAGAAAGAATTAACTTGAGCAAGTTAAGTGCAAGCAGCCAGCTACCACATGCCAGAGTAAAGTTTTTCCTCAAACTCAGTACTTCAGAATATATAAGATTACATGTCCTAACAAAAAAGTACTGGCCTGTCCCTGTTCAGACAAATCCTAACATACCAGAGTATTCAGCTGTCTTGGGGCTGTGGACTGTGAACTTCTCATGATTCTTTGCTCTTTCTCAAGAGCTGCCAAGTGTATAAACTGTTCCCTTTATTTACTCACAGATTAACAGTTGGTAAATTGGTCCCAGGGAATCGCTGAAGAATTTTCCTTATAATCATTTCCCTTGCTTAAAAAAAAAAAAGCCAACCACACAACGCCTTCTACCTCCCCCCCTCCCCAACCCTGAATGAATGTGAGAACTTCCTGCACTCAGAACAGCATGAATAGGCCTGGCAAGTAGTCAGGGAGATAGTACAGGGCCATGAATGCTCTGAATTCAGCTTCTGTGCTGCCGCTAAATTAAAGGAATTCAGGAGCCTCACAAAGGCTTGGTTATTTAATTATATTATAAAATAAAAGGCTGAATCTATTAGACAGCATACGAAAGAAACCCTTTCCCGAGTGCCTGTGCAGAACAAGCAGCCCCAGTGACTCTGCCTAACCTTCTCCTCTCCTCGGGGTGATGTCACCACCACGCTTCTGCCAGCCTCCAGCAGAGCCGGCGATGGTGGTACAGTACCGCTCTGCCTGCAGGCGAGAGTCTTCACCAGCTAGGCTGCAGACAAACCATGCTTCTTTATCACCTCAGGTTTTTTACCTTTGCTCTTCATTTGCCGGGAAACTCGTGACACTTGCAAGCAAGTTACAACTGCATTTACCACTGTACCTTCAACCCCTGACTAGATGCACTCACATGTCAGCATTCAAATCCTTATTTCACTTCAACTGCCTTCAGTAAAAGTGAAAGCACACACATTAGTAAGAGTAACTACAGCTAGCAAGCAGAGAGATGACAAAACCTCTACTTTTTTTCCAGTCACGTGCCATCTTCCCTCCCTTTATAACTAGCAAGAAAAGATTGCAATCAGCAATTTGCCTTACAGGTCATTAGGAAACAAAAATCAAAGCCGCTTCCTCTTATTGAGAGCTCTGCTGCTCACCAAATCTCTCAACAGCCTTACGTATATGCAAGATAATGGAGAATAGCACACAGTGGGAAAGATTAAACCCACAGCACAGTGTATTCATTTTTACAGTTCAGCTAGCCCTGCTTACAATTCGGGAACTCAGCCTGTTACACGTGACACCTCTACTGATACCAGCACCTCATCCTTGTGCCTTGCCAGAGAGGTGACAGCCCTCCATCGAGTCAAACCACAGTGAAATGCTCAGATTAGTGGCCATGCCAACATGGGACTTAGAACTAGCCACTGCCACGGTTTTCACTAACAAGAAGGGAAGCAAACAAATATTCACATTCAAAAAAAAAGAAACCAGGCACGCCTGCCTGAAGACAGTCCCACAGGCATATATTCTCCTAGGCATGAGTTGCCAAAAGGACATCAGTAACTCCAGTGCGGAGAAGCAAATGCACAAGAGAATCCAAAAAGACAAAATGGGATGTTTATGTATAAATGATAAGACAAGGTTTGCCTAATCTTTCTTCAGGGAAATAAGGATATTGTGCTATTTCCCTGCTACTGTGGATGAAGACACCGCTATTCTCAGACATTTCTGGTATGAAAAGGTTAGTGGGTATTAACTTCATGCCACAGCATTTGTTTTGGTATGGACAGCACCTACATTAGGTGCGAAGGTTAGACATTAGTCTCCGACCATCTTTGAACAACAACACGTTCTGCTGCAAAGCAGTATAGCCATATCTATGGAGAAAGGCTCCAAGGATTTTCAACTGAGTACATGCCCTACGTTTAGAAAAATTTGTGGATATGAGCAATAAAGAGCTGAGCAAAAGTGAAACCTGAATATGAAAAAAGGCAGTGCCACCAAAAACCCAGAGTACCAAGGCACAATGAGCGAAGGACCTATTCAAGGGAGGGCCAAATAACACCTCGGATTAAGGCTTATCAATATGCACAGCATCCGAACAAACTTGAAGTAATGATACCACATCCAGAAAGGCAATTCACCAATTCCTTAAGTGCAATATGGTTAAGAACCTCACAGAATGGAGGCAACATACAGGCACAAGAACAGTGCGCCCCTATCAAAATTATAGCTGTTCTTGCATTTACCAGTGACGAGTACACATATGCAATCCGCTCCTGGGCAGAAGTCTGCACACTGAGTTCCCAGAACCTGCTTACCAGGAATCCATCCTTTTTCAGGGCTACAAGAGGAGACCAGACTTGCCCTGTACCATACTCCTTAGCAGCACCTTCCTTCACAATTCAGAAAGGACAACGATAGCTAACTGCATTTTTTTTTTTTTTAACCTGGCCAGTTGATCATGCCTAGCTTAGCTCATGACAGCAAGCAAGAGAACAGTGCCAAATGCTGAATCTCCTCCATGTTTGCTGTACACATTGCTAAAAAATATAAGCCTTACAGATGTGTCGCATGTAATACCACTGTTTACAAGTAAGTCCAATGTTAAAGATGCAGTACATCCAATTTTAGGTTCAAAGGCTGTACAGCATGAACTTTTCTAATGTCAGCCATAATTCTTACTATGCAAGATTAGCTTTTTTCTTCTTTCATAACCAGTTTACAAATTCTTACAGACAAGCACTTTGAGATCGTTATGCAGGCCACAACCTTTGCCTCTTAAAATCCTACCTTTGCAAGAGATGCACTGCTGGATGAAGAACATACATGTGACACAGGATTTTTTTTATTTAAACAAAAAAACAAACCAAAAAACTTTTTCATGTGCTTGTTTCTGTAATATAAAGGCACAATACATCTCAAACCCTCTAAGGCTCTGCTCTTCTTAACCTCTTTTGACTACATTGTTGCCTGATCCTACATTGTTAACATACACAGACACAGCAATTTGTTGTAGCTATGTGCTGTGACTTTCTGGAGAGAATTTTGCTTATTTATTTTTGCAGCCCTGTGTTAGCCATGCTACAATGAAAGCTCTTCTCCACAAGTAACATAGCAGTACTGTTATGTACATAGCCTTATAGATACAGGGCGGGGAGGAACATGCAAAGGGTCATAGTGATAAACAGGCATTGCAGGGAAAGCCCTTAAAATCTTCAAGAGGACTAAAACCGTGCAAAATGGGTGAGCTAGCAAATGCAGCCAAGAATGGCAAAAAAATTCCTGTAGAAAAAAGGGGGGGGAGGGGCAGGAAAGGAGGAAAGGGAGGAAAAAAGAAGAAAAAGGCAAAAAAGAAAAAAGGGAAAAAAGTTCAGCTGCTTATTCTAGGCTAAAAGATCTACAGTTGATCTATGCTTTGCGATCTGCTGACAGTCTCAGGACAGTGCTCTTCACAGCTAAGGTGACTAATCTGCATTCCCTCGTTTCCACAGTATAAGTAATACCAGTTATTTGCCAGGAACTCAATACGCTTCCTATAAATGCAAAACTGAAGCAGCAAGAGGTGCTGAAACTGCTCACGCTCCAGTGGTGCGCTCTACAAAGGATCACACCCCACCCAGTGTTGCAAATTAAATATAATATACACCCCAGGCTCTAGGAGACCATTTTCTCCAGAGCAACACTTATTCTGACACTGACAGAAGGAACATGACTTAGTCCACTGCAGGCTACAATCTTTGTACTACTCTTAATCTTTGTACTTCAGTATCTAGCGCTACCGACGAACATATTTTCATTCTAGGTTTCAATTATGAAGGAAAAAGCTGGAAGTTGCAAAATAAACTAGGATCTTTTATCACACAGATTCAGAAAAGAAGCATTCTGAAACATTCTTCTTACAAGAGACACATCCCGAATGGAATCTGTAAAGTAAAATAAAGTAAAATAATTGAATGTACTCTTCTTGTATTAGCAGGAATTAAAGTTGTCATTTTATTAAGAAGATTAAAGAGAGACAAACCAAGCAGTTCTCAGTGCTATAGTCTAATCTTAAGGGGAATGAAAATACTTACACAGATGACACCACTATTCTGGAAGTTATGAAATGGAAACACTTTCTGTATTTAATAGTCTGAAATGTAGCACATTAATCTTCAGTTTATTCACAGGGAATACACAGACTACAGATTCTATTTTGGTTGGTACAGACATGGGACATGATTTTCATGCCAGCAAAAAAAATGATAAGACACGTCCAGAGCCACTTCACAGAGCTTGGGACACTTCAAAGAGTTCAGATTCCCATTTTCAGCCAGTCCTTTCTTTTCTTAGCTAGGACACCCAAGACAAAAAAGTTAACTACTTGTTCTGAAAGGATATAAACTTGGGCCTACTTCTAACCATTGAAATTTTAAACCACACAACCACACTATGAGCTCCACGCTTTTACCAACACAGTACATTAAAAATCCTCAACTCTAGGACTGAAGTGAGGGAAAAAATCCTTTCGTATAATTACATATTACACAGCTTTCAACCAGATCCCGTTGGTATTTCTGAAATGTTAAATTGCATCTCCCACACGTATGTGATTAACCTCACTTTGTGAGAAACATCCCATTTGCAACCTACAAACTATCTTGCTTTCATGTTTGTAGCCATGCAATACTGGTACCAGAAGAAACCAAGAGCTCCTAGCCTGTTAACTTCAGTACATTATACATGCTAGCCTTCTTCCAGGTGTTCCGTCACTTTATCATAACAGTTTTTGTCATTAACCTTTTTATTCCAACAGGCAAGCTTTACAGCATAAAAGCAAATACGTGTAGATGCAGAAAGCCAATAGTGACATACAATATTAGGTTGTCTCAGACATAATTAAGTTTCATAAATAAAATGACTGCTAACAGAGACTGTTGTCTCCCAGAGGTCCGTCTGTCCGTCCCACGAAGTAACACATAGTAGAAGGAAAAATATGTTCCTCCATCACTTACAGTTTGAGTCAATAATCATAAAATAACTGGTGATAACTAGTCACAGGTAGATCTGGCCAATCACCTTATGAGCAAGTAGATCACATATATAGTTAGCTTTGCTGCTTGCAGGACTCTAACCACAAAACCCCAGTGCTACTACTTACTTATCTGCTTTAAAAAAAGGTTAGAGAAGATCAGACAGGAACAAAAAGCAAGTGTTTGACTGAGAACAACAAAATATCATTGTATGCAATCCTGATCAGAAAACTCACTGTCCATTTCGAAACTTATTAGTTTCAAGGTAGCTTTAAAACTGATGAGAGCTGTTTAGATAAAGAGACCGTCTATGGCTTATATAAAAGCAAAATCGTTGCTAGTAAGAACTCCAAGCTTTTCTGTACCGTTTCTTTTAAAGCAGATAATAGGTTGAAATGGGCATAGTTATTGTTTAAAGCAGCATGCAGCTTTTTCAAAGCAAAGGAGTTGGTATTATTCTCATCAACTGAAGGTGCCTGAATCACAGGTTTTGTTCTACCCTTAATGCCGCATCTAAAATTCTCTCCTCACAAGAGAATGCATTCAGAAAAGGAGTGGCGTGCTACTTATCTTAATTACAGGTCTTACTATCTCTTTCTCTTTGGACACAAAGATTCATAAATCGAACAAACAGGAAGAGAAACTGCATTCAGATTACATAATGAGGTTTATGTAAATCACACCTACAGCCTAGGGTCCTGAACTTCAAAGGCATTCCAGCTCCTCTTTACCCCTTGGACCAAGGCCCATTGTTTTGTCTTTATTTAAATAGGTTGGCATGGCACTTGGAGTCCTTGCAGATGAGAGGAGCCAGTTGATGCTGCTGTTGTGGGGTTTTGCAAATTATGAATACAACTCAGAGCCTAGTGAAGTTGGTTTGAAGACTCCCATTGCCATTGGACAAGACCAGGAACAATTAATACCCTGCAAAGAGCCAAATTTACCTCTGGCCCACAAAAAATGTGGAGTTAAACTTTAAAAATCTTCTCCTCTTACACAATTTCATTTTCCTTCTATACCAAGAACTAAGCTAGTTGAAATCAGAGAAAAATCCTCTGAAACTCAGTATTTTACATCAATATGTAAATAGTTATTCTTAGCTGTCAAATCAAGGAACACACAGTTAGTTGGGCAATGAGTATTTTCAGCATCCTTCCAAATAAGTCAAAGTCAAAGCCAGCTGGAAGAAATTTTGCTTCCCCATTGACAGAAAAAGCTTCAAAGAATAGTACGCTATGTTGTGAAATTAAATGACTTTTCACACCAGGAGGTCTTTCTTCCTGATTTAACAGTTGTCATTTTTAAATGAAATGCTCTTCAAAGAACAATTTTTGCCCCCTAAACAGGGGGGAAACGACAAAAACCCCCAAGAGGTTCTGCAACATTCCCGTTCTTCCACATATTTTAACCACAACCACAGGAGCAGAAAGTCTCAGCCATCAGACCCAAAGGGTCAGGACTAGCCAGTTAGCTGAACAGGGAAGCAAGAGCAACCCTGATCGTGACAACTGGCACAAAGAATTTGGACTATTGACTTACATAACTAAATGACTTTATGTGCCAGTGGCGGAGGGTATGGAGGGGCTGACCACAGCCCTGGTAACTTACAGACAGGACTCCAAATGGTGATTACTGCCAGTGCTTTTTTTAAAAAAGGCAAACACCAAAGTGGGTGTGCCAGCACGGACACCACAGAAAACTAGTTTTACTATTAATTTTGCCTACCTGAAATCCTGAATAGAATTTCAGCGGGACACAATGTTATTATTCATTTACAACCCACATACGTCCCTCCGTGCTGTTAGGACAGCTGCTGCATTCCAACAGGCAAGTGATGTCTGTTCTTTGCATGTAACATTTTATCATATAGCACACATACGGCAAAAAGTAAATTAAGAGTCAATTAAAATATACTATAAATAAAAATGTTTAAGTTTAAAATTCTCCAATATCTAAGATGGCTTCAGTATTTAACAGTAATCAGTAGGAAAATGTTCAATTAGAATTTGCCACTAGTTATTTTTGGAAAATGGTATCTATGTTAAGACAGCATACTGGACAAATGCCAGCCTAATTGGAAAAAATATTCTACAGCAAATACAAGTTATTTTATAGTGAAAAGCGTAAATATTTTTCTCCAAAAAAGTAATGCTGCAGCTAGCTCAACTGTCCAGAAAGGCCATCTGAAGAACAGAAGTTATACAAAGAATAAAACAAGGCACTTTTGAGTGCAGCCGGAAGCTGAAAATCTAGAATTTTCACAGCAACTTTGACATAAAATTTGCAGAGCCTAACTACCTCAAATCTATATGCAACTCTGTCATTACCATGCAGTTCGAATTCTAACCTAGGTTTCCAGTCTTACAGCTGATTATCATGAGCAAGAGGTTATTGATTATTTTTAAAATGAGGACATTGTCTTCCTGTGAAGTTTCTTAAATATCTTGTGAAGAGCTTAGTGTTTCAGAATTCCTGTCTTACAGCCAAATCTAGAAAAAGTTAAGTCACATTCATTTTTCAGTAAGTTTAAAACTCTTTAGTTTTTTACAAAGGTTGGTTGTATTTCTCTCAAACATCTTTGAGAAGGAAAAAATAAGCTGGAATCTCATGGCCAAGATAGTGAAGCTTACAAAACAAAAGGGACTTTAGTACACCCCACCCCATCCCCTTTACTTGAGTTAGTTTCCCTGCACAAACTGCAACGGACTCCAAAGCATCGAAGTCTATTCCATTTGGATCCACACAAAAAAAAAGAGACTTCACCAAAAAAACCTCAAAGGTAAACGCAACATTCAGTTCTCTGGGTCAAAGAATAAAGTTATTACATATTACAGGAGTATTTCAGACATATGGCTTCAGAGTGCAAATCCTCGTTTGAGCAAAAGTTCTAAAATAGAACAATGAAACTGGGAAGCTGAAAACAAGTACACTCGAAGATTTAGCTGATCTAAAATGCCAGTGTGCCACATTCCACAAGCAGTGAAATAATGAAACACTGAAGACTAAGTCAAAGTGTCTTTGCTTCCACTGTCCAAGGCAAATAGAAAGTCAGTCTTTGATTTGGGGGGGGGGGGGAAACACAAAAGAAACCAAGATACTAATAGCTTAAACAGTTAATTCAAAATGACCACCCTTAAACGCAGAGGGAAATACAGCTGTAAGCATGTGAGGTACGGGATCCCTCCAAATTAAAAAGCTGAGTGTAACTCGGTAGTGGTCCTTAGGATTTCTATCTCTAAGCTTCTATTCTATGGAATTCTGGATGCATATACTTTTTTCAAACAGACCTTCTCAGACACGGTGCTTTATACTTGCTTCTTTTCCAGAGGATCACTTGGATACCAAAGAAATCTCTCTTTATATTGTTTTATCAGACCACAAAGTAGGTTTTGGTAGTTAAGAAGCACATACCAGTTGCTAACACTGTTTCAAATAAATGTTTCTCTTTTTTTTTGTACTATTAAGTAGTATCTTCCCAAGAACCACGCGGTGCTTTAGATGCATAGCAGTCTGTCAGTGTCCTAACAGAACAGATGGATGTTTTAATTGCACAAGGGCTTTTAGGTATATCGGCAGTTTCATCATCCAGAGGATGTTTATGCACAGATTAAAAAAAATTAAGGAAATAGCTGGTGAGATATGTAAAGAGGGATAGCATCAAAATACATAACGAGAAAAGTTAAAAAAAAAAAAAAAGGAAAGAAAAAGGAGAACACTGCATTCCGTGCTGCTGCAGTGAGGAAATTCAGCTCCTGGATGTACCAATTTAGGTACTACATGTTTAGTATATATAGTAACTCTTATGTACATCACACTGAAATCTCCCATGTTGGTACTTCACACGTACTTAAATTATGGACGCTAGCCAGGAGTGCAACAGAATTTAAAAGTTGCAAAAACCATTGTACTTAACAGCTGTCACATACCAAAGCTCAGCTGCGGTTTCACCAGCATTCCAGCATTATCTGCAGGGCTCCTCCCGCGCAGGAGGAGAGGCTGCTGAGGCCGCTGCACCCTCAGAGCCCCCGAGCTCGCAAAGCTGCCTACCTTAGAAAGACCCCATTCCGACTGCGGGGAGATAAGCAAACAGCTACGCACACGGGCAGGTGGAGCAAGCCAATGGCACCGCAGCCATTTTAAACTTTCCTGCAGAACAGGACTAGAAATTTCGCTACTTTGGTCCTGCCAAGGACCAAGCTTGGATTTAAACATGGTTTAAACACACTATGTAATTGAAATGAGATAGTTTCACAAAGCGGCAAGTTTTAGGTATTACTTCTCTTTGCAGGAGGCGCCAACACATAAATGGTTACAAGGTAAAGGAAAGTACATCCAAGTCAGGTAGGAAGCAAAAAAAAAAAAAAACACCAAGATCACGGCAGCCCTAGGCAGAGCTTGTTTTTCCTTTTGGTTTCAGACGAGTTCACAGAGAACCCTCCTTTCCAATCACATCTGCAAAAAAATCCATTCACATTACTGTGAATTAATTTCTTCCATGTTAAGTAAGATACTGGATTTCAGAACTATGCCAGTGCTCCAAAGGCAGAAGCTCTTTACGGCACAGCTGTCCTCCTACCCTCAGTTAAGCAGCAAGCCTCTCTTTGCAGGTTTTCCCCCCTTAAATAGCACTTAATCATCTCAAATTGAGTTTACCAATGTATTAAATAGCTAAACTGAGTTATTCACCAAGAAGCGCAACAAGCAGCTAGCAATTCAATACCTGTCACATTCCACAAAGCTCAGCGTGGCCAGACCTACAGTGTTTTCATGTAAGAGTATGCACCTAAAACCACATATCTGTCCATATAGCCAGAAGTCTTAGTGTGACCCCAACTACCAAGTACTGGACGGACCAACACTTCTTGTAATGAACTTTAAGACAAAGCTGGATTCACTCCTCCTCATAGCTTTCTAAAAGGTCACATGAGCAAAACCATCTCTTCCCAAATAACATCTAACAGCCAGCTGCAAAATTAACACCCCTAATTACATCTGGCATTTCTTAGTATTCTGCCTATAGACAATCATCTACTGAAAAGTGATATATTTGATCACACTGGCAGGTGCAGAAGCCCTATGTCACATCAAAGAGCAGAGAACTTAATGGCCACCAAGTGCCAGAATCACAAATAACATCACCTTTCAGTAGTAAAAGAAAAAAGCCTCAAACATCCATGGTACTAAACCAGTCTTCAAGACCAAGATCACGTTACTCATGCTCCTTGCCACGCAGATGCTCCAGAACACAGCACTGAACATGATTCCGTGCTTATTTTCAATCTAAAGTCTCAAAACAAATAAGCAGTTTTGCAGTTTTTAAATGACGAGATTGGTGCATTAGTCTATTTTTCCTTCTACATGCAAATTATAGGGAAGTCAAGGCCACTGGGACAACTTATGTTCTACAAAAATTACTTTTACAGAGCAATAAGGAATACTATAACTTGTTTGCGAGAAGACTTCTGGATCACAGCCATTCTTATGGTTTTAGGAATAGTTTACCAAGTCTGACCTAATCGGTCTCCCAGCGACAATATCATGACTGTAACTGCACTATGGATTCTTATGCAGTTCCATAACTCAGTAACGTAATATCTCAGTGGAAAGCTATTTAACCATATCCTTTTAAATAGAGATTAAGTATTTCAAACTTTGAGACCGGTATCTTTTGTTGAGATAGATTTCAACACTGGGAGAAGCTGACATGCACGACCAGCCATAATGCCCAATCCTGCTCAAATTGATGTTAGAGGGAGTAGGATCAGACCCTTAAAGCTGTAAGGGATTTTGTTTTAGCAATGGCGTTATCTGTTTAATGCTCAGAGTCAAGAGACTGAAGAAGTCAACCACGCTCACACTCCGAGTAAGAAAAGGAGAGGAGATAACAAAATAAAGACGCCCTAACCACATTTCGAAATGAACCAAGGCAACGTACAGGAAGCACTTTCACCTTCCTAGTGTCACATTTCGGTTTTAATTGGGGGCTTTTAAATTTTGAATTCTGCATTAGAAGAACAGATAGTTCATTTACAGAATGTTCATGGACTGCTACTTATTAAGAAAGCTGTTTTGTCAGTAAAAAAAAAACCTGGTTCTCTGCAGTTCTCCTAGCAATTTTTTTTTTTTAAAGTATGTATTTTCCAGATTCCGCAACTAGAGAAATTACCAACCTGGAGTAATCACTAAAATCACTGGCTGTATCACCTTATGTTATTTGGAATTTGTGATGTTAAGTTTCAGTATAGTAATCTTCCAGTCTTAAAACCGTCTCTCCCCAGAACTAAAAAAAGCCCTGAAGTCGCCAGTGTGCTCTCTTCTTCTTTCCCCACTCCAAGGGGATTAGGTGAAAGAATTCTTTTTAGAAGCGATGTAATAAATCCAGCGTAGGTTTATGCCATTTCACATCAGTACAAGACCAGGATCGCCAAATCCCACCGAGACAGCTTGCAGGAAATTACAGGGATAGGGATGCTAGTGGTTCTCTACCCATTGGGACAAGCCAGGCTGCTTAAACCAATGAAGTCCCAGGCAAACAGGAAATCACTGTTTTAAAGTTTTCCTTAGGGTACGATCCTAGAGGATCATTTATAAAAAAAGGTACTTCTACTAAACAAAACACCCTAACTTTGGGGCCAAAAACCACTCCTCTTCCCAGTTTAATTTGATGTGTCTTCTTTTAAAGTGTCTCTCCTTCCCTCCCTTTCATCTTCGGGGGGTGGGGTGGGGGAATATAAAATAAGGAAACAGAGATAACTTGCCAAGACAGTTACATAAAATCAGTATGATTACATGTCAGTAATATTTTCTTAGCTCTTTTTTGGCTGGTCTGGTACATTAGATGCTGCAACCATTCTGCTACAAACACCTGATCACAAGCGTTTTAGATGTTGATCACAGATCCCCTCAAAGAGATAAGGATTTCAAAAAACACTGCACTTTTGAAGTACAGAGGCATACTTCTTAGCATATGAACTTGCGTAAGAAATTTGCATTAATTGAATCCTATGTACGCTTATAGAAATACATTTCTATTTAGTGGTTTTGTACGAGGAAGTCCAAAATGTATGAGCTATGTTAGCAATCAAGTTGCGACGCCGAAATAAAACAGAGTTGGAACATCCACATTTAACATAGACTTAATCATCTGATGCATAAAAACTACATGCAAACGAGCTTAACTGTGTGTAAGACTTTGCTCCATTTTCTGACTGTGTTTCCCTTGGAACGCATCCTGTTAGGAAAGGAGGCGCACGGTTGTCCCACTTTAAAATGTGCCTGTGCGTCCCCGTTTAACGGTGGGACTGGAAATAAAGGAAGCGACACCCCTTCCAGCATCACCTGCTGACTTCCACCCTCCACAGCGCAGCAGAGAAACGCACAGACCACCATCATCACTGGAAAAAATGTATTTTAGCTCCTTTCTAACCCCAACATATCTAACCTATTTCTGTCAATCCCTTGAACAAATACTACTTCTGGCGCTCCTTACACCGGGGTCATTATACAACCGACCGAGAAACCCGAAGAAAAGCTGAACTGACCACTCGCCACCAACTCCCACGTTCTCTTCTGAATAAAGCAGGGCACTTACCTAGCCCACTGCTCTCCTTCCCACCCCGCCACTACCGCCTCTGTTTGACATTCAGCGGAACTCACTCGAGAGAAGAATCTCCGTATTTTTCAGAATTAAAGCACTGAATTCTCACGGCTCAGTGAAGGACCACTCCGCTCAGCCAGCCCCGCAAGGGGACGGATGGCATTTGCCGCTTTGCTAGCACGACCTTACCTCCGGATGCCACATTTACCTATTTTACAGGAGAACCCACTAGGTATTTGAATGCTTACTCGGACATTGAACAATTTCTCCTTCTTGGAGAGATGGACAGGACACTGAAAACCCAAGGGGTTCCAAGATTACAGCAAGTATTTTATACAAGCCAATTCAACTGACACACAAGGTATTTTTAAACCTCTCTAGAACCGCAGAGGGTTGCATAACTACAACGTGGGAGCTAACTTTTCCACCCAATACTCCCCAAATTCCGTACTGTAAGTTGTAACAGCAAAGCGGCATTAAAAAGCTCCTGCCTTTTCATTACAAAGGCTTCGACTACCCTGTCTTCCAAGGGTACAGATGTCCTGTACTCGCGTGCTTCCCTCGCTTACTGCCTCAGCCTCGCAGGGAAGCCCCGCTACTCTAACAAACGGGGGGAAAAAAAAAAAAAAACAAAAAAAACCCCATCGCGAGTGCCAACACCAGGGAAAGCTCCGCGCAGGATTTTGTTTGCGGGAACGCACCGTCCTCAGCTCAGGAACCTGCCCGCCCCGCACCCTCTCTCAGGAGCGAAAGGGCGCGGAGCGCTCCCCTTCCCAAGGAGCCCCCCCTGCCCTCGGCTCCCTCCCGGGGCGGGCTCCCAGCAACGCCGGAGCGCAAGGCGCAGCCCAAGCCAGCGAGGTGCCGGCACCCCGCGAGGTGCGGGCACCCCGCAAACCCTTGCAACAGCCTGCCACCTTCACCTTCCCTCCCCGGCAGCGGCACCGGGGCGTTTCTCGTCGCCAGGGAAAGCGGTAGATTAAGGCTGATTTAACCTCGAACGCCCAGCGCCGCTGCTGGGAACGGAAAACAACAGAAGAGCGACCTCCATTACCCACGCGTTGAGGGGAGGGAGGGGAGGGGAGGGGAGGGGAGGGGAGGCTGCCCGGGCACAGCCTCAGCTCCGGGGCAGCGCGGAGCGTCTGCTCGCCGCTACCCCCCCCCCGCCTCCCCCGGCAGCCGGCCCGGGGCACCCCTGCCCGCCACCACCGCCACCGGGGTCCTCCCCGGCGCGGCGACACCCGCGGGCCACCCGCCCCGGGAGGGGCAGCTCCCGCCCGGCCGCCCTCCCCTCTACCCCGCCGGGGCGGGGGGGAGATCCGCGCCCGCCGCCCCCTCCCCGCTCACCGGCGTAGAAGCGGATGAGGCAGCCGGTCTCCGAGTCCATGCCCTCCTCCTGCACCCGCCACAGGTCCCGGAAGCCCAGCTGGGAGAGGTAGTCGTTCTGGATCTGCAGCGGCTTCTCGTGGGCCTCCAGCCGCCGGCTGGTCTCCCCGTGGAGCTGCACGTAGAGGGCGGGCGGCCCCGGCGGCGCGGCCCCCGCCGGCAGCTCCCGCCCGCCGGCCGCGCCCGCCGGCGCCCCCCCTGCCCGCCCCGGGGGCAGCTCCCCGGGGCAGGGGGGGGCCCGGCCCGGCCCCGCACCTGCTTCCACCCCGTCGGGGGGCGCCGGCTCCACGTCCAGCTCCTCCGAGGAGGACGAGCCGCCGCCGCCGCCGCTGCTGTAGGGATCCAGCCGGTCGGAGACGCTCTCGGCGCCGGGGCTGAAGCTCTCGGTGTCGGAGCCGGCCGGCCCCAGCTCCCCCAGGAGCGAGGGGCAGGAGAGCGGCGGCCCCGCCAGGTACAGCTCGGCCGGCGGCGCCCCGGGGCTGAAGTCGGAGGGCGCCGGGCTCGGCCGGCCGCCGGCCGCGTCGCTCTCCTCGCCGCTGCCGCCCAGCGGCAACCGGCCGGGCCGCGCCGCCTCCCCGCAGCCTCCTCCGGCCAGCCCGCTCCGCGTCCCCCGCCGGCTCCTCGGCCTCTCCTCCTCCGGCGGCGGCCGCCGCCGCGGTCCCTCGGGCGGCGGCGCCTCGGCGGGGGCCGCCGGCGGCTCGGGCGGGGGCTGCGGCGGCGGCGCGCCCCCCGCCTTGCCCAGCACCCGCACCACGCTGCCGCCGCCCCGGTGGCCGAGCTGCTGCAGCCGGGCGGCCACCTCGGCCGCCGTGGTCTCCAGCGTGCAGAGCACCGGGCGCAGGTAGCAGTTCACGTGGCGCTCGTAGACGTGGACGCAGCCCCGCTGCAGGTCCCGCCGCACCCAGTCCCGCTCCGGGGGCTGCAGGGGCTGCAGCTGCCGGGGCGGCTTCAGCAGCAGCGCTTTCCTGTCCAGGCTGCGGGTGCCCAGCGAGGCGGCGGGGGCAGCGGCGGGCGAGGAGGAGGAGGAGGAGGAGGAGGAGGAGGAGGCGGCGGCGGAGAGGTTCCTCTTCAGCCTCCCCCGCCGCAGGAGCAGGGAGTTGGCGCTGCCGGCCCCGCCGGGGGCCGCCGAAGTCCCGCCGGCCGCCGGCGCCGCGGCGGGAGCGAAGCCGCCGGGGACCCCTCGCCTCCGCCGCGGGCCGCCGGCTCCTTTACCGTCCAGCTGCCCGCCGCCGCCCGACGGCTCCACGCCGCTCTCCGCGCCGGGCGCTGCCCGGCTCCTCCGGCCCGGGGAGCCGCTCTCCGGCTCCCCCCGCCCGCTGCCCGCCGCCGGGGCTTCTCTCGCTCGCTGTTGCGCGGGCTCCATTGCCCGCGGGGCCGGGGATGCCGCCGCCGCCGCCGCCCTGCTGGGAGCGCCGCTCGGCGGCCCGCCGCGGCGCGGGGGGGGGGGGGGTGGGGGGGCCGGCGGAGCGCGGCGCTCGCGTGCCGGGGGGGATTACGTAGCAGCGGGGAGCATTCCGCCGGTGCCCGCGCCCGGCTCAGCCCCGCTCCCCCGCCGCCGCCAGCGCCATTAAGGAGGCAGAGAGCGAGTGAGCGAGCGAGCGAGGCAGCCGCCGCTCCCCGCCCGCTCCCCGCGCCTCATGAATATTAAGCAGCCCCCGCCTCGCCGCTGACAAGGGCCGCCGAGCGGGGAGGTGCGGGGGGGGGGGGGGGGCCGGCGGGGCTGACGCCACCGCTCGCGCGGCGGGGCGGGGCATCGCCGATAAACACAGCGTGACGGCGCCCGGGGGCGGGGCGCGGGGCGCGGGGGCTGCTGGGAAGTGTAGTCCCGGCGCCGGCCGGCGACTACGAGTCCCGGCGGCGCCCGCTCCCGGCCGCTCGGCTTCCCGCCGCGCCGCGCCGCGCGGCGCTGCCGTTGGCGGCGGCGGGCTCGGTCGTTTCCCTCCGGCGGGCGCCGCCGTCCAGCGGGCAGGAAAACCCGCCTCGCCTGTGAGAGGCTCCCGCGGCCCGTTACAGCCCTGCCCGCCACCACCCCCCCCGGTCCCGCCGCCTGCCTGGGGCCGGCCGAGCGTGAGGGCGGGAGCCCGGAATGTGCTGGAAGTCACAGCGCTTCCCCTCGCTGAGCCCGGGGAGGCGTCGTGTGCCGCCGCGCCCTGCGGCGTGGGGCTTGGAGCCCGCTCTTTGCATGGTTCCAGGGCTTTGTCCTGCGCTGGGTGGTTACGCTCCTTGAGCCTTACCAGAAGGTTTTACGGAGGCGGCTGATGGAGGGAAACCCGCACAGCCTGGAGCGCTGGTAGCGAGACCGGTGTGCAGTCACCCTCGCGCCGCGCCTCGCCAGGAGCGTCGGTGCTTAGCAGTAATTGCTGGCCGACGGCCACCTGGCAGCATGCGCGAGATGATTTTACAGGTTCGGTGGCCGTACCCCTTCCGCTCTTTCCAATCTGACATGCTCTCCCCGTTGGCTGTCTCGGCGCAGAACCCAAGCGCTGCGCCCGAGCGGTCTTGTCTGAGGAGATGATCTCTTAGCCAAGATGGAGAGAAACACGGAAATGGGTTGGGGGGGGGGGGGGGAATCAGACATATATATATACATATCTACACACACAGAGAAAGCGCTGCTTTCTGAGTAGACTCACAGTTTCAGCGCTGTTAGTCTGTCACTGTATTTCAGGGACTAGAATGACTGAAAATACTTCTTGAGAACTGCTTAGAAGCAGCCATTAAAGAGCAGCATTTTTCCCCAAAAATGTGATTTTAAAATGAATTACTGAAAAGGAAAATTACAATCAGATAAAGACAATTAGCAGCATGAAGGCGTGACTTCCCATACGGTAAGGACACCATGCTACAGCATTTATTCAGGGAAATCTCTTACGCTTCTGGGGATGTTTTAGCTGAGTAGTATCAGTTGGATAGGGCTGTAACTGCCCGAGATCTTTCCTTTTTAATACATTTTGTAAAATCACAGTGAAACATCATTCATCAAAAATGCTGTAGACTGCAATAAAGTGGGAGTTCTGGGCAATTAACCAGTTACGTCAATGTTAGGGGAGGTAAATCACCACCGAGAACCCCAAGGTAAACTCTTAGTGAAAACAGTATTTTTAGTTGGTGGCGTTTTTTAGTGCATACGTATAATATATGAACCATCAATAAAACAGAACCATAATAAAACTAAAGTTTACATCTCCTAATAAAACACTCCTCCGCATCATTATCTTCATATCCCGTACAAGCAGGTGAAACGCATCACAGAAAACAGAGGTATTCCCCAAGGAACTTGCAATGGAAATATGTGACTACCTTTTAAAACGTTTTGTAACAACAAAACAGATGTTTTACCTTTACATGGAAACCACCCACTTTCTGAACAGAATGATCTGTAACTTAATTACAGTCTGACCATGCAGTTCGCTGGCCCGTATCTGGAGTTGCAATCACCGGCAAGAGCGTCTTTGGAATTCCTGCTGCGCGACAGAGCCAGGACCACATCCTGAGCATGGACTGACAGAAGATGACATCAGTGCTTGGCCATTAAAGGCTTAACCTGGTGCCCAAAACCTCCTTTGACGGTAGCAGCATACAGCAGAAGTGCAGCACTGAGTATATTGAGGTCTGGTCCCGACTGCTTTGTACGTTCTGGTTTGTTTCTACTGCTTTGCACCACCCTCACGCCACCTACTTCATGAATGTCACTCCAAGTCTCCTGATTTAAACGTGTGAGAGAAACATTCAACGTGGAAACACACACGCACACAGATACACTCAGAAGAAGGAGACAGCAAGCTCTAGGGACATTATTGTTAACAGTAATACTTGAAATAAAAGAGAGTTTCTAGAAAACAGTTTCCAGCCCTTCTCTTCTTTGGAGGGAGCAGGGAGAGAGAAGCTATACTTTTCTCAAGTTGTTCAAGTACCTGAATGTTTATGCACACACAGAAAAAAATCCAGAACACAGAGATTCTCCAGTGTTACCCTAAGTAACACGGAACCAAAGAGAGGTCTCGTGGGGCATCCAGTTTTCTCCCTTGTGACTGAAGATGCTGCATCTTACATGTTAGTGAGCCCCCCCCTAACATGGTAGATAAACAAGTTGAATATCATTTTGAAATGAACTGAGCTGATTTGTCCTCCGCTCTAACTGGAAGACTGTCCCAGGGCCACCCTGCCCTTGCTGTTGGCAACTTCCTTCCAATTTTTGGTCTGAATTTACACACAATGGGTAGTCTATACCCATTTGCTCACGTGCCAGCATTGCATTGCCCTTTGACTCAAATAGCTTTTTTTTTTTTTAAACTCCAGAGTGTTTACTCCCAAGGTACTTATAGGCAGCAATAGTATCCCCTGGCAGGCTTCGTATTCTCTCTCTGATAGACTAAACACGCTCTTTTTGTCCCCTCTGGTGAGATAGTCCATGTAGTGTAGGAACACAGAGTTAAGGTCATTTAAATAGCCTGGGGTGAGGTCCTCGGTGGGGTGGAGAGGTATAGCTCCAGCTCTGGATTTATGCTGCCACAGGTTTCCGAGTCCGCACGGAACAGCCGCCATCTGCGATAAAACTCGGAGAAGTGGCTGGGGACTGAGGTGACCTCACTCTCCCTCTTGCCAGGCTAACTCACCACTGCCAGCGGCCTTACTAATGAAGGGCTTTGTGCAATTAAAAAACAAAGTAGCGGTACTGAAGTCTTGAGGGTGGAAAAATCGTTGGATTTAACACCGCCCTGTGAAATTTGTTCAGGAGCAGAAGACTGCCGTGAGGCTCCCAGCACGCTGTGAGCCCTGAGTTGCGCCATGAGGAAAAAAGAGGCCACGCTGCTGCTCTTCATAGTTTCCTGAATATGAAGGCGGCAGTTTCTGTAGTGACCCAGCATCTCCAAATGTTAGTGATACCAAGCCTGGTTATTTTTGCTTTATGCAGGGAGGTGTGCTTGAAATCTGTAAGTATATGCATATTTAAATTGAACTCTCTGGCTTATGAGAAAACAAGGCTATTCTCCATTTCCCAATAACTGATAGATACTCTTAAACTCTCCTGGAACTGTGAATTTTGACAGGGATTAACTGCTCTTGTGAGACATGGGAACGGTGCTTATGAAACTGATGTTTGTCGGGAGGAAGTAGAAGGGTGAAATGCACGTTTCCCTTTTCTAAAGTTTGATTGATGACGGCTCTTTGGAAGACAGGTAAAATGAAACAGGACGGTTTGCAATCTGCGGTTTTCCAACCAGAATCTGGCAGTCCCAAAGAAGAGCTTTCTGATTATAGGAGTTGTCGACAAAAAATAAGGGAATAAGAAGTAATTTATCGCAGATTACTACAAATGACTCCATACCAAAACTCTTTATACTGAATGAAGAGATTATACATCCCTGCAGACAGCAGCAGGAAAACGCCAGAAGATCTTGAAACCACAAGATGACTTTTGTGGACAATGTTAGATCCAGAGTTATCGGAGCCACAGAGTCCCCTCAGCAACAGAGCACACCAAAGCTTAGCTGATATCCTCACGGAGGCTGGAGCTGTTGTGATCTTTACTGCCCACACCTCTGCCGGCAGCTACTACAGCTACAGCAGGAGGCATCAGGCTGCCGTACGCGACCGTGGAGCTGACTGAGCAACAGCAGTGGTGCTTGGAGTATGTTAAGTCCTGTCCAGCTACTTCAGAAATCTGCCTTCCCCGATTCTCACAAATTCCTTTAAAGCCCTCGGGGATACACTGCGCTGTTATCAGACATTTCCACAAGGGAAGGGACAGATGATGGGCATCAGCTGATGTCTGCGGTTTTCCTTACTCTTTCACTGTGAATGCAGGGGAGAGGACCAGGTCCAACTTTAATTCATATTACTGCCGGTTCTGTTCTGATCTGTTCTTTAACATTATACCACTTCACTTCATGTAAGCCCTTGGTTTAGCTACCGTTAATACTTTGCTGGGCAATTCAATGATGGCTTATTGGTACTGTCTAATTTTTCTGAAATGTCTGCTGTGGTGGGACAGTACAAAGAGCATACAGCCTTTGTAGGCTCAGTTTTACCGTGAACTATACTCAAAGAGAATTTTTTAATTATCTCAAATATGCAATGATTACTCAATTTGGTTTTTGTTTTCAGAGATATCATTTCAGAACAGTATGCCCTCATTAAACAGGAATTGCTTAATTCCTAGTCCTTGACTGCAGAAAACTTGACTGACAAGTCAGTTCTGGATCAAAAGCTGATGAGAGCTGAGAAATACTAGTGTGGGAAAGATTATATTTATACTTTCTCTGCTATAAGTCATCATCAATGGTGCTGTTAAATGTTCATCTGTGTTTTAAGAAGGTATGAATCACTTTAGTGATTCCAGTTAACACGTGAAGGTGGGGAGGGAGCTTAGAAAGAAGGAATTTAACGTCCTTCAACCATGCAGAATGTTAGGGAGCTTACTCAGCTCTCTTCTTTAGTAGCCTGTTTTTCTAGTAAGGGGGAATTTCCCTACAGACAAGGAAGCAAGAGACTTATTTCAATGTCAAAATGCTGAATCAAAAGACAAAACATTTGCCACCGTAAAAATAAGTCAGAGATGGGTGAGCAAAGGGACGATTGCAAATTAAACAATACAACAATATCCTTCTTTGTAAAGAGAAATGGAATGTCATCGTATGGAAGCTGTTCTCAAAATAATCCTTAATTTTACCAGTAGGGACAAATTTCATTTTTTAAAATGCTAGCTATGCACCTGTATCCCTCATCCCTACGTGCAATTGTCACAAGTGTAGGCGCAAATTGGATATGCAGGTAACAAGGAACTGAAAACGTATGTTGATTGCCGCTCTAGCTGTGAACTACAGCACAACAGTGTGTCTTATGTTCTGTGCTAGTTGTCCTTTCCTTGGTGTGTGAGGCCTACAGCGTAGTAAAGCATTTAAGACGGTGCTTATTCAAGGAAACTGTTAATTTTAAATGTGTTCTGAGATTGAGCATAGGATTAAGAACCGTTCTTGATCTGGGAAGTTTCCATTAATTGATGTCTGAAATAGAATTAAGCTGTAAATTATCTTACAGGTTACACTTGTGTTTATATATTCAGGAGCCCTGGAGTTGCATTGCCTGGAAGTTATTTGTACCTACAGCCTCCTAAATAATTTTCAGCAAGGGTTGATCTGTATTCTGATTCCAAAACCACTTCCGTACAAGTAATATCGACACTACTACACATTCTTCAGCAATGCACCTCAAAGCACTTTACAAACATAGGTAAGTGTAATTATTTCCATATTACAAAGAGAGGAGAAAAGAAGCAAGTACCTTCTTGGTTGTGCATTAAACTCCTCTCAAGGCAATGGGCAGAACTCAGGTCCCCGCGTCCCGAAAGTGGAGCACCAGTCTGTGAAACTCCCTTCTTGCTGAACGAAAGTCCTGTCCTGGCTTTTCTGGGCGGAGGGGCTGGAGCCAGGTGCAGAATCCCGTTGTTAGGTTGTTCGACTGACACGCAGCAGTACTCTCTAGCAGTACGTGGCCACTTGAATTTCAGTTTCTTGTAGAGCTAACCTGTATTGTTTTCAGCAAGGTAAGGTTTTCCTAAGCCATCGTCAGTGGCGTGATGTGGAGATCCTTCGATTACACAAATGTTTCCCATTGAGACAGGCACAGGCTGAGTAGTGTTGGCATTGCAGTTAAACAGCTGGGAGGTGCAGCTTCATTAGCAAATTTTGAAATTTCTTCTCCAGCACAAGCTTCTTGTTCCCGTCACGTATGAAGAAGGCAATTTACAGAAGTAAACAGCAGCTTCTCCATTCCTGTTCAAGGTAATGAGCAGCTGACACCGAGTTAATCGTATGGCTGAAAGCCACGCACGGGGAAACAAATCCAGGAAAAGGAAAGGCCAGCTTTGTTACCCAGATTGATTACAGGTCTGTGTTATATATTCTAGTGTCATATTAAATATTGTGTCAAAATTAGAGCAGTATTTTACAGATTTTGTTTTTAATTTGTGTTGATACTAATTGCAAAGCCAGACCTTGTAATTGCCAGTAACCTCTGCAACCCCTATACACTAATCCTCGTACTGTGTCTTCGTCTCTTCCATTTCAAGCTACGTGTTTTGGTTGGTGTTTTTTTTTTAAAGAAAAAGGGTTTCGTTGCCTGTTAGTTATTAATACACTGGAAGATTCTCTTCCAGAAGTTTATAAATGCTTCCTTGTAATTATTTCTTTTTATCTTTCGTGCTCGTACAGCGTCTTAAGCCCTTTTTGTTTTAGAGCCCCACAACTCCTTGAGGTACAGTATTCATCACTACTGATAGAGATGGATTAATGTGTATTCATTAAGCTGCAGCCAACACAGTGACTTCAGTGGAATGGTTTTACATAATATATAGCCCTAAATAGCATGACTGGCACATTTGAAGTGACCCAAGAGATTCAGACATATTTGGTATCAGCTTTTCATGAGGTTAGTCATCTCCCATTAATTCCCTTGTAAATATCTGAGAGGGTACTGTCTGTTGTTAAAAGGCTGTACATAAAGGCCTTTCATGCCAGACCAAGGATACCTTTCCGCCATACAGCAGGTTTGGCAACAAAGTTGGTTGAGGAAGTTCATGCCCCTACTCTCTTGTATTTGCCGCATCTGCATGGTGTGTTGCCCACTCCAGTGTGCCAGGATGACTGGAGCTGCACTGTCAGCCAGGTAGTGGAAATGCTCTGCATTAAAATGAATGATGCCTTAAGAATCTCAAGTATTGCTTTAATACAGTAAGAATCTATCACATAAATACACGTTATTTATTTGTGAAGGGCATAAGCACTGCAGTGAGAAGAGCAAAGTAGAAGCTAAACTCTCAAAATATGTGTTACTGATGATTTATACTAGAACAGAGTGGTATCAACAGCTGCATTTGGACTCGATGATCCTTGCAGGTCCCTTCCAGCTCAGGACATTCTATGATCTACAGTAATTTACTGGAAGTATAAACAAAGGTGCACATTACACCCTTTGAAGGAACTTTTTTAACTTTATTCCTTCAACACCAAAGCTATATCTTGTTAAAAGTAAACACAGAAATCCTCCAAGGAGATTAATACCATAAAGCCTTATACAATTAAAATATTGGCAGGATCAACCTAGAAGTTAACACTAAAATAACTCACTGTCACATCTGCAGCTCCCCAAGCAGCCATCTCAAAAGGGCTTTTGGGAAATCGGTAGGGAACACATCTGAGCTCTGTTTGATGAATAGGACCAGAAGGAGTTAATTCTAGGAGAGCAGGAATTTTTTTCTTTAGCTACTACAGTGACAAAATGCCCTTTGACTTCTAGGCGGGCAGCTGCACACCTGTATGCAGAATCGCCCTCCCACGCCACGTCAGCAGCACGTGAGCATGCCTACCAAAGATTGCCTGGGCTTAACATCTTCCACCCCTCCCTTGCTCACTCGCTCAGCCATTTCAGCTATGACTCTGTAGTCATAGGGCTGTGCCACGACGTTGCACGAGATTAAGAGCGCTCTTAGTAGTAAGCCGGGACAATGGGAATGACCCCAGTATTCATGGATGAGTCTAAACAAATTTTCCAGGAAAATGAGGCTGCCATTTAGCCAATAGATCATATGGCTCCCCACGCAGTAACCCGGGTCACTGTAAGGCCTTGCTCCGTGCTCTCTGTCAGTCTGTGCAGAAGCTGGCCTGGGACGGCAGGATGGAAGCCGTGGGAAAGGGGGAACAGCTAATATTTTAGCATCCAGATTTTGCTGGGGTGAAAACCTGCACTGTTAGCTTTGAAGATGTTGGCAGGAGCACAGTGAACTACAGACATGTTTATTTCGCATCCAAACTGTTTCAGAGGCAGCATCATCGCACTTTTGGCTTTCCAAGGTGTCCTCTGCTGTTCCGTAAGTGCCAAGAACAGAACTGAATGCTCTGTGAGACTCCACCTACTCTGGACAGAGCAAGGATAAACCAGGTTCTCCAAACTGATGTGAATTCTCATTGCTAGAGCAGAATAAGGTCTTAGTTTTTCCAACCACATAAATGCTGAGGCACTGTCACCAGTAGCACACTCTCCAGCATATTCAGTGCCTGTGACCTACCCATTCCACAGATCAAGACGTGTTTTGTGGTTAAAATATTCATCGGCCTCTTAAGAAGAAAGACAATGAACATGTGAAAACCCATCAGGGGCCCCCACGCAGTTGGGAAATGCCATGCTTTGAAAGTCAGCTGGATTTTTAGGAACATTGCTTCTGCCAACAGATACCGATAAGCTGTTTTCATAATAGTATCACAAACTTCAGCTTCCACCTACCTGACACATTTCTTTGCCACACCAAACAGATCAGTCCTGCAGCAGTAGAGAGTCTAGGACTCAATGCTGCTGGCAACTGAAACTTCCAAGCATGCATTTTCTGACAAAGGTGTCACCTGGAGCACAGAGTGAAGGTTTTCCTTGCAGAGTTGAAGAGGTGGAGGGAGAGAGCTAGCTTGGTACCTGTGACCGTGAGCAATCAGATTTAAAAAAAAAAAAAAACAACAGTGGTGATGTTTTCTCCCTGCGGTTGGTCTATAGTATAGCAAATAAGACCTAGCCGTAAAGCTCTTCTCCACAACATTTGCAGACGTGCTGCTGGCAGGGCTCACATCCGTCATGACTTAGCACAGCTGGGCTGCATGCATTTCTGTGTGATAGCCAAATATTTTGTGTTCTGCCATTCTTGGCTGCCCTTTTATATTTTCCCCGTATCAGATACCATGGTGTACGAGGAACCTGCAGTGGATTCTTAGGTGACTGGCGGAAAACCATTTACCACATCATTCTCCCACATGGTGGCATTGCTTGCAAAAAGTATCCTCATTCTCAGTGTGTGACGCTTCATTTTCTGGTGCTTTAGCCAGAGTTTTGCTGCCTTGAGGGAGCATTTACCTTCAGGCGTGGCTGTTCTTCATCGCTTACTCTGAGAACGAACGCTCTTCCAGATCAGATGAACCGTGTAGCTCTCCAAAACCCGCAGCCAGCCTCAGGAGCTCTCAGGGGAGCTGTGCAGGAACATGCAGAAAGCGGTGACTAGAAGGACTCTGCTGACTGTCCTCTGTCCTTGGTGGCATGGACCAGCTTCTAAAGTGTCGGTCACACTGCGCTGGAGTCACCATGGAGTGACAGAGGTCAGGCAGGTACAAAGGCAGGCTGCTCCATGACCAACGTGTAGCCCTGAAGGGATGCATGGACAGGAGGAATCCAAGGATTTCGGGAAGCTTCTATATGGGTCTTAAAATGATCACATCTCATTGCAGAGGGGAAGTCTTGATAAATAAGGTGCGTTAAGGTGGATGACCCCTGGACCTCCTCTGGAGGTCATCCTTCTCGCAGCAGGGTGAATGTCAAAGTGAGATCACATTGCCCAGGGCCTTGTCATGCACAAAACCTAAGTGAGGCAAGACTTGACAGGCTGAAGTTAGCAGCCTGAGTCACGCGGCAAGAAATTGGTTGTCAATGTGGTCGCTGTCAAACCAGTGTAACGACAGATTGTCAAATACCTAACCAACGGCTCTTTTTCTGCAAGAGTTGAGATCTAGAAATGATTTGTAAATCATTTCTAAGATTTCCTACCTGTATCTTTTCAGGAATATAAGTGGATTAGACTACTGGTCCTTCTAGATAGCGTCCTGCTGCAAAGTGATTGTTACCGCGCACTTCAAGGAAGGATGCAAGGAGTGTGATGGTAGATGGTGTGGGATAACCAGCCTCAGAAACCTTCTCCCAAAACTGCAGTGGTTGGACGCTGGCTTCTCCCCAGAAGCACGAGAGAGTAAATTCCTTCCAAAGCTCTTGTTTATTTTTAGTCCTCTTTCGACTCCTGCTAAGATTTTAGTTGTGATGATACTAGGAAGGAAGGGATTCGGCTGAGTAATTGCATGTTGTGCAAAAAATTTATTTCCTTTTTATCAGTTTTAAATGTATCCCTTTTCAACTTAATTGAATATTCCCTTGTGTTTATACTGTGGAAGGGAAACTAGCAGCATGTATTTATGAGCGGATTTGCTGGACAGGGGCTGGGACAGGAGCTGGGCAGCTTCCCGCTGCTTCAAACCCGAGGAAATCACAACAGAGTAAAATAAGCAAATTAAGGGTTCTGGTTAATCAAACTCGACAGTAACTTGCAACAGAAGGAAAACCCTGACTGATTTCTTAGGAAAGTTAGTCCTTAAAGCAGACCAAGGATTTTTTTCTATTTTTTCCCCCCACTATTTTCCTTCCAGGAAGGATTCAATACAATTTCTTACTATAAGGCAAAAATCAAGCAAACACCCTAACCCTAAACCTTTGTTCCAGCTGTAAAACAGACACAAGAACATCCCTTATTAAAGGGGCTAGTTAAGTACATGATCCCTTTTTCCTTCTTCTGAAAGTTGTTGGAAAGCAAACCAAACAATGTCTTTATTAAAGTTTTGCTGGGCAACTTCCTTCTTTGGCAGGGGAAGGGTAATTGCGATAGCAAGCTGCCTCTGTTCCCAAATTCCCTGATGTGCTGGGGTCACGTCACTTGTTTACACCCTGCTTTAAGAAGGAATAACATGGACAGAAGTGCTTATTTTTGGTGTCGCTACATTTGAGCGGATGTTACAGGATCAATTATCCCGGTACTTCAGCTGTAACATTGCATTATTCTCTAAGCTGCATTTCTGTGGCTGAAACTGTTTTGTTGGAAGACACTGCTTTCTGTAAGCTGGTGCTTCTGCTCCTCCGTGTAGTAGGGCCTGGCAGCCACCTTCAGCAAGCAAATTTATCTTTTTGGATTGCTTCTGCAGCGTAGCTACAAATGACATTGTACAGCTGAACAAAATACATTTTATAATATGGAGTATCTGCCCATTTTAAGAATATCCAGCATTTTAACACAGGATCGTTAGTCACCAAAAGTAAACTGATAAATTATCAAGTTCTGCATGTTTTAGTCAGTGTTCAAATAAACCACAGTTGTGTAATGCAGGAATACTCTAGGTTCTAGCATCCTCACAGTATAGATGAGTATCTCCATATATAACAATGTTGTGAAACAGAAAGATACATCCCGCAGCTCTTGAATCACAGCTTTGAAATGCAGCATGACAATTATTTCATTTCGAGGCCAACGGTGATGAGCTCTGTCAGCATGGCAAGTAATTATAAGAAATAGGGATCACTTGACTCATTTTTTCTTCCTGCCTTTGCCAAGTCTTTAAACATACCGTTTTCACCATGAAAGCCTACGCTGTTCATTTACTGCATCACCTTGTGCTGGAGTTATGTTTATGAAAAGGGACTCTGCATTTTTCATTTAAAGTTTTTTTCTCTTTGCAACAATATAAACACTTTAAACGCTTTCAGAAGAGGATATGTAATTTAGAATGTGTAAATGAAGTTGAAAATAAGTGAAAATAATGAGTTAAGCCAACAAAACTGGCAGAGGAATTGGCTAAATGGTAGCTCAAACAAGGTAAATCAGATACTTCAAAAAGAGCTGAATCATTTTCTGTCAAAATCCAGCTGAACACGCAAATCCTTATCTCTGGCACCTAATGTCTGCCACATCTTCTACTTTATGAACACACTTACACTTTGCTTGCTAAAAAGGCAGAATCTTTCACTACAGCATGGAGCAAGATGAGGCAGCTTTGCACTATTTCAGTAATTCAGTTGGATTATAATGAGAAGGTACTTGTTAAAATTTTATTATTTTCATAGCAGTGTTCTCCGGAGAAAATACTAATGAATTTCCTACACTGTGCCTGTCTAAACAGATTATCCAACAATTATGCATTAATTATTAATCACCCAGTGATTCAGAAGCCACCCCGTGGCTCTCTAGTGCAGGAACTCTGCTGCTTTTGCAACCTAATGATATGATTTTCCCAGTTGCGGTGTTGCAGTGGACGGAAGGGTAATGGCAGAGGGAGCGATAAAGTTACAGGGATGCCTAAGGTTATACCTTGCCTTGCTTGGAGAAGGTTATGAAAAAGTAACCTAAACAAATTCAGCAGGCAAAATATATTAAACTAGTTAGATGATAGAGTATAACCAGAATTGGAGTGAGGCTGTGTTTTAAATGGTCTGTATAGGGATTAATGGAAATACCTGAAAATAAACAAATAGGTAAGATGATCTTTTTCTCATGCATTCCCCTGGAACACCTTCTCAGACTCAGTGTTTAAGTGGCAAGCCCGAGAGCTGTAATTTGCATTATCTGTGCATATTCTTGGCTGTACATGTTTACCGTGCAGGAGAACAAGATTGATTTCTCATTCTTAAGCACATTTATAATGTCTGTGCAAATGAATGTAGGGCATATCCCGGCTAGATCAATATTTATGCAACCTACTTTAGAAAGAACAAGGGAGTTGCTTCAGAGCAGTGGGGGATCTTGTAATTTCTTTTCCTACGGTTTCCTCTTTTCCCCCTTTTCAGTGAAATTCATTTGCATAATACTGCATGCTCACTGCCGATTGAAGGGAGTTTTAATGAAGGGAGCCCCCCTCATCCCTCTGAAGGGGTGATTTGGGAGCTGTTGGGGCGGAGGAAGCAGTGTGTGTGTGCTCGGAAGCTGTGGGCCAGGCCTGGCGCAGCAGGCTGGCGTGAGGAGTGTGTGGTTCTGGCGAGCTGTGCGACGGCAGGGATGATTTATGCCACCCTCCGCGGCAAGGGGAGCTCTCCTCGCTGGCCCACAGTGAAGCTGGCAGCTTCCTCCCCCTCCCTCCAGCGCCATCAAGCCACTTGTCTTTGGCCCGTGGCTTCGCACACTTCATTCCACTTGCAGAAGAGCAACAATTAATTATCCTAATTAAATCCAACTGCAGAATATCGAATCCTGTGGTTTATTTCATACCTTAAAGGTTCACCTCTTTCGTGCATGCTTTCCTCATTTTGCTTGTCACAGCTAATCTCTTTCATTCATTTTGAAACAGAGGGGGGAAAGAGAACGGTACACACAATAAATCAAAAGGCAGTAACGAAACACTGCAAACAGCCAACCTCCCAGCAATATGCCAGCATCCATGTTTAAAAGGATCCTCCTAAAGAGCTGTTTTCTCACAGCTCAGCTTTCATTTTCTTGGTGCTTAGGAGGGGGCAACATTGCCGACCCACAGACAGAGGTGGCCTCTCTGATTAACCTTTACTCTTTCTTCTGCCCTATTCACCAGAATTTTCTTTCTTTTCCCTGACTTGAATAAATTCAGTGGCCTTCACATGCCCTTGGTGGTGTAGGTTCCTGCACAGCAGCGCATGTCTTTAGGAATAGATTGGGAGTTGAAGATCAGTAACTTCGCTATACCTGTGTCCTCTGATTCACTAAGTCAATTTAATTCTCCATCCAATAAAATACACTTTACATATATAAAACACTCCCTGCAAGCATTATTTTTTCTCTAAAGGGGCTCCACGATGATTCAAACATGACAAACTCTAGGCTATTAAAAGGAGTCTTGATTACCATGGCCATACCACTGAAATGCAGCATTAGCAAATACAATATATTGAATGCCTCTCTTGTAAATAGTTCAATTTTTCTGAGTAACTAACTAGGCAATAAGAACCCTGTCACTTCTGTGTTGACAAAGTATCTTAGTTACTGAGTAACTATAGAGATGTTTCCCTTATGCTTGACGTAATTATCAAAATGCCTTTCATTAGCTGGTGAAAACTTCAGGGCTCAAAGTGTAATTCCTAGAACATAGGTTGCTGTTTGTAGTAGCATACAAATTAGGGTGGCACAGGCCAGCCATGCACCCACAGCTAAAAAGATTTTCAATTTAGTTTTTTCTTGCCAGCAGCCCCTTAGAAGCGAACTGGAGAAGCTGAGGTTGCCCTCCAAATCAAGTCTCAAATTCAGGCTGCCCCGGGCACGCGGGCAGGAGAAGAGACAACCACAGACACGTCCAGCGGCCACAGCTATGGCACAAGCCACAAAATATTTTGTTTCTCATAAAGCTCCAGCTCCAGAGTCCCGTGATTAGGTAAGGACCGAAACTTTGTGTTTGCTCGTTCAGAAATGGGGATGCGTTTGAAGGTGTGTACAAAGCTTGCCCTAGGAGCTCCAAACCCAGAACAAACCCCGATCTGTAGGCAAATCTTTCTCTGGGGTCCCTGGCCTGTGCTGGTTTAGTACTTAGGGGTGGTTCAGATTTTGCCCTGCTGCGGTTCACTCTCTACAGATCTTGACTCGCTGGAGCCTCTGATGGACACCACAAATCTGGATGTGTCCCGTGGCCTGGAGAGCGCAGGCTAGTGCACTGCAGTGGGGGATACTCCCCACTTAGCATTCACGCTGTGCTCTGTGTGGGTGATTTTTCTCCTACTAACAACATATAACGTGTAGAAATTCAGCCTGAGCTGTGCTCGGTAAAGGAATGCAGGCTGAAAGAGACCCCAGTGGGCTATTTACTGTCTTTTACTGACTTAGGGTATTATATATACCATACAAAAATATTACTTATAGTATAATGTAAATAATAATATATAAACTGTACTCAAATTGTTCCAACAGATTGTTTGTCTTTGAAGATACACAGTGATGGAGGCGGTGGAGCCTCCACTGCTGTCGTCTGTCCCCTGCCTCGCTGCCCTTACCAGCTATAATTATTTCCCAGTGACTAACCAGAAACTTCCTTGCTGCCCCACAGGCAGAGAGTAGAGTAATTCCCTTCCGCTTTGCAGTCCCACATGTTGAAATACTCTTCTTTCCTTCTTCAGGCAGAACAACCACAGTGCATTTGGTCTTTCCTCGTAGGTGATGTTCTCCAGACCCCCCATCAGCCCCGTGGCTGCCCCTGCACCGTGTCCGACCAGGGCACACTCCTTCTCAGGGTGCCATACCCTGAAACCAACTGCCTAACCTCCAACTGCAGCTCTCCCCTGTGGGGTAGAGGAAAAGGGCTCCTGCCCATGCCTTGCAAGCTATATCTTTGTTTGTACCTGGCGTTTGCCTTTGTCTCAGAAGCACAGTGCTCCCAGGCTTGAGCTCACAAGCCGGGATCCTGCCCAGCCATCTACCAGCCAGGCTATTGCCCAGCTGGATTTGTCCATCGTTCCTGCCTGACAGCACCATCTCATATGAACTTGTCCCTGCTCTGAATTACACCCTCTGTTTCTCCCCGTCCCACTCTGTGGGTGGGCGTGCAGACCAGCATGGCGTCCGTGCTGCCCTTGGTGGCACCAGTGACAATGCTGAGCGGTGCCAGCCCTGGCACCAGCCTGCCCTGTTGTTCCTGGTACATCTCGCCACTGCACCCGCTGCCACTCACCCTCTTGCTACGGTTTTCCGACAAGCTTTGTCTCACCTTCTCATAAATCTCTGTTTTGAGCTTACTTATGATGAGAATGACATCAGAGACACTGTCAAAAGTACTGGGAAGCCAAGACACATGACATTTATGGCCTCTCTCCTTTCTGTGAGACTGGTGACTAGCTGGAAAAGGAAATAAATTTGCTCTCGCTCATTTAGTGCTCATTCCTTTTATCATCAAGTGCGAGCTAGTCTGTTTGATTATTTGCCCCAATATTTTCCTGGGCATTGAAATGAAGTTGACTTGTCTTTAATTCCCCAGCTTCTCCTTCCCCCCCAGATTTAAAGGCAGCCACCCTATTTGCCCTTCTCAACTGTCACAGTTTGATTCATCCTCCATCAAGTCTTACAGACAACTACTTATGGCCCAGAGGTGTCATTAGCCAGGTATTCAGGTATCCGAGGTCGAAGTATAGCTGCCAATTTGCAAATAATTAACTTCTGCATGAACTCTTTCCCCTGTCCCTTCCTTATTAGAGGCACCTATCTTAGCCTTTTGCCGCTGCTGGTATTTGCATTATCCACCCACATGCAACTGGTGTTTTGGGAAAGTAGAAACTAAAAAGCAGTAAGTGCTTCTCCTACAGAAAGGAAAGCGCTGAAAGCTTTCTTATTCAAGTGAGTAGAGATCTGCACCTACAGAATGATACCTGGCCTTCTTGGTGTCCCTTGCTAATCCCATCTCAGCTTATGCCTCGGCCCTTTCTTGCCCCTGCACGCTGGGGCGATGCTTTGTACACACTGCCTGTCGGCTCACCAAGTCTCCTCTTCCCACACACTTCCCGCTCGTGCTGGGGATGGAAGATGAGAACAATTAAAGAAAAAAAGGTGGAGCTTTTAGAGACAAAATAAGTGAATCATGCCCTGTCACTATAAATAAAATAAAGCAATAAATCAGCGGGTTTCACAGAAGCAGCATGGTCCAGGTGCCATCGCAGAGCCAGCACAGCAGATGCACGCATCCACAGATACGCACAAATGCGGTCATTTCAGATGTGTGATACCCACCCTAGCTCGCAGGACCAACTAGGCAGATTTTTCAGAGGGCTGTTTGCATTGAAAGGAGTCAGTTCAGAGTGGAAATACACTCTTCTGTGGCAGCGTAAATCAGCCCTAAGGAAACTTGGCACCCAGCCGTACGATTAATGCTGGAGCTGTTGTGCCCTTTTGATCCGGGGAGCCAGGGACATTCCCGAGGCAGCACAGGGAGAGGTGGGGAGCGGGTAACAGGAATGCCACTGCACGGGTATTTGCAATCATCTTTGGTGAAGGCCAGTGGCTGCTCTTTGCCACTTACCCACCATTTCTTTCTTCTCTTTGGCTGACAAAAAAACCCCACCCACCATGTTTTGTTAATAACGAAGGGAAGAAAAACGGCTCGTGGAGCCGCAGCTACTCCTTCCCAGATGTGCCATGAGCAGCTCCACTCAGGAGAACTATGCTTGATTAAACTGAACCCTGACTTCCGAAAGACTGAAGCAAGGGCTGTTCTGGGGCTTCATCCAACAGAACTGTGGGTTATTTTTTATTGCTCCTCATCTGTTTTCCCTGAGTTTGACAAGGCCAGAGAGCACCTTGGCTCAGCAATCTCCGCTCTCAGCGGTACGAGGAAAACCGTGCAACAGCTGACCTTACTGGGGTCCCTGCCACATAAAAACCCTCCTGCCATCTGGGATCCTACCTGCACCCCTTTTCTTCCTCCTTCATGGATATTTATGGCAGTAAAACTAGATATCTTCTGAATTAGTATGGAATTTTAAGATTTTGCAATGAATGATTTCATAAAAAAATGAAGTTCCTCTGTAATTCTTCTGTATATTTGTATCAATAAAATTCATGCATGTGCAATTCTCAGGGTGAAACCTGAGAGGTTTTTTTAGGAGGGAATAGGAAATGAACGTGATTCTCCATACATTTGCATCCCCAGACATTGCTGGATTCCTCTCTACTGTAAACTACGGATAGTGTCCTGCGACTCAATTTATATTTTCCTTTGCCTGCATATCATTTTCCTCTTTCCAGGGCTGCTTCTGTTTTATGTTCTTTTTTTGTATCTCCTTTTTTTTTTTCTTCTTTTCATTCCTCATATCTAAGATCATTGTTTTGTCGCGAGACACTGTCTTCCTCAAAATGCAATAGAGAAAAACGGAGAAGCCCGTCAATGCCATTGTAAGTGAAAGGGCTAAAGTAGGTTAGGCAGTTAAGATTCACCAAATATTTAATAAGCAATACAAATGGAGGCCAGCTATACGGGATCTTGACATGTTTTGGCTTTGCGCAACTTGGTTAGCCCCTCGCGCGTCTCGGGGGTGTCCTCAGCAGACGAATCCCTGCAGAGCACCCCAGGACTTACCCGTGGCTCTGACCTACATTTTGCACGGCGTGCATGCACCTGTCTTTCCCCAAATGGCAAAGCCAGGTTTTGAAGAGGGTTTTGCTCCCGTTTCAAGGCGCCTGCAGCCACACGCAAGCAGAAGCCCAGCAGTCGGCCCCCGCTCGTGTTGGCTGTGCTGTGGGCTGGTGCACGCACTGCTGTTGTAGATAAATGTTCGTACGCTTTTACTGTAAAACAGTCTGTGTGTTTCCTCTTCTCTTATTCCACCCTTTCCTTATTCTATTTTTTCCTCTTATAGCAGACACTGCTCTGGGAGAAGCCAGTGTTTCCCAGTGGTAAGATCAGCTGAGCCAGCGTAATTTTCCTAAGCCGCAGTGCTAGAGGGTTGGCTTCGGTTGGCTTTGTTTTCTGTTGGTTTTTTTTTCCCCTAAAGCACCAGGAAACGTGCTAAGGAAATATCCTATAAAGGCCAGGGAATGGGCTATAGGTTCAAAAAGGCTTTAAGATTCACAGAGAGGTGAAGCCAGCGAGTGCTGCGTCACGCTGGGCTTCGTCCTGCCACCCCCAGCAAGCCACAGCGCACTCGGGGCTTGCAGTGCCTCTACACCAGGGCCCCCACAATAGATGGGGCCATGTCCCTTCTTACACTGGGCTGTGCTGCAACGTAAAAACCTGTGCCTGCCTTGAACCCATACATACAAGGAGCCGGGACAAACCGGGTGCCTTGCCTCATCGCTTAAACCGCACAGCATACTCTTTCCACTGCCAGGCTTTTTTTTTTTTCCCCAACAACCTAGCTGTAGGTGTGCTGGTTTACTCAACAACTACCTTCTGACATGTGGATTCCTCTTTCTTAACAGTGAGGCTGGGGCTCTCGCAGCTTGTCTTTGTGCCCCTATTCCCCCCTCATCGAACGGCCTGCCAGACACCCTCACACCTTTTGGCTCCCGCATCCCAAACTCACGGGGTCTTGCACAACAGGTACCCTCTGAGTGCATCGCTTTGCTTTCATTTTTGTTTATCAGGATCCCTGTACGCCGCAGCTGTCTGCCAGGCAGTTCCCTATGTGTAGGGGAGATTACGAAAACACAAGGCTGTGGGATAAGCAGGGAGGCACGGGCTCAGAAACGTGCTCCGATTTGCTAAAATTGCCTGGTGAAGCTTACAGCAGCAACTTCAGGCATCTGCGAAGCACCTAACAAAAGTAGCACCTCTAGGCAAACATAACCCTAATTTCTCCACTTAATAATTAAAAGGGCAAATTTAGGGGAAAATATTAATCCCTGTCCATAGAAGACTTGCTTTTCTCTTTTACTCCAGGTTATAAGCATCAGTGGAGTTAAACATTTATCGATGCTTGCGCAAGCACAGCCAGAGCAGGAGAGCTAAGTAAAGGCAAACCATTTCAACAAAGAAGCCGGAGCACTTTGACGCTGGCAAGAAGACGCAGGGTTCGAAGGAAACAAAGATGAGCGAGATTGCAAAACTGGGATGCCTGCGCTTGCAAATTGCTTGTAATGGGTCCAGAAATGACTTGTCTAGCGCTGTTGCTTTACCTTTTACCTACCACTAGGTATGCACCTAAACTCATTAAAGGGCTGTATCGAGTCATATAATTTGTTTACAGCGAGTTATATTCCATTATAATAACAATAGCATGATACATGCAAAAGCACGCTGGCGTTTTGGTGGTAGTACGCAGGCGTGCCTTCTGACAGCAGTTTATCGCTTGCCGAGAGCCCGGTTGCAAAACACTAGTTAGTCCTATTAGCTGTAATTTCAGGGGCAGACTGGGGAGCATGAGTCCTCCCTTTGCCACACACAAACACGCACAGTTTAAACTTGTTTCCTTCCTAATTGTGGGTGAGCAAAGCACAGGCGCTTTTCTTTCCATCTGGGTCATTTAGGGTTCAAAAAGAAGAAAATGAGGGAGACAAGAAATTATAACATGCGGGTTTCTACCTTCTTCACATGCACTGAACCCGTGCAACAAGCACTGACTGAAAGTAGTTTTCTAACCTCTCTGTCCCAGTTGTAACACATGCAATCGTATAATTTTTTTGTAGCAGGAGCAATGCTTCCCACTCCCAGCAGAACAGCCTAAGCCGTTCCTCTGGGTATCAGCTCGGAGACTTACTGCTTTCGTTTGGCTGCAATCCTTAAGCTGACCCAGTGTGCGGGCATGACAAAGGCAGTGAATCAGCTCAGAAAAAAGGACAAAAAGGAAAACAAGAATTGTATAGCTGGCTGAACCTCAAGTGCTAATGGGAATTCGGCCTGCCTGAGGCAGAGCGCAGATTTGGACGGGAATGTTGTATATCCTGGTAACGTCCTCCTCTGGCATTTGGCGCTTCTTCTAAAAAAAATTCAGATTTCAGGATTTGGAAAGGGTTTTTGCAAATTTTTTTTAAGAAAAGTGAAAAAAAATGCAAGGAAGTGAAAACAATTCAAAGCTTTTACAAAATATGCAGAAAACTATTTCTTTTGACTAGCCTTAGTAAGTACCACCAGGTTCTGACTGAGGGGCATAAACACTTTTTTTGGAATAGAAACATTTTTCCTGGTGACTTATTATTCTCCAAGCTTCTCCAAATCATGAAACACAGAACAAGTGTCAGTGATGTGCTCCATAAACACAAAAATACTTTGGATAACATCTTCTATCTCAAGATTATGCCTTTCAAATGTTCCTCATTGTAGTGAGCACTGTGTTTACCAAGAAACAAAAGATACAAAGAGGACAGGTTCTGTTTGGTATAGTAATATATCTAGAACAATTATTTCATGGTTATGGAAAAGCCCTTGCTGTCTTCACTGTATATTTTGAGAAAAATTGTTTCTTGCCAAGACATTTTATGAAAAGCTCGGGCTGTCCTATTACAAAACCATGCTTATGCTTAATTTAATCACGGAGAGCTGATGTAAAAAGCACAGACTGCAAGCAAGAGGTGAAATCTCACCACTTCACGTGAACCCTCTCTTGTGGTGGAGGACAACTCCTGACTTCTGTTTTTACTACAGAAATGCATAAATCCTGACACGTATTTTCAATTAATAACATCTGCACAAGTTTCATGCTACATCTCCAGGGGTAAATAAACCTCGTATCAGAAGAGTGGATGTCCCCATCTTCACGAACATCACCTTAGCAGGGCATTTGGTGGCTGAAGGGTTCACTTGGGAGTGTGGTCTCTTTCTTGGTCATTTTTCCCACCTGACTCCGGTGCCAGGCTCTCCCTGGCTTCCCATGCATGGCAGAAATCATTTTCTGATTTTCCTGGAGTAGAGAGTAACTTGGGTCTCTGTGTAATCCTACCCTTGTTTTTTAGGGCTGGAGGTTTTTTTGTATTTGTCTTAGAAAACCCCGAATCATGTTTTCCACTAGTGCTGCCTTGCAGGGGTGTTTCTGCAGCAAGGGGAGAGGCTGCCAACGCTGACTGTGAAAGCTACAGTGCATTTCCTAAAAACCTTGCAATGTGTGTTATGCAGAGAAAAGTCTTCAGCTGGGTCTTGTGGGGCTCCCAGCTGAATCTAAGGTGTCTCTGCCTGGAGATGGTTGTCCCCTAGAAGAGAGTCTACTGGGGATGTGTCAGAAGATGGCAACTTCACCTCTCTCCCAGAAATAACTCAGATACTGCAGCTGCAAGGGATTTTCAGTGGGTGGGGTTTTTTTCCAGAAGTGAAGGGGAAAGGATTCAAAGCCAGAGCTCACCAGGGTGCTGCTTCTAAAATGTCCCTGTTTCTATAAGCCAGATAAATAGGAGAAGCTAACTTTTTAATTTTTTTTTCTTTTCTTTTTTTTTTTTTTTTTTCTTTTGGCCTAGGATGTGCTCCTGCGGCAGCATGAGCGGCCCTGGATAGGTCTGATGTATCTTTGGGAAGCCAGGTTTGACAGCGATTGCGTCCCCAGGCTATTCAAAGTGGGAAATTTAGGCTTCACTGTGACCAAATGTAAAAGTTTGCTTCGCTGAGATGTCACCATCGTCTGATGTTCTTAGCTGGGATTTTGCTGCTGCTGCTTCAACTTTTTTTCCCTGTTGCTCACAGATGGGACCTCTGTGAAAGGCTGTTAGGTGCCTTGCATTTTCCACTATAGTAGACATGAAGTATTAGTCCAGATGTGTTATCTTTGTTCCCTCAATTATGCCAAGCACATTAATCTTGATGCAAAACAAATTAAAATGTTGTCATCTACGCCGGGACAGTTTCTGTGTGTAGGGGGTGTATACGTAATATACAGAGTTTCCAGTGTCTAGGGTGTGCTCTGTTACCTGAAATCAATTAGTTGGAGTTCCTTGATCTCCAGTACAGGATCCAACCATTGTGTAACTCTGGAAAAATGTACTGTTGTTACACAATATTATTTGGTGTCACCTCCATCTGCAATACAACTGTGCAATCAAAGCTGTATTGCGAGCGTGAGCATATTTGTACATCATACATACCTCTCCCTGCCCAGCTGTGTACAGATACACACACCAAACACTGCTTGCTTGTTTGGCCAAACAGGGAACAATCCTTTTTTTCTCACAAAGCACGAGGAAAATGAGGTAAGAAGCTGAAGTAGGTCCGTGACCACCTTGGTTTTGTATCTGAGCTTCACGGGTGAGGGCCATTTTACACACAGGACAAACGAGCAGCCCTTGCCCTAAAATACCAAAACCCCACACTTCCCGTGCCCAAAATGAATCTTGCAAAAGAAAATACAAATCGCCTCTCAGGTCTGTGACTTCTGGGCCAGCTCTGCTTTCTACTCCCAACTTTTTCCATGTGGGATTCATAAACCCTGGGTCATTCCCATTTACGTCACATCAAAGAGGAGGAGAAAACCCGCTGCTGCTGCTCACACACATGCATTGGCCAACCCTTGTACCCAGGGTCAGTGGGACTATAGCCACACAAGGCATTTTGCTCTGTCCAGAGAAGGGATCAAGTCGGACACTGCTGTACAAAAGCGTGTGGGGCTCTCCAGCACTGCCCTGGGCCGTGGGACTGAGCGAGTGGCAACTCTGCTGCCGCCAAAGGCGGCAGCAGGGGCACACGGTCTGATGTGATGGGTTTCTTTTATTCCAGTCAAGCTCAGCCTCACATTATTTCATTTAAAATAAAAAGCAGGGAACACCTAATTTATGTGCCTCCTCCCACACATGCTGTGGTCGTGCACGCAAGGATAAGGAGCCACGCATGGAGCAGGGCTGTGCGTGCTGGGGACGGGCGCTGCCGTCAGTGGTTTCCAGCAGGCTCAGGGCTCCGGCACGGGTCACACAACACAACATGACGAAGCATTTCAGCCTCACTGCAGCCCTTGGTTGCACCTCACCATAGCCCACCCAGGGTCATTAACACCGGTGTCACTCTATACAGCCACAGACCTCAAGCTGCGGCCAGTAACAGCGGACATGGCAGAACCGGGGACACCAGCGCGTGGTGACTCGACTCCTTTTAACGTCCCTCAGAGAAGAGCAATAAAGGTCAGAGCTCATCATTTTACAAACACAAAGGGACCAGTCCTTGTCCCAGAGCTCTTGCAACACCTAGAAGATGAGCAGGCAGCAATGAAAGAGAGAACTGAGCAAACAGATCTTATAACAGTGTTTAAGTCCTCAGCTCCCACTGAAGTCAGAAGGCACAAGTTAGCCTGGAAGATCTGGCTTAAATGAAGCAGGAGATGGTCACACCGCAGGTTGCACAGTGGTAGAGAGGACAGTAATCCTAAAGTCTCCCAAGTCCCAGCCTTATGCTCTTTCTTCCTAGGTTCATGCGAGAATGCTTAATCTTTGAGAAGCTTATGCTCAGATTTCCATATTTGTTTAAAGTTTTAAAACGAAACCTAATCCCCTACAGGGAATCCTACACTGCAATTTTAATTCTTTTTTTTTTTTTTTTTTAGCCCAGATGCAAAACAACCCTAAAGCTGCTCTGCAGATCTGCTGACGCAGAGGAGATGAAATATGATTTTGTTGGTTTTTTAAAAACCCTTATTGATTTTTTCCTGGGTTCGTGAAGGGTTCACAAGTAAGAATGATGGTCCTTCGGGTATGACTGTCTGTTCTAACTGCCATCTTCTGCATTAAAACATTAGAGGACAGGCTGCCAAAAGAACAATATGGACAGTTATGCTGGAGGGCAATGCTCATGCCCTGGAGCCCCATCACCTTAATTTCAAATATGGTTCTCACCTGATGTAGTCAAAGCAGCACAGAGAGGGCTGTGTGGAGGTCGTAGCCATTTTAACCAAGCATGGTGCAGTTGACTTCAAAGAGCAGTGAATTCAGAGGCACTGGCCTTCTGCAGGTGGCAAAGGGGAAGGACCTACTTCCTTTTGGACCTGCTGTCCCATCTTAGTTTGTAATTGCCTGATTGATCTTCTTGACACCAAGAGGTTGGGCTCTGCCCCCGGTGTGTCGGTACAGAGCCACCATGCAAGCCAGGGGCATCCTCTGGGCACCAAACCCTGGGGGCCAGGGCCGGATTTTGGAGGTGGTGGAGCAGGGCTCCTACCAACACCAGCTGGTACTCAGAAACAGCAGCACACGGCTCTCAGTGCCACCCTCCAGAAAAGAGGACAACTACAGAAAGGAGACCCAGGAGCTGAGGTCAAGTGTGGACCTTGATCATAGAATATCTTGAGTTGGAAGGGACTCATAAGGATCATCGAGTCCAACTCCCTGCTCCTCGCAGGACCACCTAACACTGACTCAAACATCAGCACACTCCTTGCCATCCTCAGGCTCCTGTTCGTTAGGCTACAGATGCCGGTTTGTACAGGACAGGGCCAAGGGGATCCAGTTTGTACTGGGAGGGGGCCAAGGGGATCCAACTTGCGCATAGCTTGAGTGTCAGTCACCCAATAACCCTGTAAGCCACATTTGCTGGAGATGCTGCCTGGTTTCCAAGCCACCACCTGGCTCTTTGTCATGACTTCTTCAGAAATCTTGTTCTTTGAAACAGTTAGAGCACGTAAACTGGAACAGCAAAGGGAAAGAGATGAATATACTGAAAGAAAAGATACTGCGCAAAGAGCATGTCTTACAATTTCAACCTAAACGAATGCCATCTGGTAACATTACAAGAAAATGAAAACGGGGTCTTGTTATGGGGGGTGTTGGACAACGGTGATTACAGTTGTAGTTGCCTGAACTGCAGGTATACATGTAAATAAAAAGTAAAATCAGGTGCACCTATGAATAAAACATAGACTCACACAACAATTAAGGTTGGAAGAGACCGCCTGGCCCAATCCCTACCCAAAGCACAGCTAGCTTCAAAGTCAGAGCAAGGCTTTGTCTGGGAGAGTTTTGCTCATCTCTGCAGGAGATGGTTTGACCACCAACCCTGTGAAAATTGCTTCCTAATGTCTAATCGGGATTTCTTTGGAGGTAACTTCTGTTTGGTGCCCCTCATCCTTTCACTGTGTCCTTCCAAGAAGACTCTGGCTCTGTATTTCCTGTAAACAGCCACTAGGTAGTTGCAGATAGCAGATAGTCTCCTTCTCAGCCTTCTCTTCTTCACGCTGGACAAACCCAGCTCTCCCGTCCTCTGCTGGTACACTGTGTCCTTGTGCTGGACTTGCGCTGGGTATGTCAATGCTCCTCTTGTACCGCGGACCCTACAACTGGACATGGTACACTTAGATGTGGCTTCACAAATAGTGTGTGTTTTCTTCCAGAGAGGCTGATGGTTTGTTTGGTTTGGCTATATTCTAATGTCTCAATTTAAGGGATTTTGCTTTTCCTGTTTAAATACGCTGCTGACTAACACTGGACATATGATACTCAGAAGGATCCTTCAGCTGACCCCACGTGGCTGTTCCTGTCTTATCTGGTTTCTAATCATCAGAGCAATGAGGCCCTGAAACAACTGAGAGAAACAGGACAAAATCCAGTCTAATTACCTCTATAACGGAGCTAGGACAGTCTATAGCAGCAGTCTACAGTGAGCTGTGGGTGATGGTAGAAGGTGCAGTCTTGGACTGGAGTTACAGGATGTCTCTTAAGCCCCTACATTCCTCTTCACCATTTTAAAACACAAACCCCTTGCCTGCCCTTACCTCAATGCCTGTAAAGCAAGGCACAGCCTGCGGCAGTGATCTCAGGTCACACTTTTGTGTCATTCCTTTTTTCCTCCGAATGTACAGAGTCATGCAAGGCAAGCCAAAGCAGCTTCTTGCGCCCTGCTTTCCTCGCCCCTCCAGGCATGGGTGCTGCTGCTCCCACACGCATCCTCCCTCTTCCACACTTTATTTTTTCCCCGTGGTCCAACCTATACCTTTTCTTTTGGCAACAAGCTCCACCTTGCCTCTACAAGAACGACACGGGCTTCAGCCCAGCATGGCACACAGTCTGGTCTTCCCCATGCGTTTCCTTCAGGGTGGCCTCTGTGCATTGGGGAAACATCACAATAAAAGCTAACCAGCACTGAAGACTGAGCCAACTTTTTATTCTGATAAATAATCAGGTCGCGTGAACGTTATTGGACACGATCAGTTGCGCGATCTCTGCAGGCAAGTACTTCTGCAAGGAGGGAAAACTCCTTGGTGCTGTGCTTCATAGTAGAGCCAGAGTTGCACGGTCCATGGCCAAATCCTATCACATTTGAGACAATCACGTTTGCCTCTGGGCAGGCAGACAAGGAGGAGCAGGGCAGGGGCACTGTGGCCAGCTTTGCAAATCCTGTCTTGCTTCTCTCTAACCTTCCCCCAGGGCTCCCTCCATCCCTCCCTGCCCTTTGCTGGCTGCAGGTTTGAGGCGAGCCGAGGCATGCGGCCGGCCTCCAGAGGAGAAGCCGGTGCACACCAGCAGATTTCAGCCTCAGGATGTTTCCCTTTGAATAGCTTGACAGCAAAAGCTTTTATCCTGGAGAAGACCGACTTGCATCTGCGGTTTGTCCTCCCGTGTCAGTGGGATTTGCACACCAGTGGCTAAAACCTGGCTTTGGCTTTAGGTTGAGTGCTTGATCAGGGTGGAGCTGCCAAGGTGGCCTTCCTCCCTGGCTTCAATCCCCCTGCCCTCAAGGTCTTCCAGGACAGCCCCGGATATATGGGATGTCTTATAGCTGAATTGCACCTTTTGCAAAGCTGCTTAGTATTCATCCTTTGGGACGAATTGCTGGCTATCATACAGAGCAAGGGCAATTCACAAGGAAGAAAAGGCATCTTTTTAAAAAAATAAAGTGGGTTGGGTTTCTTTTTTCCCCCCTCCAAGGAAGCCTGCGAGGCAGAGTGACAAGATGCATGAAGAGAACATTTATGCAGACGAGCAGCGTGGCCTATTTAAGAGGAAAGTGAAAGAGCAATTATTCCGCAGCTCCATTCTGATCTTAACCAAATATAAAAAACTGTCAGGATTTGGCAAAAAGACCACACGCAGCCAAGGAAGGGGCACTGGCAGTGGGGGGGTTATGCTGGCGAAGAGACCCTGAATGGGAAGCAAATGAAAGCTGAGGCTCCCGCTCACAAAATCACCAATCCAGGACGTGCAGGAGCAATTGCCATAAGTAAAAGCATTAAAACCCCTCTGTGAGGCAGACTGGAGGCAGTACGGAAATTCAGCCAATTACTATTGTACTCATTTCCCCGTTCAGAAAGGCTGTGCACAGTGGGGGCTAACTCTGCCCTCTATTTTTGGCCAACCAAGGCTCATACAGCCTACACCGCATCTCAGACTAAGCGTATGGCAGAGCTGCCCATATATTCTATAGGCACAACCCCATAGCTCTTAGGAAGAGACTCCGGAAGCCTTTGCAGAAGCCACCACTGACTTGCACTGAGAGAGAGCAACCACTTTTGTCTACAAAGCAGCTATTTTCTCATTTTTTATTCTGTCACTTAAAGGAGCTTTTTTAATTTCAGGTTTCAGAGATGGAAGAGGTAACTAAGTTTGGGGGAGAAGGTACTGGATTCATTACCCGCGGTGCAGCTGAAATGAGTGCACTGACCCTCTCTCGGCAGCTGTGTTGACACATACAGCAACAAGGAAGAAAGTTAATGTGATGGATCTAAGGCAGGGAATTAATTCATTTTGGCATTTGAAGCACCTATCTCAGATTTCTGAGTGGAAACCTCACTGGGATGAGCAAAAGAAGCTCACATAGTGTCAAACTCATCAGTGCATTTTTTTGCTCTGAAAGAGGGGATTCACGCTCTTTCTTAAACCTGCATTTGGCATCTAACTCGGGTGCTCTCATCTCCGCCTTTTGTTTCCTAACACACCCACACACACACCCACACACCCCCCAACTACAGGAAGGATGCAGGGATGTACCTACACGGGTCTGGGAGGTGCACAGAGAACCCAGGTCCACCACCACCGCATACTGCAGCATCACCCCGCTGGAGCCCAGCTGCGGCCTCCTGGGCACCGGTCCCAGGGACGGCGGAGGCAGGTGCCCAAGAGGCAGCACGGGGAGGCCACCATGCATGGTGGGGCAGGGGGGTCAGCTGCATGGGGCTGAGCGGCTCTGTGCACCCCATCCCACGGTCAGGGAACAGGCCTGATTTAGGAGCATGGACATAGTCCTGGGATCCTAACACCAGTCACCTGCGTTTCTCCCAAAGCCAATGCCTGCTGCAGACAACGTGATTCACGCCTTCAGCTTTGTAACTCTGTTCACAATCAGGGGACAAAAGCATCTCACAGAGGGGTGGAATTAATTATACAGAGAATTCCTAAGTGCTCGGATAACTGGATTTTTAGGACCTCTCCACATACTGTAGCTACATCCTCAAGGCTTAAAAAGAAAAGGAAAAAAGCCCCACGTCATGAACATCCCCACAGCTGGATACTGGCAGGATGCAGAACAGGATGGCTTTCCCTCCCAGCAGGGCAGGGAGTGAAGCACGTGGCTGCATGCACCCTCCTCACAAGGGACATGACATGTTCAGAGCGAAGGAAAAAGCAGGAGAAACAGAACGGGAGCATGCAACACCACAGGGAGAAGGGAGTCACATCAGAAGCGCTGGTGCCAAGCTCAGCTATCAGATTCCAGCAGTGCCTCTGTTTGGATGCAATTCCTCTTGTAGCTAGCAGAACAGAGTGGAAAACTGACAAAAATTGATAATCAGTCAATATCAATTGATAATTGTTAATTTTGCCCGTTGCTACCACTGTAAAGGACGTGGAGCAAGTGCCTCCTTCAGCTGCCTGCACTGGGGTGTCTCACTGCGCCCTGAGTCACCCACAGCTACTTGTGGCAGCAACACAGGGATAGAAAATAAGGCTCAAGACATACAGGAGACATGCACATGTCTGGAGAGGCAGCTGGAGGCCTGCTGGGGTGTGCCAAGGTTTCTCAAATGACGCTAGACATCTATGCATGGGCTACTGAATCGAGCCCCCTGTCTACAAGGATAACAAACACAGCATTAAGTAGGACAGGAGAGGACAGCAGCTTATTAAGGAACTGTCATGATAAACCTACAAGGGGGATGCCCCACAGATGTTGTTTTGCATGCCTGTGGAGGGCACTTGGACGTATTAGTGATGGGGATGGGAGGCCACCAGCTGAAGCATAGTCCTGGGGGACAGCTGAGACCTGTGGGACTTGCAGCCCTGGCTGGGTCGGGGCAGAAGATGGAGACAGATTCCCACCTTGCACGTGTTCACTGGGAGCTGCTGAGCCCAGCAGTGGGAGCTGCAAGAGGTGCAGGAGCAAAAGCCATTCAGCACCTTGAGGGCAGGGCAGGGCAGGAGGGAACCGCTTTTCTTAACTTGCGATTCATCTGCATACGTTCATCTGAGAGGTTTTTACTGCTGCTCTGTTTTCAGCTGGAACTTCAGCATGAGGACGTGAAATTTTAGAGCAAAGGAGGAGCACTCTCAGCCTGTCTTCAGCAAACAAGTTGCTGGGTTTTGTTTTTAATAGAAGAGAGAGATAAGCCTGTCAAGTGAGGAGAGCCTCAACCCCCCCCCCCCCCCCCCCCCCCCCCCCCGATGGTGGCTTCGGAGGTCCTTTGCCCCAGGCAGGTGCCCCAAATATCTCGGGGAAGAGAAACATCCAGTTCCCAGGCAGAGCAAGCAGGACAAGGGCACTGCAGAGCCACCAAGATCTGCCAGATCTGGCACCACCAAGGTGCCAGACAGGATTTCCACCGCTGCTTGTGCGTAAGCCTCATGTTTCCCATGGGCTGTAACACAGCCAAGTTTAGCTCTGGTTTTTGGTCTCTGGGGCAGCAGAAGCATCTTGACTACACGCACACGTCCAGCTCGTGTCGTGCTAGTCTAGAGGTCAGCCGTCCTCCTGCCACCCACTTAGCTCCAGTGACCGCTGAAGTGAAAACCTCGCCTGTGCCCGAGTTTCCACTTAAATCCCACTAGAGACAGAAACCTCACCTGTACTCCCATCCAACGTCCTGTGCCCTGGACACAGGTAGGCCTTGTGTCCCCACTGCAACTGATACTCACCATGTGTGAGAAAACAAGGCCAATCTGCTTAGAAGAAAATGAATTTGGAGAGCAAGCTTTTCCACAATTAACTTTTCTGAACTTCTAAAGCTCTTCGAGCCAAAACAGGACATCATCCTAACGTAACACAATGCTAAAATAAACAACATAGAATAAAAATACATAAATGAATGAAAAGATAACTCTGAGAAATAACTTACAGCCAGTGAAATAAACCAAAAAGAGGATAGAGCAAGGTCTTTGTGGATGCACCGAGGCAGACAAACAGCAGAATACAGCATTTGCAAGGGGGTGAAACGGAGGAAACCCACAGAAAAACGGTGTAACCAGAAAAGGAGAAGAGAAAGTACTGTCCAGCACACCCAGCGGCAGACCTGGCAGGGGGATTTTGCGGCTGACCCCATTGCCTCACTGGGAGCGAACACATACAAAGAAGAGCATGGGAGGTGACAGCACAGTAGGGTTTGAGGGCCAAAAATGAGAAGATGAGAGAAGACCCAACAGAGGCAGCACAATGGAAATGGACATGAAGGGACAACCAACCTTGTCTTTCATTTGGATAATTGTGCCCAGCTGAGCCCAAGTGGCTCCTCCCAGGTGTTATCCACATACCCCACCTGTGAGAACCCAGCTGGAGCCCTTCTGCTCCTAATAGATAAAACAAAGGGCAGGCAAAGCCCTAGATTAGGAACAAGCAGCCCATAGGCTGGAAATGTCTCTGGCAATAAAATGACCCTCTCTCAAAATGCATTTGCATTCGCATTTGTAAGGTAGCGCCACAGGATTATTGCTGCTCTTTGTCTCAGGGAGCAAAAAGGGACATTTTAGACCCTGGGTGCTGATGGCAAATGAGTTTTTAACTGAGACTATGGTATCTGTACATTAGAGAACTCTATTTTTCTTTCTCTGATAAGGCAATGGCGGTCCGGAGCGAAATCTGCCCTCTTTCACCTGTCCCTGCTGCCTCAGGCGCACTGTGTAATACCTTATTTTAATAGGTCTCAAATAAACAGTGAAATCCATAACCACACAATTTAATGGTTTCTGCACTGCTGCAAAAATACTTGCATAAAAGTGTAGCTGCAAAGCCCTGTTTATTTCACCAGAGAGCCACAGCTGCCTCTATCAGCACCACATTGTTTTGGCTTTCCATTTGTTGCATGATAGAAATTAGCTTGAGAGTACCTGGGACTGAATTTGAACCTGAACCAGCCTTAAATAAACAACATTTAGTGATTCAAATAGCTACATTTCAGTCTGATTCTTTCCATCTCTTCTTCCCTTTCCTCAGCTGCGTTTTGCTCTTTGGTTTTGCTGCAGTTACCAAGCGCTTAAAATGGTGTCTTCTACAAACTGGATCACCTCCACCTCTCCTTATTTGCCACCCACAGCTCTTTAGCCCATAGCTGATACAGGACCAGTAAGAAGGAAACCATTACCTACCTGGAAGGGGTTTTGGAGAAGGCACCCACGGGAGACGCAGAGGTGAGCTTTGCAAGACACTGGGCCGTGCTCACCAGGGAGCTGCAGGAGAGGGAGCCGGCAGCCGAGGGTGGCCCCGGCCCCCAGCAGAGCCGGCGCCTGGGCACGGGGCCATGGACAGCCCCAGCGGCGGGGCAGGTCCAGGGTCCGCCCAGGGGGGCTGGGCAGGAGCGGCCGGAGAGGGGGGCACCCACAGCACCGGTCTGAGACCCACCTGAGAAGACCCATCCACCACTTCACTGGGATGAGGCGCACAGACAGCGTCGCTCCAGCAGGCACCAAAGGCCCCAGCCGAGCTAAACTGGGGCTGGTGGGCCCAGGGCAGGGCAAGCGGGGGCCTTGGGGGAGGCTGGGCAGGCTCGCTAAGGCCTATTAGTGCTCCCAAGGCCCTGACGATGCCAGCTGTGCATTTTTTCATTAGCTTTGGCTTGTTTTTCCCTCGTCCTTTATTGAAAAAACACCCCGCTGGCGCTCTGCAGGGCGGGTCGGTGAAGCACGGCTCCCCAGTCGGGGATGGCGCAGACAGCTGCGGTGGCTCCCCCACCATCGCTCCCTCTCCCACCTTTAAACTCTCACATTTCCTTGTATCAAAGGCACGGCCAGCTGTAAAAATAATATCCTGGCATGGATGAAACAATTACGGCACGATATGCAAACCCCTAACCAGAGCAAAGCAATGCTGTGTACAGCTCAAGAGAAAGAGCGTTTGAAGCAAAATTAATTTTATTGAATTTTATTAAAGAACCAAGGGTGCTTCCCAGCTTTCAAGTGGCAACAGGAGGAGCCTGGCATGTGCCTCCATCAAAGACAGACGGGAAGAGCTCGCCGACCAAAGGGAACCAAGCATATGGAGTATGTTACCCACGTCCGTCATGGAAGTAAGGAGCTTTAAAGAGTTCAGAAGGAAACTAGATACATTTCCAAACAAAGAAATGCTGAAAAATTGAGGGTGAGTGACAATGCATGGTGGGGAGGGGAGAGGGCTCGCATAGCCTTCCCTCTGCCTGAGTAAGCCTGAAGTCTTTTCAATATGGAAGTTGTCTAAAACTGGTTAAAGATGTGCACTGAAGAGCTGAAAGATTAAACTTTAAGGCATAAAGCAAGAAGGTTTTTCGGGGGAAAAAAGGTAAGGGCCCAAATAACTGATGAAACTTTCTAGGTGCCCACACTCTGGCTATACACGCCATTGGTACTGTCGGGCTGGCTTGACCTACTCTGTCCCAAACCTCGCTGTACTTGCTTGCAAGAAGCCTACTGGTGAAGGAGGTTTTTGCTTTTAAAATCAAACAAAAAGCAGAAACAGTTAAAGTTTGGAAATGAAGCTTCTGCAGCACAGACGATCACCGAGCAGTCCCGGTCCCCCCGTGGCTCCCGATCCCAGCGCCCGCTCCTCTGCCATGGTGTGCAGCATGTCATACACCCCCACCCATGCACAAATCGAAACCTGCTTTAAAACTATCTAGCTGCATTCAGTGCCTTCACCCGCCACTGCCCAAGAGGCGGCACTCCCCTGCCCGAGGGGATCTGAGGTGCTCTGGGAAGAGCAGAGGGGTCAGGGCAGATCACCAGCTAAACGCAGGGTGACATATAACCTGTAAGCCAGAGGATGGTCGCTGCTGGAGTGAACTAATCTTCCAACTGCTGAAGAAGCAGACCTCCTGCTTCTGTGGTCTTTGCCAGAAACGACGGGGCTGTCGGTGCAAATGAAAACAAGAGGTCACCTGGGTGCCTGAAAAGAACTTCAGAAATTGAACATCAGCATCCTTTCTTTAAAATCCTGCGCCAGGTTTTGGGCAGCGGCCCCCTTGTCCTTTGCCAGTAGGCAGAGCGCTGATGGGGAGATAACTGCCCTGCTTCTGCCGGGTCTGTGCTAGGCGGTGGAGAAGCACGGCAGTCCCTCTGGTTGTCCCATGCAGGCGCCGGCATTAGGAACCTGCTGGCAATAGATGCAATAAAAGCATTACAGTAGTCTCTTCCATCGTTAAGAACAAAATTTAGGAAAGCGCTGTTGTAAGTCTCTAGCGACTTGGCTAGACAGCTCTGGCTTGGACAAAGTGACCGCTGTGTCACGTCTCAGGGTAGCTGCTCTCCCCAGCGGCACTGGAGGCATGACAGCCTTCGGGCATCACGCTTTAGCCGTAGAGTAGCCGAGCACATTCGTTTTCCTGTCTAACTCTAAATTAACACCCCAGTCTTTGCCTCCTCCACCTGAGAACCTGCTAGAGATAAGATATCCTTCCTTAGAAAGGAAGAAAAATGTGGTGGCTTCAAAGTGCAGCGCTAAGTCCCAGCTCCCATTTAGCTGCCTTTGCAATGGCAAGTACCGGCACAGGCTCGCACTGAAACAGTTACCCCCTTGCACAGGCTATTATATTTTGGATCAGCAAGTTTTCAATATTGTTGTTTGGGAGTTCGCATACCATGGATTAAAGCATTCCAAATGGCCCACCACCACGTACATGGTTCTAGCATGTATGTAAAAGAGACTTTCAAAGGCTAATCGGGGCAAAAGCAAGATGAAAAAAACAAAAAGGCAAACACATAAATTAAAAATGGAAAACAAATCAAAGGGAGACAACGCTCCGAAGGGTGTGTTAGCTAGCTGACAACTCTGTGTAGCTGTAAGAATTACGAACACCGTAAAATTTTAAAAGTATTATTATAGTCTGTTCAAAGTCGACATAAATGAGCCTTACGTAGGTTGCTGGAAGCGCCCATCTCTTCTATTACGTGTCTGATATGGCCGGCCGCGCTGTGGTGAAATGCAGAATTCAGCTGGTTTTGTACCAAATAGATGCAATCACTTTTTGCCGTTCTTTGCTATGAAATGGATCTGAGCTGCAGTAAGCAATCGAGTGATGGGTGAAAGTCATCTCCCCTCAAGCACACCCCAGTGCCTGTTGGTATTGTTTTGGCGTTGCTGTTGCTTTCCCCTCCCCTCCTTACACTTCACTGATCTTTCCATTTGAGGTTTTTATGTTGTATGTTCGCAGAGGCCAGGATTTCCCGGATTGCACGCTCAGTCTGAAATACCTAGAAGTCCTTGTCAATATGCACCTCAGAGCCAATCTGGTCTTTAAGGAGCAATTAAAGTAAGTCCCCGATGTTTTCAGCCAGAAGGCTTGCCACTGCTAAGCTGTCCGCTCTTTTGCTGGTGCATGTGTGTATCCTGTAAAAAAACTTTAAAAAAAGGGAAAGAGCAATTTGACAGCAATGCAACTAATTGTATCTGTTATATTGACTACTCTACCTAGACACGCCATCAGTGTCCAAACTTAGTTTCAGTCAAAACAAGAAAAAAATCTGAAGCTGTTAAAAAGACCATGGTTTAACTTTCAAACTACAAATGGTGTAAAATAAGACTATTATAATGTAAGCATAGTATTTTTATTATGGGAAATGGTATTATGTATGCCACTATTTTTTCTAAGGAGTCCCTAATCAGTACTTTAAAATCAAAATTAAATGGCGAATAAGTTCCTGAAGCAGCAATCCCCATCTTTCATCAGTCGCGCCAGTCAGCATCGTAGGAGTTAATTGTTAACATCGTATCAGTCATCAACATCCTCTGTCTCCGGAAAAAAACACACTTCAGACATCAATAAAAATAGCCATTTTAGATCAAAGAGGGGAGGTCTAAAATGAATGAACTACTGGTTAAGATACAGCTCTTCTATCCTTTTACCAAGTTCAACAATTTTTCAGCCTGTGCTTTTGTACGTTGTTTTATTGATCCATTCAGACAACAGTGACCCTGTACGCTAGTCAGGGAGCGTGTATCAATATCAAAAAGAATGGGTTTATTATGTTCCATCTCTTGGGAAACGTTGCTGAGCATGACACATTCCAGATAAATATCTGATCTGATGTTAAATACTATGTTGTGGACCTTCAGACTAAGTAGGGGGAGACAAATACGAGAAGTTATCCTGAAAGATAACCCGACTCCCTCATGAAGTATTCTAATTTGCAAAAAAAAGCTATATGGACTTCAGAAAGCATTCCTCACGGTACGAATACAAACACCTAGAACCATTTCTAATGCTCAGTGGTTCTGAAGACCCAGCTTTTGCATTTGGCCGCAATTCTCTGAGTCTTCACTATGAGACCTGGGCAATTTTACTCTAGGTAGTTACTACTTCAGATATGCGTTTAGCATGCTTTTTTTTTTTCCCTGAGAGAGAGCAATTAGTATGATTTTCGTATGAGAAAATATATGAACATGACAAAACCCTACAGAAACTGACGCTAGCAAATCACAAGTCAAAGAAATCCCCCAAGGAAGCTGAGACGGCACGAAGATGCTAAAACCATATTAAACTGAAGCTTCTTGCAGGGTGCCTTGGAAGTTCCCGTATATTCCACTGGTAGAGTTATGCTGCCACCTATTGTGAAGATGAACTTGAGAGACTCGATTTCATTTTGCTAGGCGACACATTTGCAAGAATCGCCACTTGTCTTTCCCTTTTTTTCCTTTCTTCCTAAATATCTGCTGCTGATCATCGCTGGAGACGGGATGCAGGCATAGGCGGGCTTTCAGCCTGTCCAGATACAGCTGCTCACACACTTTGATCTCTAATCTACTCCAAGGTACAGCCATGTACAGAACTCGACTGTCTGCAGCTGTTAGCTCAAAGGCTGGATCAAAACCAGAACCCTGTTTCTCTACCCTGCTTAGCAGCCGAGGCATACAACAGCCATGGGTGGAGAGGCAGCATGCTCTCCCTGCAATAAGGCTCCAAGATGTGCGTTTCCTTCCTCCCTTGTCAGAGGAGCACAAGACTATGTTAGTACCTGGATCCTGGCCACAAAACTGAGACAGCACTTGAGCTCCAGTATAAACTCAGGACTATGCCTTTAGGACACCTCTCCTTCTTCCTCGCAAACACAAGTGCAGTCCACGTACCCTTTACATATATCGTACCTAATTCTGGCAGCCCTGGTTACCAGCCCCCAGCAGGAAGCACTATTGCCCAAAGCTGTTTTTTTTTTTTTTTCTGTGTGCGCAGAATTTAGGCAACCTTATTTCAGGAGAGCGGCTGCAGCGGGCCCAGGTCAGCACATCTCCAGAGGCAGCCATGAGCAAAACTGAAACAAAGTACAGCAGCGCTTCCATCTCTCTACGACGAGAGGAGCCTGGCGCTGGTCGAGTTTCACAGTTCTCTGTGTACCTCGCTGCACCTTTTACTTTCCATCTGCCTTGGCACAGCGCATACACCCTCTGTTCCTTCACCTCTTCAGGAGCATCAGCTAAGTCAGGATCTAGGCATTAGGCCACCGCTGCCATCCTAAGGTTGCTGAGCTGGGAAAATGAGGCCATCTGTTCACTCATAAGCAAGCAGTGTGCATCAACGCATTCCCTTATGCTCTCATCTTTCCCGTTCTAGTCCATGCCCAACTCATCGCTCATTCTGTCTTCCAGCTTTAGGAACCAAACGGTTTGCACAAAGAACCGAACGGTTTGTGCAAACAACAGGTTTCCATCGGCAGCAGCGCTGCGGCAGCCCGTGCAAGCAACGCTGCAGGAGCAGCGCAGTACTCGGGAGTCACTCCCGGACAGCCTGGGTAGCTGCTCAGGCCAACCAGCTAGTGGGATATTCTCATTTATCTTTAGGGCATTCAGCTGTTTCCAAGCCACTCACAGTAGGAAAAAGAATCTCTCTCTTAAACTGCAGTTGTAGTTGAACCCGATCACCCAGAGAGTAGCGGTGGAGCCAAAGAGGACGGCTAGGTGTGAGTGCTGTTAAGTCTCCAGCAAAACAAGCATCAGAAGAACGGGGCATTTTATACTCTCTGCTGTGCCAGAGGGCATGCACTTTTAAATCGAGAGAACCAACCAGGATCTATTAAAACCAGGGTTGCTTGCAGCATGCACAGATGGTATCAGTCAGGCAAACGAGAGTGTCAGCAACTCAGCTGGCACAGTAAGTAGCAGATTTCATTTTCAGAGCAATACACTAATTCACAAATTCCTTGGACAGGTGTATGCACTCCCTTGTGTCCAGGGAGGGGACACAAGACACTTGCAGAAATGGAAGGTGTACAATGATGTCTGCATGACACCCGGGTTTCAATACCCCCCCATTATTATGGGAGTTGCCTGAAGAAAAGAGGTTGGGTTCATTGGCAACTTCGAGCCTTCTCCTCAGGTTAGTCGGTTTCTCAGGAAGTAGGTTGCTCTGGGTAGTAAGCTGGGATAAAGATCTAAGACAGTGTCTGTGGTCCTCAGCTCTGTAGATAAGCTGCTGCTAAGCACTGGGAATTAGAAGCACTGTCTATACAGCAAAGTGAGGTGACAGAGTAATTAGTACCCTTCTCCCTCTCAGCACTACCCGAGCACTTTCAGGTACTACATTCGTATCAGACCCTTCTGCCGTAATCTGCGCATTTCTCAGCTCCTTCCCTACTCCCGGCAACTCCTGTTGTCCTTCCATCCATTTTAGCAGATAGAAGGAGGATCTCACTTTCCAGTTACTGCATGCCTAGCACACACATTATTTGCACTGCAGTTAAAAAAAAAAAAAAAACCACAAAAAAAAGCAAGCAAGCATGTTTAAACTGGGTTTTAGCCCAAATCCAGGAGCCATCAGAATATAGCACAGGTTTAAGTGTTCCGAAAGAGCTTAGGTCAGAGACCTGGGTATATCATACAAGGTCATCCTCCTTCTCCCAAGAGATCTATCTATCTTAAAGAAGTTTAAATCAAGAGACAGTCTCCTGACTTCAGATACAAGACTGACCTTACCTTAAAGCAAATACTCTCAGCTTTGTCTTAGAAGTGACAGATTCCAACCAAAACGGTTGCTTGGCAAAACCTTCCGGGCGCCCACCCCTACACCCAGAGGCAGAGCACCACGCTTATTTCACTGTTCTCAGTGGCAAAGGACAGTACTTGCACACAGGTACTTTTTTTCTTTTTTTTATTGCTGTTAATTCAAGGAAAAAGGTTGCATAAAATCCAATCTCTTCTAGAAATATAAGTGACCTTTCCAGTACATTTCAAATATCAAAGTATATGGTAAACATACAAATAAAGAGAAGGTAACATACCTCCTATTTACAGTACAGTATTTTAAATCATAAAATAAGTTCCATAAAGTACAACTGGCAGGTAATTCACAATACAAGTCCATTGGTGGTTTAACACCCTCACTTCAACTCAAACGCGGTTCATTCATTTCAAGTGGTCCAAAAATACCCAGATCAAATAAAAATTTTAATCAAAATAATTTTCATTTACTACTTAAACTTTTTTTTTTTTTAAATTAAAGCTTTCATCTACCTCCCTCCCCATTCCCCCCCTCCAAGAAAAAAGTTTCAAAATGTACACTGGTGCTATAAATATAAATGCTACCTATGAAGAAATGTAGTAATCAAGCTTTTTTTTTTTTTCTTCAAGTTTTTTGTTTGTTTAGCAATTTATTAGACGGCTGAACCAAAGATTGATTTTATTTCATCCCTCTACCGGACACCAGGTCTGATTTTAAGAAAAAACATTTCTACCATGAACTGTGAGGAATGCCAAACCCTATGGATATACAGTGGTAGTTGTTCATCGGTGTTGAATGCAGCAGTCAAAAAATACACTCATCTTCCAGATAACCTCAGTGCACTTTAGGAAATCAAATATTACCTGGAAGCAATTTAGTACATATATTGGCTTTTAAAAATAAAATAAAAAATACAGCAGCATTAAACTTACTTACTCATGATACTGACATGATTAATACCATCTTAACACTCATTTCAGTCTTTCACATTATACCGTAATTACGCATAGTGGTAAATTGTTATAAAATAGTGACTTTGCTATTTGGTAGACAGGTTCTACTACTAATACCTGACTATTTTGTAGAAAACCATAGCTTTTGTTCAGTTTGAAATAAAACATTTACATTCTAAGTACAATGCAACACTGTAATAGTCTAGGAAAAAAATATTCAATCAAGTAATGTTCATTCTGTGTTGACACGATGTAGAATAGCTTTAAAAAAGGAAAAAATGCTGTCAACTTTCATTACAAATGCAAACACACTGAGTACAACATTCATACCATTTTTTTCACCTTTGTTGCTGAACATACAGGCTAAAAAGCTACAATGGAAGAAAAATCTGTCAATTTAAGCTCATTCGTTTTTCTAAATCTGTTCCAGTCCACACAGTTTCAGCCCCTTCCTGCTCTAAGTATTTTCATTTACTTGGGACTCTCAAGAGCTATGTATATGTATTATTATCCGATATAGTACACATACAGTGTTGTGTGTTCCTTTGGACTCTCCTAATAGGACGTTTGAACATCTCCCCTCAATTCATGAACATTAATTTAGAGTATGGGCAGGGTCTGTATGAACTGCTAAACACTCATGCAAGTCCAACGAATCCACGTGGACAAACAGGGAAAGAAAACAAAACAGCAGCATAAGGAGAACAGGGAGGGAGGGAAGAAGATTGTGGTGGGGAACATGACCAAGTTTCTTCTTTCACCATATGGCTGCTCCACCAGTGATGTCAGAGGTCAGAGGACTTTTTTTTTTTTAAAAAATGCAGTAAACATTGCACATGTCTCAAGTCTTCAGTGCAAAAGCATGGTTCGAATGCTCTTTTTGATTGTTTGGCCGTGTGTTTGAATTACATGCATTACGCAAGCCTTTTGTAGAACCAGGAGGAGACCAGGGACTCAGCTTTCTTCTTTTGTATGGAACAGAGGTGCAAAAGCAATGAAAAATTCCAAAAGAATATAGAACCGGGAATGTCCCAAAACACAAGACCAACCCCCCCCGCCCCCCCTCCCCCACCTTCCCCCAAAGCTTCAGTTTAAGTAGGCAATGTTTACTTGTTTCAGTCTGCAGAATCCAAGGTATCATTGGAAGGGGGAGGGGGAGGTGCGTATCTCAGTCTGTAAGTGCCTAAAACAGGAAAGAGAACTACTAAGTCACTGCTCACAATTAAAATGGATTACAAAACCACTACAAGGTATCAAAATGGACATGCTCTTCAAAAGGCACTATCATCCTCCAGTCCTTTTAAAGCAGGCCCTAAGATTTTATACTGTTTTCTTTCATCTGCTTGCTAAAACTGTAAGTGTGGAAAAAAAAGATAGAGACCGTAGATATAAGACTTCAGCTTTACTGGAAAAACGCAAAGAAAAGATGACCCCCATCAAGGTTCGTCCTTCCTGTTCCAGTCCGACCAACCAAGTCAAGTCAGAATGGGCACAGGCCAAGAATCAAAAATAGTTTATGCTCTATGCAAACACTGCCTTTGCTCCATTCTTCTGGATGGAGAGCCAAACGGCATATAAGACTGAAGCCATTCCTTTGATTTTTAGTTCCAATTGGTTTCCACCTTTTTGCTGCTACTTGTCTGAAAAGCTTCATTCATGTATTGCATGATTGGGCACAGAAGGACGGCTGATCGTGCAAAGGTAAGCTTTAGAAAAGTTAAATTATCAAATGGCCAGTCTGTTGGGGTTTTTTTTTAATTTCTCACAAGTCTTAAGGATCCAAGTCCATATCATAGACAGTAATTGGTATCTTTCACTTTTTGCCAATGAATTCTCTCCAAAAAAAAAAACAAAACACTGAACAGGAATGGGTAAATTGAAACAACATGCAAGTCTCAACATAATGCCAAAAACAAACCAGTGAAAAAAGAATGACAATTTAGGACTGGTATAGTTTGACTTCCCAGCTCTGAATCACACCCATTTTCGACTTCACGCTGCGAACCCCATTCCCTTGCACTGTTCTACAAAGTTTTCAGGCAGAGATAAGATACTTTGCAGTTTTAGAGCAGGTCACTAGTGCACAACCATTTACACAAAACATACACACGCACGCACACCTTTCTGCAAGACCAGAAACAGCACATTCAGAAAGGTAAAGAGAAACTGCTAAACTCAAAAGCAAGTCCGCTGGGAGTTATCATGATTACCTTGTTGACTGGCCTCCATGGATGACTGCTTACAGTCCTGCGCATAGTGTCCACTTACACCACAATTGTAACATGAAACGTTCCCGTTCTTCTTGGGTCCCGACCCATTTGTGTTGGCAACTACGTTAGGTGCTGGATATAGAGGATAGATCCTCCCAAATGCTGCCATCTGCTGCATACCATAGTTGGCTTGGCTCCCCATCACTGGGTCATGCATAAGCCCGTTTGCATATGGAGACTGAGGCAGGAGGAAAGGAATTTGTGTTCCATTGCTTTGATGTGCTTGATTGAGGTAGCTGCCATTGCAAAGTGATGGCAGAGTGAAGAAAGATGGAACTCTGTAGACTTGTCCAGGAAGTGGACTAGGATAATAATAGCTATTTATCTGAAGGCTTCCATTGGTCCCACAGCTACACCTACGTCCGCAAGAACCACAAGGACCAGATCCCAGCTGCTGCGGAGGTAACATTGTCCCGTTAGTGTTGTTATTTCCAACAGCGTTTATGTAGGATGTGCTGTCACTCTGTGCAGTGCTGTGTGTTAAAGCAGGGCTTGGGCTAGGGGCAGGGCCTGGCGTATGTGTAGGTATTGCAGGAGGAACAGTGGACTGGACCTGCCCAACACCTAAACCAGCCGACTGAGGTGATGAGGAAGTCGCTACAGTGTTTAGCACGTTTGTGTTCTGGTTGGGCAACACACTGGTAGCATGAGGACTGCCTGGCAAAGCATATGAAGCTGGTGGAGGTGGCGGTGCTGCTGTGGAGAGACCAGCTGCTGGAAGAACTACCTTTAGATTGGTAGGCTGAGGGATCGCTCCTGGGTTTCCCTCAATGTGAGGCACCATTTGATTCAGTCCTACCACCTGGGATGCAGGTTTTGTGATGGGATCTGTAGTAGGAACTGGGGATCCTGGGAAACTACCTGGATTGTGGACTGGGATAAAGGCAGTATTTGGTGATCCAGTACTTAAGTTTCCTGTCGGCTGCTGCGGTCCATTAACAGTGCAACTTTCCGACGATCCCTGTGGCGAGGGCATTTTCAATCTGTGTATTGACAAAGACAAAGCAGGGCTACCAGGCTGGACAGAATGTGGAAGGAAAGTGGATGGGACTGGCAAAGGGGAAGCCATCAGCTCAAGGCGTTTCTCAGGTTCACCAGAGGTCACCGGGCCCATTCCACCAGGAGGTGAATTTGCAGACTCTCTCACCGGCGAGACAGCAACAGGCATGGTAACAAGCATTCCCCTTGTTTTACCATCTGCAGATATGGGTGGCGGGACAACTGCTTCAGGCTTTTGGGCAGCGCCATGCATCACGCAGGGTAAGGCAGGCATGAAGGAAATATGTGGAAACTTTGCATTCAAGGGATGTTCTGAAAGGCTTCCATTTTCATTATTCACCGAAGAGATCTGAGCAGACGATTTGTTCACATTTGATGAACTGACAGCACTGTAGCCTGTAAACCTGGTTGTATTTTGATTCCCAGAGTCCTCAGAATTGCTGTCTGTATCTGCGGAGACAAAAGCATTTGTCAGAGTCAGAACGAATCTGAAACAATATAGTCATGTCCCGGACTCCTTTACCCATATAAAACTTTCTAAGCTTATAATGCAAATGATAATTATGTCTTCCTGAGTTAGAAGAACTTTAATATTATTTTCATTCATCCAAATCAAGCTAGGTCAATCTCCATCACTGGCCTATATCAAACTGCCCAACTAGCTACTGTGTCTTTGACTTGTGTATATCTGCAAATGTGAAGAGTAGGACCGAATTAGGAATTTGCATCTACTGAGAAAGACATTAACAGGGCTCACTCAAATTTGGAAGGAGTGGCAAATTAAACGGTCAATACAAAAAGAAGGACCTCTCAGACACAGAATTCGATATAAAACCGGTCACTCTCATGCCAAACTTTTTCCCATTACTGTACTGCTGAAATTTCTCAAGAGACCTATATCACTGAGGTCAGAAAATTACTACACGTATTTAAACAGTCCTGCTATTTGCTAGAAGCCTTCAAACTGTCCAGTCACGAAACCCACAAAGCAAAATGTGTTCTGTGCCTGGCTCAGAAATAAAAGCAGCTAATAAAACTGAGAAACTAATAAAAATTAATACAAGAAAGAGATTAGTCTAGGAATAAAGAAGTTCATGCACACTAGCCATAAATACCACCTCTGTCTTTTTCTTCTTCACTATCAAAGCTTTCCCTCCCATCATGCCGTGGACTAGAAGGAGAACTGTAACTTTCAGATGATGTTTCTCCACATGTGTCATGACCAGATCCAGTGTCCAAATTCAGATCTAAAAATAAAAATTGGCATTTTTATTTTGAATCTCAGTATATGGAAGTGAGGTTATTTTGGTTTGCTCACATCTCATGCTAGTTCAGATTTTGGTTTGTTCCTACTTAATTGCGTCTGTCCCCTGTATTCCTAACATTCCCACTCCCAGCAGTCAGGACTGGTCTTGTCCCTAAATTTGCGATAACTGAATCCTTGGTGTTAAAAAAGGTAACGCTGAAAACTGGTATTTATGCAGAGTAGCGAAAAAGATGATCCTTAATAAATTTTGTGACGCTTGTACCAAATTGCACTACAATAATTCTTTCCTCTGAATGGTAGCGATCGAATGCTTCCATTCAAAGAGATGCAATACTCCTTGGTCATACCAGCAAAGGCAGAGAAGCTACCTCAGCAGGCAACGTCAAAATAATACACCTTTTTACAATTAACTCTTCTGGAAGAGGCTTTAAGCAAACTGTACCAACAAACCTGTTTAAAGAAAAAGGAGGTGAACTAAAAAAGTGTAAAATCATTTTCTAAATTCTGAATGGGATCATGGGAAACTCATTTGCTGGAACCAGCTTTCAGGGTAGGTTTAGATCCCATAGTGAAGTCAAGTAGATACCTAGTATGCTCTGGCTTTCAAGTTCAGCCTCAGAGGTGAAGGAGCAAGACACATGCACCCTCTCTCAGAACATATGCCAGACACTAGCTTCAAGGAAAAACCAACCCCCAAAACCTCGGTTGGCAAAACTCCAGGACAAAAATTAGAACACGTATTTTATTAATTCTAATAAATTGTTTTACTTATAAATTATAAATTCATTTATTATTGCTATTACCAGTGTAACAGGTTGGGATAAGTCATCAAAAAGCTGCCTTAATGCTTCAATTCTATAAATCACTTCCTGGATTAAACCTGTAACTGGTCAAATCATTTTAACAAGTGTTTTGAATATCTAACATAACCTGAACAACAGTGTCAACCTCACATCACTGAAAAGCAGGAGTCTAAAGTGCTAGTCACAAAGTATCAAGTCTTCAAAGTTAGAAGTGTAACTCATGACCTGGAAAAGCTAAAAATAGGGAGGAAAAAATGGAGGAAAACATGATGCAGGTTACTGACTCAAAATAGAGCATTTCAAACCAAGCCTGGTTATATAAAGCTAGGCAGAGATTCAGACTGCAACACAAAATTTTTTCTTTAGACTGTGTCTCCAATAGGGTTTCTCAAAGACATTTTGATGTTTGTACACAAATGCACACGTAGAAAGCAGGACTTAATTGCTTTCAGCCTCTGTGGGTTGCAGTTTCCTCTTGGAGTGGCCTTAACTAGCCAACAGTATCAGACAGTTTCACATCTGTAGAGTAGTGCTAGCGAGCGGACAGAACTCTTATAGCAAAGCATTCCCTATTTAACTTTGCACTGCGTCACACAAAATTGCACCACCCCTTGAAGTTACCATCAGTTCATAAAAGCTCAGGGCGTTCTGCCTGACAACAAGAACAGTAATCAACCAGAAATGTACCCAGCTAAGCTGCCCTGTAGAGTATGTTTTCTGCTTGTACAGCCCTTAGCTGTAACTTTCTAAAATTGTCCTGGCTTTGCTAACTTTGTGAACTGTGAATTTCTGAAGTTTTAGTCAAGTACTGTCTGTAGACAGTAACAAAAACTGCCCATAAAACACATGACAATAATTCTAGAACGGGATCCACGCGGAACTCTCAACAGTGAGAAGCGGTGAGAAGAAAGAATGAAAGCTTAGTCAAGACTGTACCCCAAGTGGAAGCAAGAGCAAGACAAGGCACTTAGTAAGAGTCCTTTCAACACTTACGCCATGGAGGTGTAGAAAAAGGCAAATTCTTTGTCAACCTTCTGTCATGAGAGCTAAATGTTGAAGAGGCAAGGCTGCAACTGATATTGGGAGCTTAGAAAACCTCAAGATGGCGAAGTCAATGGGTAACATAGCCCTTGAGAAATTTGCAATAAAGCTTGAAGACTCAATTTTAGTAAAGGAACACAAATATAATTTTGTCTTGTAACTGACTGATGTACACAAGTCTTGACCAAGACACTAGATTTTGCTGGATTACCCAGACCTGAAAACCCTGTTAGGGTGGCATACACAGTTCTGTGTTGTAGCTCAGTAGTCACTTGGTTTACACACTACAGTTCAACGGTTCACACCAGAGGGTTTTTACACAGGTTCCTCATGGGCCATTCCACAGCAGCTGCATAAACTAGTGAGCTGCAAAGAGAACACTAATGATGTGATGCTGGACCTCCACACACTTAGACTGCTAAATTTCATATAGAAGTAGCCCAACATTAACTGTTTCTGCAACTACTACTCCACATAAGGCGACTTATGGAGACTTTACCAGTATTTTTCCAGTTACGCATGAAAAGAGACATACCCTAAGCAACTGCATACAGAAGACTGACTCTAGCATGTTCTATAGAGCAAGTCAAAAACACAGCTAACATGCTGACTTGCACCAAAACAGATTTCAGACTTGTGATTTTCCCTTTACTGCAAAACAATGAATAAATCAGCAAAGCTGGAAATTCTATTTCTTACAAACAGCTTGGGAAAAAAACATCTTACCTTTTGCTGTCCCTGTACGGATGTGCTGTGATGCTGCAACTCTAACTCCATTAGCCCTGTTATTCAACCGGCAGTCCGTTTTCTTTACTTTCTCCCTGTGTAAATAATTTTCATGGTTTTTTTTTTTCCTACCCCCCCAAATACATAGGCATAAATAACCAACCATGAATGAACATACAATGCCACTGTAAACAAAGGCAGTGACTCCAGGCCAGAAATGTTTATTTAATAGCTATAACAACAAATGTAGATAACAAATAGGTAAAGGCTGTTAGTGCAATATACCAGGAACTAAACTGCAAGCAGTGTTATTAAACACTATGAATAAAGATCTAAAAAAGGAAACACACAAAAAAAGAAATGGTGCGGCTGACTGTAAGGTCGTCTTTGAAAGCCGATGTGTGTAATGCAGCCATACACCAGACTAGCATAGAAGCACCTGGCAGCAGAGCAACAAAATGACAGAAAGTCAGCTTGGAAGTAGGCAGAGTATTAGATAAGGGTGGAAATGTTTTCACTTCCTCACAGTGCAGGATTGTGTAGCCCACAGGAAGTTCTGAAGCCCTCTGACGTACAAATTATCTTCAATAAAACATTTCAGCAAGTTACCACCGACTGCGTGATGTTAAAGGTTGCTGTCAATACTTATTTGATTTTCAGTGTTTTCTGGACAGCTTTACACCTTTTAACTTTCAAATAAATATAAAGGGAAAAAGGGCAATTCAGTATCAGTTAAGAACCTACTTCTGCTCCTTCATTTTTTTGCTAAACGACAACTGGTATTTTGGGAAACAAATGCATACAGTTACATTCTATTTTTTAAGTTACTTCTCTTTGGAAGATTGGATGTAAACTGGTTTCATACTATGCCAGCTCTTTTTCCACAATAGCGAAACAAAACACGTAATTGATTGTTGACTCTGTTTATCAGAGTGAATGCATTACACAGTTTGTTTCTGGATTACTGGTTACATTGGAAACCTACTTTTCCAGCTGTGGCTTTCCTTTCTTCTTGCTTACTGTAGAGAGACTTCGTTTTTCTGCTGTATGCTAGATAGAAAATACAAAGACGCCAGTCAAATGACAGAATTTGTATCATGAAAACCAACAAAAACCACCCTTCTAGACTGACAGGTCCATGAGTTCCACACTAGTGCACTCACAGATGCTATAACCATGCAAACAGCTACTTGTACGGTGCATCCAGGCCTTTAGAATAATGCATCGTCTTGTGTTTATGCCATTACCGGCAAAACACTCAGCAAACTACTACTTGCAAATATTCCGAAGATATCAATCAAATTATTGTTTGCATGCTGTCTTTCCTCTTGAGGAATAGAACAAATGTGTTTCATCACATACCCACTAAAAAGGCTAATTACAAGGCTTATGGGGCTACAGAATTTATTGATTTAAGTAGAATTATTTGATGGCTGAGGGGCGGGAAGTAGGTGTGGCAACTTATTTTTACATAGTGACAAAGCAGGTCAAAGCCTTAAACTGGAGGTTGTGGCAAAACTCTAGACCACCACCTAGATCTGCATAATGCATCTGCATAATTCTTTAAGTATACTATTACTAGCTGCTAGTAATATCTCATATTTGGCAAAGGAGTAAACTTTATGAAAACTCAGAAATAATCTCTGTCCAAATATGCTGTATTTGGACATCCTTTAAATAGGAAGCACCTCTTCCGCTGCTTTAGTATATTAATTTTTTTCTTGCCTCAAGCTTGCAATATTTCAAGCTTTGATGCAGTCAACAACTTCGTCTTTAGAAGCAAATCTCAATTCATTACCCTGCTTTGTGAAGTAAGGAAACTGTTTTTGTTTGGCTTGCTGTTCGCCACATTATAATCTATAGCCAAATTCTGCATGTAGAATACAGGGTAGTATTAAGCCATTCTAACATTTAAGGTTTTTTAGATGTAAGCAGTGAGCAACCTTCCTTCCACCAATTTCAGTAATTATTTTATTTAAAAATCATTATTCTTCTCAACTGTACTTACACTAGAATTGACCACTGAAGAGACAGAAATCTCACAAACAGTGTATATGCATCTAGCTATTAACTTTTTTCCACATAGATTAAGTTACTTAGATAATGCAGGTAAGATAGAAAGAATATGCTTAACCTGTTGCCCCTACTGTAGCATTAATATGTTTTAGTTATTAATACAGCTTCTATAGTTTGTTCCTTGCAGTAACATAGAAATTCCCCAGGTGTTCTGAAATCCTCTCTGATGACAATATGTTACAGTAACAGGAAAGTGTCTGATTAGAAATTAACATTAGACTTTGCTCATTACTTATATCCTACTGGGAAATTTTATTTACAAATTCATAAACAAAATATGCAACTTTATGAGACAGTGGTAAGTAATTACGAGGGTTTTTCCCGTCAAGGTAAGTCAGTAGCAACTTGCACTTCGACACTTATTTGTACAATTTTAGCAAGGCTCTTTCTTCATCTTTTAAAGCTAAATCTAACCATGTGCAGCGGACAGTCTTCTCAAGTGTCTCAGAATATTGCTTCAGGAAAACAAAAATCAGCAACACACCTGGTCAAGTAGGTTTGTACAGTGCTCTGGGTGCTGCTGGACAATACAGCTTTTTCTTCTCCAGTCCATTACCCCATTTTGCTCAGGGTGCTGTATGTTAAGGCTATCCAGTGAAGAGCATTTTGCACTGCTAGTGCTGCTGAAAGGAAAAAACAACAGTTATGCTGATGTGCACAAACTCGGAAGCTCTTCCTACCATCATACACATTTTTGCATCATGTTGGGAAACTGCGGTATTTTGCTTTCAGAAAACCCTAGAAATTCTCAAGAGATTTAAACGATGTAAATTACAGGAGTTATTGTGCTCTAAAGCTATACTAATGATCTGAACATAATTGGAGTTCCTTTTTCCATTTGTCTACTATAATTTGACACAAAATTCAGGTCAATTTGTAGAAAACAGTACTTGAGAGAAGAGTTTCCATGGATATTTCTGCATACAAAGTCTTTTTGTTTGCTTTTTTCATACCAGATGTGGAGAAATTTTCCAGATAGAAATGTAATCTGAATTCATCTTCTTACTTCCTTATCATTAATGACAAAGCTGGAATTACTTTGTAATCCCTACTTCAGAATTCATGAGACATTTAAGAAAAGGAACGCATGGCTACTTACAGATCATACTGCAGCTGTGTTTGTTTGAATTTCAAAATAGTCATCTTGCTTTATATTTTTACCTTCAGGATTGCTAGTTTTGAGCAGTGCTTGGAAACCAGGATTGCTAGTTTTGAGTAGTGCTGGGAAAGGGGAGTTGCATTTGGCATTTACTTTGGACCTTATAATGCCTTCCACTGAAGCTTCTCTTAACAGCAGCCAGTCAGAAGCAATATTTAACTAGGTCTGAGAGCACTGTTCAACAAAGACTGCTGGAAAAACAATCAGGGTTCTGACAGTCAGTAGGGCACAGGGACCTATAAACTTTTTATCTATCGTACAAAACCAAGCTCTACTACCTGACTGGATGCTAAAAAAAGAAAACAAAACAAAAAACCAAAAACCACCATCAAAAACCCCAGGAGTTAAAACTTTTGAATTCTTATTAAAATACTATTATGCTGGTAATTGGAAGTGCCTTTGAATTCAAGGCTGTTGGCAAGCTGCTTCATGAAGGTTAACTGCAATATGAAACGTTACTCAGTTCCCCATGATGGCAGAAATCTAGCTCACTCCAAAGCACAAGACCTGTTGAATTTCCAGTACCTACTTACCAAATACCTCTGGAAATAAGTGCTCAAACTACTTAAAAGATGTGCAACAGACTACTAAAACATAGTTTAGGAAGATGATGAGAACCCAAGGAGGTACCAAAATACAGACATGAGCCCATGACTGCAGAGACGTAAGCAAGGACACTTTAGAAACTTTTGCCAGAGTTAAGTGAATCCGCTGCCAAATTTGCAGTCATTTCATGTAAGCTGTATTGAATTTTTTATTTCTTATGTCCAATCTCATTCCTACCAGTAAATTTTTGGACCTTTTCAAGAATAAGGCTGCCATACTGCATAAAAACAAAAAGTAGACAGATGTACAAATTTTCCTAAAATGGACCAGTGCTATTTGAGATGAACTGCTCTTGACTCCAGACAGTTTTATACATATTTAAAAGTCTCATTCAGTGCCATTTCTTCAGAACCCATAAATAGCAGGCACAGATTTTAAGACAGACAGACAGACATATAATGTGAACGGGAGGACCAACAGACCTCCAGCAGTCAAGTAGTAAACACGTTTTCCCCTCTTAAATAAACAGAAAATAAGAGCTAGCAAAAGGATTTGCTATCACTGAAGTTTGTGGAAAGGCCTGTCCCTGTCTTTCCCACCTGAAAGATAGATCCTAAACAACAGTCAGCTTTAGTATACTTTATTATACAATAAGAAAAAGATTTTTTTTTTTATTAGTAACTATATGCTGGTAAGCCTGGCTCCTGCTCTTATGACTTCACAGTAGGCTGTATATCCACTGGTATAATCAGAGATTTTGTCAAGATGACATTCTCTTCTTAAAGAAATATAAGTCGAGAGTAAGAAGGAGGGTTAAAAAACAAAACTGAAACAAACCACTAAGTTGTCCAATTGGTAATTTCACAAGAATCTTGTCTGTTAAAGATCTGTGAACCTTAACCAACATTGTTTTGTGCTATGTTTATATTCTAATTATTGTAATTCCCCCCCACCCGAGATAAATACAGACAAAACAACACCGTAAACCACGACAGATTTTGTATCCATTTTTTCTCTTAATACAGCTGAAGTATTGCACAACTACGTGCAAACATATCCAAAGTTCCTGGTCAAAATACATTAATGGGTGAATTCACGTTATGTACTTCATACACCTGAAAGCATGTATAAACTACTTTAATATGGTTAAGAAGTGCTTCCACTTAAAACTGATCTAAAACAGCAAGGCTTAAATGCTTTTACTACTAAGCAAAGGAAAGAACAGACTACCTTCTCCTAAAAGGTCACCTTTGAAGCTACTGAAGAAAAGCTTAAAATCAGCAGCACTGGATATTTTCAGTATATGCATGGGGGTGTGTGCACATCACAAAAATACATGCAATACAAATTTATGTTACTCAGCTTATAAACACAGATCAAAACATCAACTCAAGTAGTGAAGATTCACAAAATTTGGGAGAGCGCTCCAAATGACCTAGACCTACAGATTTAGAAATAGGATCTTTTGAAATATTTTTCTAATACAGATTAATAATGCCCCCCCCAAACAACAAAAAATAAAACAAGAACACCCCACCCCAACCAAACAAAAACCACACAAACAAACTTTAATCAAGAAGGAAGCACATACTCTCAAAGCACTAACAAATGAAGTTCAGAAATGTGGCATGGTCACATTACATCCTAGTACCTACTTGGCAACAGGACTTTTTCCATTATGTTTCTTGTGAACTGCTGTGTGTTGCATTACATCTGGAAAAAATAAACAAAGCATAATTTCAATAGCAATTCCTATCTCCTCTTTTAGATCAATCTAACAAATTCATCTTTCCATCACTACCAGAAACTTAGCAGAAGACACCTCTGTTAAATAGGCGAGGCTTAATTTACAGTGCTGAAATTAACAGGTGCTGCATAGAGGACAGATCAGTTTGAACAGACAGTATAATCAAAACTCTTTACCTTCCATTTCACAGAAGAATGAAACAGAAAAGTAGGACCTATAACAACCATTTATGTTTGCTCACCTCTATATTTAATCATAAGGACTAAATGCATAACTGAATATGAACCAGCATGAAAGGATGGAGAGAGAAGAAAGTATTCAGTCAGAAAAGTACAGAATTTTGTAATTTTTTCTGAACTGCTAAAATTAATCTCAAAACTATGTCACACATTCTGAATAGTGAATGAAGGTAAGTCTTACAAAGAAGTATTGCATTCTGAACCTCAAAATTCACTAGGCAAGTAAAGCTTTACAAATTACATTTGACATAAAAAGAGATACTGCCTCAAACAAGAAACAAGAGCTTTAGAGACATGGTCTACCCTTTTCTTTAAGGCAACCATTAAATTTTAACAAAAGCAACTTTTCTTAATTCCAGCTGTTGATGATTGTAGCCTTCTTGATAGCTATAATTTTGCCTGAACTCTTCTCAATGCTACACATAAATCCAAATTATGATTTTGGGGTGGGGGAGGAATCACAATTTTTAACCTTCTGGTAGCGCTTCACTAAAACGGCACAAAAGGTGTTCCGAAATGCATCTGTAATTTCATCAGGTGAACAGATTTTTTTTCTTTTTTAAGAACAGTTTATAAAACACTATTTGAGCAATTTCCAAATATATTGTAAATTTACTTGGTGCGTTCTAAACTCTAAAGAAGAATATGGTAATGATTTTTTTTAAATAAGAAAAAGCTGTCTAAACTGCATATGTGGATTACTGATTGCACATAAGATCAACTGCAAGCTTCCTATTAGTTATTAATGCATAACAGTATAAGAGTGGTGTCATTCTGTGAAAGCTAGTGTAAGCGTTCAGTGGTCCATGTTCACCTATCCGTCCCATTTCTCATCCTTTTCACCTATGAGAAGCTTATAGTTGTTCACTACTGAAAACAACACAAAACTGGCTTGTCATTCCTTTCAGAATCAAACTACTGACCAGCCACTAGGCTGCTGCTTCCACATGTGAACTGTTCTTGAGGTATTTGGAAAACACCAGCTTTCAGGCTGTAACCAATACTCACTACAGTGCCGAACAGTCCTTATTAACAGTCCAGAATATAAAAGCAGCACAGGTTAAGAATAAGAGGAAAACTTGAACATCCTTTCTGTGTAAAACTAAAAGCTAGACAAATTTGGCACATTTAATGCAAAACAGTCTGCAACTCTTGAAACGCTGCACTCAACTTCTAACCCTGGTAACTGAAGAATAGATAAAGACATGAAAAGCTACAAATGATCTTGACTCAAGTAAATTGTAAAGTATATCTTCCTGGTTGCTCAACACAGCCGTGAACTTCTGCCTCCGAGCTGTCTACAAACACTCCCACTCCTTGGATTATACAGCAACCTCCTAAGGAAACTGCTGAAAGTATACAAAAATTCTTCATTTCCACAGCAATTTCATTCAAATCTCTCAGCTTTGTACCAATGAAGAAATCAGTCAATTGCATGATTTCCAGAACTGAGTGTGGTAAAATTTCTCAGAGAAGAACCACCTTTGAGTACACAACTACCTTCCTCCTGACTTGAAGCTTCTGAACTGTCCTCCTTGAAGTGTTCTGGTGCCTTAACCGTCTTCAAAGAGGGTTGTAAGTTACCTGCAGAGAATAAAGTTCACGTAGTAACTTTATAGATCTTGAACAACTAGACAGCTCCTGAATGCTTGCACTAAACTGGAAGCTAGGGAAATGGAGGACTGAACTTACTGGTTTGCGCGTGGCAATAATTTGAACATCGTCTCTTTCAAAGCAGGCCATCTCCAAGAGTAAAAGCTCTATGGAGATTCTTCAAGATAAAAGTGTGTGCAAAACAACTTTAAAGCTATGGTGCAATTTCAAAAGGTTGGGATTGTGATTATAGTATTAAAAATACTCTTATTTTCCTGCACTTGATTTTTTTTATAATTTTCGTGTTACAGCAGGAAATGGGGGGAAACCAACAATAGTTACTAGAATTCTTCCACAACGAGTTACACTCCTCCATTGTCAAATCATTCACCTGCAAAAGAGACCTGATTTGGGCTAAAGTCTTTTAGGGCTCTTAACACAGTCTTCACGCAAAGCTTTTGCCTTTTTATGCCAGACGGGATGGAAAAAGAAGTGGCAATAAAATTTACAGTTTTGTTGCAAAAATACCACTGCCATGCTTTAAAAAAGGACTAAGTTTGGTAATGAATCTACCTCTAGGAGTCTATTCTTTCCCTCTCAAAAAGTTCCAAGTTAGTGCAGGTAAAAGCATCCGAAAGCTGTTGCTTAGGAGCTTGAAACTTTGATAGGGAGATCCTGCTGAATATTGTCTGCATTGAACATACTAAGCCCCCAGAGATCATGCTCTAATGAAGTCTGCTGGAATCAAAAGTCTACTCCAGCCTGAAGAAGTGTCTAAAATAATTGATGTTATGAACCAGGAGGGAGCTAATTGATTTCCTCCTTAATGGAACCATGGCAGCATAATTATCCTTACTGAATATATTATTCAATATGAGATCCCAACTATTATTTAAGGTATAAAGACCCTTCACTGAACACAGAATTTATTTCCACATAGGTCTGACTAAAACCACACCTTTCAGAAAGAGTGAATATTTTTGTATTTCTGTGGAGAGACATTTTTATCCCCAACTCTAAATAATGACTGGAGACCAATTTAAGCCACCACTGCTTTGTCTGCCAATTAATTCTGCACATCTGTTTGAGAATTATGATGAGATTTTTCTTAAAGATACCGTTCCCCCCTCCCCCCACACTGTCATCACATTCAAAATATGCCACCACAGCCTAACTTCCAATTGCAAGTATTAGCAGAATTTCAGGAATCCCAAACAGGAAACCTAGAAAAACACAGAGGCCACCTGTGGTGAGCTACCCCAGACAAGTCATCCAGTACCCCTTCTCAAAAGAAGAACAACTATGCTTAGAATTTTCACACTATTTCTCTTCACCAAACCTTTTCTTAATACCTTATTGTCAGGGCCCTGAACCACACCAATGGGCTTTGCAACCTCTTCCCCTGCACTCCCAAGGGCCTCACCTGCCTGGGCTCAAGATTCAATCTGATACAGGGCAGTTTTGCAATTTCGAGTGAGACTGCTGGGAAAACAACTGGCAGAGGCCTCATCCAAGGCCTCCATCCTTTGGCTTGGGAGCCACATTTGAGCTCAGGCCCTTGCCTGGGGTGCACTGCACCATGCCCATTCCTGGCCACATACCTCGCTGATCCCTGTTCTTAATACTGACCTACTGACTTGTTTTTCTGCCTTGACCTCAGACCTGCCTCACTGCTTTGGACTTGTCTGGTAGTCACCAGATTCTTGCCTGACCCTGGTCCTAATCTTCCTCATAGCAAGTTAAGCCCAGTGCTTTCTGTCTTATCCATCAGAGAAAACGGATCATCCTCTTTACATTGTGAAGACTTAAGTCATCTTCCACTGGAGTTTTTCCTCCTCTCTGCTTAACAATTTAGTTCTTCATCCTATCTGTCATGCATTCAAGATCTGACAAATCCTCATGAATTTTTGTGCACCCAATTATAAAAATTATCTCCCATTTATGATCACATCATAATCTGTACGACTTCCTGAAGAATTTACATTTGTCCGTTCTACCCTTCTGACCTGCCTAACCTTGCAGATCATTTCTGCCCTGCACTAACCCAGTCAAGTCTATCATGACGGAACCCAGCACTGGTTCTTTTTCACACCATTTCAAATTATAATCGTGTACAACAATGCATTTGCAAGTTTTCCCCACCTAGATGTAGACTACAGACTAAAATATGCATACCCTGTGCAGCGTGCCTATCACTAATGTGAATCTTTCTGGACTTTGGAAACTCCTTCCTCCCCATGCAGCCTTTCATTACAACAGAGTTGACAGAATTTTCACAGCAGTAAATTCCAGCCAGTTTCACAACCATCCTGGACCTCATTAGCTTGACTTTTTCACAAAACCGCCATGTAAGAATGCCCTAAGTCTTAAAAAAAAAATAAATAAAAAAACAAAAAGAAAAAAAAAATCACAAAATTACCTATAGCTTCGACCCTAATCACAAGGCCTCTATCTGATCATGGAAATAATACATTTGTCACAGATCACACCCATCATTTCAAATTAAGGCCAGCCATCATGCCTCTGTTTTCTTCCAAGCACATATGAGCAGTCTGTTTCCAACTTATTCAATTCCTCACTAAGGTCTTCTGCAACTTCTGAGGCAATGGCCTCACACTCAGTGCCTTAACTGTCATGGTATCTAACATGCACTAAAAGAAGAAAAGATTCAACAGAAAGACCACATCCTAAGTCATCCATACAGAGAAGCTAAGCTTAGGTTGTACAAACAATTTGTAATACACAAGTATGTAAGAGGTCCACCAAGGAAATCTCTGCAATGCAAGTGCTTTGAACAAGATTCTGTATGTTCTGAAATTAGGACCATCCCACTATTTATGTACTATATACCCAAAATGAATCTTAGTTTAAATATCAAGACATCTCCGAAAGAAATCAAATAAAAACCAGATGTGACTTTTTTGGTTCAGCTCAAGCTTTTTGTTCCAAAGTTTAAGATTTCTTAAAAGGAAAAAGTCCCAAACTGTTGCACATGCTCAATTCATAATTACCTATTTTAACAGCACGATGGTACAGAGGAGAAGAAAGAAAGAAAAGAACACAAGCTGATGCTACATAGCATGTTCCCACTGTCAAAGGCACAAGTATCTGCTGAAGCGACTATTCATTGGCAGGGAGTTAAAATATGACCAGTGGAATACAATGTAACATGAATACATTATTATAAAAACATAATTAGGCATGACAGGAAGAACAACTTTTTATAGACTTTTTGTTATATAAAACAGCATTAGGATATTTCTTACTGTGAGTGTGCAAAGATTCTGATGAAATTGATTGGAAGAAGTTGTATACTCTCTGATTCTGCAGAAAAGCTTGTGATGTATTTGAAAATAGCTGCCTGAAATTTAAGTGAGAGTTTGTTAAACTGTAAGTAATATTCCATAGGAAGAATACAAAAATTTACCACAGTACCATTTAAGAGCAAAGTAGGCAGTTCTTAAGAAGTCCAAACACTTGAACTTGCACATTCAGCATAAACAATGTTCAGTGCTACTTTTGAGCTTTCTTGCTCAGTGCTAGTGTAAGGTTGGAGTACAGCCAATACAAAAATTGGTATGATGAATTTTTTTTTTTTTTTTTATTTAAAAGGTATGTGCTTTTGAGCCATCCCAATTCAAACATTTTAGCCACCTGTAACATTTTATCGAAGAGGAGTTTGGACTGAGTCACAAAAGCATTGGACTTCATATCTTAACATTTAATTTCCTCAAATAATGCACCTGTTCATTAAATACACTTATTTGGTTAATTACAAAGTTGAATTAATCTATAACATCAGTATTTGAGTTTCATAATTATCTCCAACAGCAAAGGGTGGGATTCGCAATACTGTTCTGGACTGGTGTGAGTCTGTTCTCAAGAGGTCAGTGACAACTTCTATTAGCTTCAGATAAGAAAACAGGCCAAGAATTAATGGTTTTTACATCCCACACCAAGTTTTCAGTTATTGCTTGCCAGGAAGCACTACTCTGTTCTATTTTTTTGGAGCAGGGGCAGGGGCGAGCAATTTTTGGCAATTGGGCACATACTTAAGACCCCCAAATAAATATATATTTATGCTAAACTGATACTGGAAGAAAACAAAATTTGTATACAGTACTGCTATTATAATGAGATTATTCACATAGCATTCCAGTATAATCACAACTTAGCTTGCAAACTGTAATTATAGTTCCATACTGTAACATGGTTGGATATGTTTAAAGGTTATCCTCAAACTGAATCTCTTGGGTTTGTAATTACTGTGCAGTGAGGCTTCACAACCTTTCTGCATTACAGATATGTTCTCTTCAGTTAACCTCTATTTAACAAGTCTATTCATTTAAAATCAGAATGATTATTAGCCAAAAATTGTTTGCACAGATTTAGTTTTTACCTTGACAATCAAGCCAGTAGAGACAGACAAAAAATACTACAGATCAAAATAAAAGAAAATTGGGAAGGGGGAGGTTGAGGCACACAGCAGCTCCATATCTTCTATAGCTAATCTATTAAGACAAAACCCAAAGATCCAACATGCTTGGAACCGCAGTATATTCTGAGCAGGAGCTTGAAAAGCGGTGCCTGATTCTTCAACAAGTACCCTAACTCAAGAGACACTGCCTAACCCGATGAATAATTTGCTTTGAACAAGGTTGAACAACCCTGACAGGAAAGGACAAACTTAACAAGGTATCTCTAACAAACAAAAAGAACAGGGAGGCCCACTCAAATTCATATTGCTGTTCTGAGTTACAGGATTTGACCAACATGTCCCACATCCCAGCAAGAACCCTTATTGCTAGATAGTAGGTTATTACGTATGGGCCATTTTCTTACAAAAGCATGAGCTACATTTAATTTTATACACATGCTTCACTATTGCCGTTTGTTCTTTTCCAAGTTCTGTTCTGTCTCTCACTCTACCCTGTCATAAAATTAGAACATAGGCACTTTGAGTTACTGTTTCTAATATTTCTAAATATACCCTGTATAACGGAGGCAAGACCCTCGCTGAAGAGCCAATCATTGCTATCTAATGCTGATCAGGACAAATATTTTCATAATGGTATGATTACTTCCTTAGAAGTAATCCATTAAAGTTTAATAAGAGTCTGAATTTAAAGAAAAAAAAGGGTTAAGGGTATCTGGGTGTCTATTTCATCACTGCCTTCCCTTTTTCTTCACAAATTGTGTTTTGGCAGCAGAATTTCCACTGTCCCGAAAAGTCACCTAGTTTGACTTCCATCACTTTTCAGGTGATGCGTTTCAGGTTATTTGCCAAAATATTTACCTGATTATGGGCTCAAGATCAGCATGCCTTCGTTCTTCCCTCTTCTGAAAACCCTGATTTAGTGCTCTTAAAATAGTCTTGTCAAATGCTTCAGAAGACAGTTCCTTTGGGAGCTGAGAAAAAGGTTAGTGTTAAAAAATGAGTAGTTGACATTTTAAAGACTGTATTTGTTCACCATCAGTCTTGGTATCTTTTGGTATCAACAAGAAACTCTATTGTTCCAGTTTGAGTAAGGTAATTTACAGTCTAAAGGTACAACAAATCATCATCATTTAGTTTTGCTAGAGAAACACTTTGCTGTAAAGCCTCACATCGAATCCAAGCATAAGACAGTTTAAAGCTCTATTTGAAAGAACTACGTCAGAAATTTACCAATACTATGTTCTTTTCCAGAGTAATTTACAGCCTTTTTTGATTTATTTCTTTAAATCTTTCACAGAGAGTAGATCTGAAAATAACGTAAAAAAAATTACCAGGGAGGACTGAATGCACTGTACTCACTATCATTACTTAGCTAGATTAAATTATTTTAAAGAAACAGGAGTAGAAAGGAGACTTTCAGTTATATAATACACTCGACTTCAGTGGGCAATATTGAGATTAACCAGTAGCAAGTCCTTCTCCAGTTGCTATTAACACTGAATCTTCTTATGAAAATTCATTATAACTGTTTCCAATGCCAGTATTACAAACTGAGGTCTTCTGATGTTCTAGTTCAGAAGGCAAAATTCTTGCATCTAAAGAGCATGTCTATTTTAAGTGAAAAATACTCCCTAGAACAAAGATTTTTCACATTTACCACTTCCAAAATAATATACCTAAGTTCATGGAAGCTGATAAAATTTGTTAATTTATATAATAAAAAAAGTCTTTTAATTTGGGGGCAGTTAAAAGTAAACTGCTATAGCAAAATTGCTTTTTCCTAAAGTTAAAAGCTATTGCTAATCTGGTTAACATCTGCCATCAGTTATGATCAACAGCACTAAGTAATTTATGGTAGAGCAGCATCTTCCTCTTGTGTATCTGGAATACACCCAATCCAGAGTGCCAGCTGGATATTACATCCTGCTAGTGGTACAACAGCAAAGCACTAAGTAATGCTTTTACTGAATGAAGTGCTAATAGAGCGAGACTATGTCTAATGTAGATAATTTCCTTCGTAACACACATAAGAACTTCTGGACAGACAGACCCCAGACAGACTGGTTTGTTAGTATTAGATTAGTACAGTGCTATAGCACCTGAAGTGTATTAGATAGAAAACCAGAAAGAAATGCTGAAAGCAGCTTTTCTTAACTGGCCCCTTTAGCTTTAATATGTGCTATTGAGGAACTCTGACTGGAGAATTAGTCAGTACTAACCAGAAGGTACCAAAAAGCTGCTGCAGAAGCATGGGGGTGAGAAAACCTCCTGTCCTGGTGTTTTGCATTTAAATTTGTCTCTGGCAACAGCCACAACTTTTTTTTCTTTAAAACTTTCATTAAAAGGAATTCAGTTCCTTCTGTAGTTAGGTTCAGAGTTATACAAACCCTAGATTAGGTGCTTACTATCATAACTTCAGGTAATGGGATAGCCTTGTTACTACAAGTTCATTAGTCCTTCCACGTATGTGGGTAATTTCCTACATGCAAAGAACTTTTTCTGCTTACCATGTAAGAGAAGGTGCTCTTTAAATACAAGGCATCCAAGCTATCTCATTTACTACCTTAGTTTTTCCCACCAATACTTCTATTCTGAAACAATTTTTACAGTTTTCTTATTCCTATCACCTACGACCTTGGAATTTCCTATCAATTAGTTTGACCATTCTTTTCTCTCCCTAGGAAATTGAGTGTACTATTTAAGAATGCCATGCAGACTGGAAATGAGAATAACAAAAAGCCAAACTGTAAGCGCATATGAACTGGACAGCATTTGTACTTCTACAGCACTTTTTAAAGCAAGGTATAAGTTTTATCCTGCTTTATTTACCAATTCTCTCTTTCTTTTCTACTTATGGCTATCAAACCAACACAAACCAAATACGTTTTTCAGCTGTGCACAGTCTCCACAGAAGACCTCAGCAAGCTCATAGCAGCCTGTGGTATCTTCCTCTTGTCCTGCATATACCTAGACTCTGCTGGAGCAGTCAAGCCAGCACATGGAACACTCCATGCCTGAAGAGTTGCCATCAGTCAAACTGGACAGCTCTGCAACATTTTGGATCCCATCTGTTTGCCTGTCTCCTCCTCCTGGCAGCAAGTAGGTACTAAAGGGTCCATTTCAGAGGCTGGTGTTTGTCTTTACAAGTAGGCAGTTGAACACTCATCCCAGAACTGCATGGGATCCCATACAACAGTCCTGCTTTTAAGGTTCTCTTCAGAAGCAGATGCATGTACCCTATGTTGTGGGACACCCCAGCTGCAATCAGACTTGTCATCCATAATTCAAATCCTCACAAATCAAGCTGTGGGAACTCTTGGAACTAGATATTCCAACTAGATTAAAGCAGCAGTGAATACTCACTGCTTCATTTCTACAACACTAGAAAACATAATGTTGATAAGAAACAGTGAACGAGACAATGACCTTTGTAGAGTAAGTGGCTTTCCACTTGCAATTAGCACTGCAGTTAAGAACACCAGATACTATCAAAACAGGTGAAAACAGATCTTTCATTAGTGCCCTGAACAGTGAGGAGTTTAAACACAGAATTTCCCAGAATAGGTGGAACCAAAACTTAGCCCCTGGCAATGAAACACACAGTTCGAGGTCATCACATGCATGGGGCCTATGCACACAAATGCATTCCCTGCTTGCGGGGTCTGTGGGAGAACAACTTGGAGAACTTTCACTTTTTTTACACGCACACACAAATAGTTGCTACATTTTCTCAAATTTAACTCCTTGCCACAGTGAATATCCCTGCCTTTGTTCTACTGAAGAATACAGCAGTAAAATTAAGAACTATTAGGCTCATGGCTCTGCCTCATTAATCAGAAACAACAAATGATACAAATGGCCATTCTAACAGGGACACCAATAAGCAAATGAGCAATGCTTGTACCTGTATATTAACTCTGTGGGGAATACTAAGAACTCCTCTGGTAGTTTTATGGTAGTCCAATTAAAACTATAAAAGCAATTTCAGATGAGATAAACTATCTATTCCTGGGAAACTCCCCAAACATTCTGTTGAGCTGCTTCATCTGTCAAGTTGCTCCACCACAATATACATTATTTAAATAGTTAATACGATCGTGAAGTACAAAAACCTGGTAGCATGCTTTTGTTTCTGCAATTACATCCCAGAAATCACAGCTCTCCTAGACTACTTCTGAAGTTATAAACCTGATGTGTAAACACTACTTTTATATTTCAATACCTACTTTTAGCAGGAATTCCTGAAGCTCCTGGTGTGTTTTTGTTACACATGTTACCGAAAGATCGGACCAGGTTACCTAGTAAGGAAGGAAAAGAGAATGAGGAACGCTTCTTTTTCCAAGTATCATACCAGTTAGCTAATCTTAACATTTCCATAAATCTGATTATCTCAGCCTAAGAGTTAACACTTGCAGATAAGTAAACACCAGGCAAAACAGGGATAATGGTGTACCTTTTCAAAGACACATACTAATTTTGAGTGTACATTTTAAGATCACCTTCATGCTATTTGTGGCTAAAGAGAGTATCAGCAAATTCAGGTGAATGCAATGAGTCCCTGAAGATTACTGGCTTACTGACTCAGAAAGAAGCCAGGCAGAAGGCTCTGTAATTACAGGACTCCCATCAAACAGACATCATTAACTGCAAAAACCAGGTACCAGAGAAAAGGACTGTAAGTCAGATATACTGGATTCAGCTCTTACTGCCATTATCATGAGTCAAAACAAAGAAGAAAAAAAAACAACCCCAAATACTCTTTGTTTATATTACCTATAAAATAATTTTATCTGCCTCAGGCTTGAATCTTACGTGGTCATATAGAAGTTGTTGTAGGGTACAATTCATAGGAAGTACTGCAAGTTACTATGGAAGTTACTCAAGAATCAGATAGCATTTCGGTGGTATGCCTGTATAAAATTTCAGTAGCTTATTGTTCTGACACAACTTGCAAGTAGAACAGTACCTTCACAGGCATATTTCGAGAAAAAAAGGAAGTAAGCTTGGTTAGGTGAGTGCTGCCAGGCTTTAAGCCCACTTCTGGGCTTAAGATTTCCATTACATGCATGGGAAGATTCTGTGTAATGGGAGTGGATGTGGCAATTATAAACATTCATTTACTCTGAAGTATTGATAGGATAATGTCAACCACCAACTGCCTTCAACTTACTCCCCAGAAATGCCAGCTACTCTTGGTGCCCTCAGTTGGGAAGCCATGACTGTAATTGCTGTTATAACCTTAAAAAAGCAGTGTCTGGGCAAGCACAAAATGATCTGCAGTGAGGAGCACAGTATATACCTGCACAGATGAGGAGAGGAAACTCTTTCCTAAAAGAACTGAGGTGGAGGACTTTCAAGCTTACTCAAATACTTCCCAGAATAACTCCACATTCCCCCTTTAACAAAGAAATTCAAAGCCACTGTCAAATCCATCTACGTACTGAATTTTCAATATAGTTTTCTGACTTCAAATATTAATAATCCATATGGGCATTCTGTACAAACCTCTCCTATCTACTGTTGTATTTTACCTATTACTCAGTGCACAGGCTATTCAGACAAAAGATCTATGACAACGTTGAAATACTTGGACAAGTTAACCATTAAGACTTGGAAGGCTAAATTCCATGTTACTGTCCTCAGCAAAAGGAGGGTGCAGAATTTTTTGCCAATTTCACCTTCCACGTTACCAACAACAAGGTATCTGTTGCCACTACTATACTAGTTCTGTTTTTTGAAGTAAATGTGTCAATTTAACTCTAATTTTAAGCTTCTAGTAATACCAGGGAAGACAAAACTCTATTATTCACATCTATTTAGAGAATACAATATCAAATTTTGTGATCAACACATCAGTTTTTGGCTCAAAATAGCATTTTTTTAAGTTTGCCTCTTCAAAGACCTCACATGACCCATGTCAAATGGCCAGTTACAATGTTTCATCTAAAACATTCTTTTGTTTGGGGGAAAAAAAGGTAAAATGTAACTCTATGTTCAAATCTGGTATACTACCAGACTCACATCTATTGGCCAAATGACTCATAATGTTAGTCAGTCCTTGCTAAGAAAATTACTACTTTGATTCAATTAGAACATCACCACCAACAGCCTTAGTAACTATTACTTAACACCTACAGCCTTTAATACCAGACCTCAATACTGAAAGCTTCTTTTCCAAAGTAGTAAGAAGCAGTGTTTCAGTTTTGTTTAGAATTCACTCACATAATTGTTTTATATGTTGCCTCTGGCTATTATAATACATGAAGACTATACGGGGTAGGCCTTCAAGTTTGTTGACATTTTTTTAGCTTGTTTTTACCTTAACAAACAAACCAACCCCAAAACAAACAAACAAACCAATCCCCAGTTTTGTCCAAACCCACAGGAACCATCCTCTTATGAAAAACATTTGTGAAAGAGACCTAAGATGACCATATGACTCCCAGCAATATATAACTGCAGACACAAGAACCACACTCCTATGCCACTTGAGCAAACAATCAACTAGTTTTAGAATTCGTTGTAGTGCTTACCCCCCAAATCAGCAAAAGCCAAGTTTCCTGAAGTGATGCCACACACCCAGCTATGGCCGGTGTTTCACACCTTCCCACCTTATGCCCACAATTACATAAAAAACCTGATCTGCACACAGAATTCAAGAGTGTTACAGGATAATCCCAAGAATCTCTGAAGACCCTAATGTAATTCAAAAGTACCTTCTGAGCAGGTATTTGGAATAAGCTGTATTGATTGAATACCACCAGATTATTGCACCTACAATACATAGAAATCATGAAGGCATTTACTTTATTATTCTGGAGGTTATTTGCTTACTTTGAATGTGTACTCCAAGTGTTTGTCAGCCCTTTTTCTTGGTACTCCTTTCAGGGTTATCTTCTTAATGTGTACAGCTGAAAGAAAAACACCTTATTGTACACACCAGAATTACAGTTTGAAAATGTATCTACCTACCTAGCTGCTCTGAGAATCACTGTATGCCATTTACTGACTCGCACAACCCCACTCTTTCTCAGATGCTATTTTACTATAACAAACTGCAGGGGGCAGGTGAAGCCTTGTTCTCTACAAAGTATTTCTCCGGCCTGACCACAACCCCTTCATTGCAGATCATGGGAATGTGTGCATTACCCAAGAGCTTATTTAGACTGAAAGTCACATAAATACAACAATATAACCACTATAAGTGAAAAGACAGTGAAAGGAAGTCAAATTGCATCTTTACTCCAAGAAGTAACAAGTGCTGACAAAAGCCAGCGACAGTGCCTTCCACATCCACGTTTCTGAAACACCAAGTAGTAATGGGAGCAAACTAAAGCAGAACCACATTTCTGAAAGGCACTTGGATGGAAGGAAACACTTGGGGAAGGCCTGAAGGAGGCAGAAATGACCATTAGCAAACAGAAAATTAAGAGGAGAAGCAGAAGGCTGCTATAATTGTACTGTAAAGTGTATCATTAAATTGAACTGAAAAGGAAGAAAGGTACGTTAAAGTACTTGGTATTTTAATATTGTTTCCCCGTAGTCTATGGTATTCAGGAATAGGCAGGTTTGGCTGTGACTTGGTAAGAAGCAGCACCGTATGACTTCCAGGGTCTGGAGATTTTCTTGAGGGCACATAACATTGTTCAGCTAATGCTCTAAATAAAAATCCTCATGTAGCTGAGCTGGGCGCTTTTTACTTTTCCTGCTATGCTTGCCTAAGTATTAAACAGAATTTTATTCCTTTACTAGCATGAACACACCTTTACATGTAAAAAATTTTATTTAAAAAACAGTCCAACCAGCCCTACACCATCAATGCTTCCTTTTCAATGCTTCTGAAACTTTTTCTTTTTTGGGAGGAGGGTGGTATTACCAGCTAATGTTTTCCTTTCAATTTCAATTGAAATTTCCTTTCAATTCAATAAACTGCATGTTTACATGGGATATATTGGGAACTACGCATAACAATTAAAAAAAATTTAAAAAAAAAATCAACCTCCTACAAGTGTAGGTTACAAAGCCTACTCTTGGAGATTAGCCAATTGCCATTTCATCTAACTTAAACATCTTTAATGAATTTTGTTAAAGTTACAATTAAAGTATCATCCCCATCGAACATGCCAGTTCTAGGGGAAATAAGTATCAGCAATTCCCTTAAAGGCATAATAAGCCACTGTATAAGCCTAGTGATGGCATTACAGCTTCCAATTCTTTTATTAGAAAGACTGACAAATACTCAGGTGTGCTGGTGTACACCGGTTGTAACCCTCTACCTGGGAGTCAGAGCACTAGACAATCAGTTCATTTTTATCAGTTAATAAAGATTAATCATTAAAAAGCAAAGAAATCTGAGATGAGCTAAAGACGCCAGACAACAACATACATCTATATCCTGTGAAAAGCCAAATGTTTGATGACCTTAATTTCTTCCTGTCTGGTATGGATGAAAGCACTGTTAGAAAAAGGACTCTGGCATAACACAAGTTTTGGTACAATGAAGTTTCTTAATGGCCAATGTTAAGATTAATACCATCAGCTGAAATGATATTCGTAAGTTAATTAAAAAGTTGATTCCCATGACTGGAACTGAGAATAGTTGTCTAAATTGCATTTCACTACATGCATATATTTAGCATACATAATTATGGAAACTAACAGCATTAACATTCACAGACAAGCTTCTTTTCTAACAAGATTGTGTTTATTTTAAACTATTGAATGCTCTCAATGCTAAATATATTTGTCCTCAAATATAAAGAAATTTTATTACACAATGTAGTACCTTCAGCTTTCTTAACTTCTTTTTGTTGCTGTTGCATGCTTCATTGTCATAAGTGATACAACAGGTAATTAGCGTTGTTGCTGCACATCTTTAGTTCCACAGTTTCAATAGACAGCTTTAAAATTCTGTTTCCACAATCACATTTTAAATATTCTAAATGGCTAGACCGAGAAGAAACGTTTGAATATACAAGCCAATGAGGCATGTTACATCTCTACATTTATTTTGGACACAACACATGCATTCAGGATTAAGTCAGGCATGTACACATGACACTGCTTCCATTGTAAGTATACGTTAAGATTTCCAAAACTCGTATTCATCACAGCTGAGAAAAGAAAACATGGTTTATTACCAGTGTTATTTCTAACCCAGGAGATTTCTGTAGCGGGGACTCCCTTTCTATCGCATACCTATATAGCAAATATCACAACACGATTCTGATTCTTCACTGTAGTTTCAACTGTAATAAGACGAATGCTGAGAAATATTTAAGCTCTTCGCTAGATTTAATTATTCAACTTTTCTGTGCTTTTGTTACTTAATTCAAGAGCGTTGCTAAAGAGAGTGTCCCTTTCGTGTTTTTAAGTTGTGAATATGAACACTTTGAACTCTGTAAAAGGATTTGAAACAGGTTTGTTGTCTGTAATCTACCATAATCTTTCTCTGTGTTTTTTTACAGGGAATTAAAACTCAAATTGCCTGCCTTGAAAGCGTAATTAAATCTCCACAGTAGAAACAAAAGGACATTTATGAGGACAGAAAGAATAGCGATAGTTTTACCAGACTGCCTGCTCTTCCACTATCTGCAGGATAGTGTAAGACTAATTTTGAGTAGACAAGTGATTCGCTAATCTTGTTGGAGAATAAAGGGTAAGAATAAGTCTGTTTTCAATAACGTTCGTTTCTTCAAAGAGAAGAAACTGTGCTGGCAACTGCACAGAAGAATTCTGTTTATACTCTGAAGCCTTGTTCTCGGTCTTCCCAAGAGCGCCAAAAGAAGACTTACTTCTATGGAAAACCTCTCACTTCTCCAAACTACCACTTCTATAAAGCCTCCTAATATGTGTTTTTTCCTTCTTTGTTTTTTAAGACTAATCAAATACAACTGAATCAAGTAGCAAAAGCTATCCACTGTTTCACAGTATCTTCATGTTTAATTTTGCTTCAAAAACCTAAACCCCGTTAATACAATTGCACTAAATATCCTTGTTTTCTCCCAAATCCTACCTCTTTTTTCAGGAGGAAGCCCATTTGCAACCAATTTTCATGCATGCAGTCACTATTAGTTAGCAGTTAACAAGAATGACAACTTGTTAAAATAAAGAAAAGACCAAGTAGGCAGCAGAGAAGCTATTATACTTACGAATCTTTGCAGTTCCTCATTCAGATGAACAGCAAGACAGATGCAAGATTTCTACAACTCTAGGCAGAGTTTAATGTTCAAAAAAAAACCTTCAAGCATTCCTCAAAAGAAACCTCAGACAACATACCTTCTCGCTGAGGTCTATGGGAAGCCATTGGTAGTCCATCATGAGGTGCTGTGGTTCGTTCTAGCAAACTGGTCTCATTACTTGACATGCAGTCACTATGGGAAAAGTCATTCTAAATTGAGAAGGAAAAAAAAACACAGAAGTGTCTTAATAGAATGTATTACTATCAAAGCTTGCTCTAAACAGCAGAAACGACAAAAAAAAAAGTTCCTTATTTGGTATTCTACAGGAGAGAAACCTGAAACTCTTGACAACAGTGGCAAAAAGGTGGTCATTAGCCATTTCAGTTCTTACTTTTTTTATTTATTTATTAAATGTCAGCTGTAACCTCTAATGTTTCACTGACTTTATTTTAAAAACAGAACAGAGTGGGGGACACATCATGTGCCTTTAGGGTATCTCAAGCTGGACAATTCAAGTTCATTAGCTCAGAACTTCAGTGCTAATTTACTGTTAGTATGAAATCTTTCAGTTACTAACCTGTGAAGTCATCTACTCACTACACACTAAACATTCTCCTCAATTATAATCATGCCCTGTATCTTCAGCCTGCCACCTCTTCTACACAGGCAACCATGAACAACTGTTTGGACAGTCTATCAGGACATAAGGTCCTAACAGCTAAATCCACGCATCTCTTACTAACTAAACATTCAGAATGCAACCAGCTGCCACCAACACCCTCTCTTCCATAGAGAAAAGGACAGACTGAAAGCTCATCTCCCCCGACATTTGCATGCAGACTTCAAAATTATATGCCAAGAATTACTACTATTTTAATACAGCGCATAAGGAGGGACAGGACAGGAAGTTGAGGTGCTTGAGCGTGTCGAAAGAAGAGCAACAGAACTGGTGAAGGGTCTAGAGCGCAAGCCCTATAAGGAGCGGCTGAGGGAACTGGGGTTGTTTAGCCTGGAGAAGAGGAGGCTTAGGGGAGACCTTATCGCTTTCTACATCTACCTGAAAGGAGGCTGTAGTGAGGTGGGTGTTGGTCTCTTCTCCCAAGTAACAAGCGATAGTACAAGAGAAAATGGCCTCAAGCTGCGCCAGGGGAGGTTTAGATTGGATATTAGGAAAAATTTCTTCACCGAAAGGGTTGTCAAGCATTGGAACAGGCTGCCCAGGGAAGTGGTTGAGTCACCATCCCTGGAGGTATTTAAAAGATGTGTAGATGTGGTGCTTAGGGACATGGTTTACTGGTGGACTTGGCAGTGTTAGATTAACAGTTGGACTTGATCTTAAATGTCTTTTTACAACCTAAATGATTCTATGATTCTATAAAACCATACAAGACAGATAACGTGGACAGACGAATAAGAGAAGAACGAACATACTAGGCTAACGATGATAAACTAGAGAAAAGTATTAGATGAGCATGAACTTCAAGTGGTTTCTCTAGGGTAACAAGAGGCTGTATGATTTTTCCCAAATTAAGATAAAACATTGATGTATCAAGTTACATCTTTTTCATTGACCAGGTCTTGTTAAAAAAAACAAACTGACCAACCAAGCTAAAATTCAGAAATGTTTTAAAATGTCCAATGACTTTAGATGCAACTGGTTTTGCCAGCTGACCAGTGTAATCTCATGTTTCAAGGAAACAACACACTGCCTTAAGAAGATACATCCACAAAGAACTAGGAAATACTGGAAGTTACTAGTGAGTTTCTGGATTAATCTATTTTAAGTGAGGCACTTCTATTTATCTGTAACAAGTAGTCTAACATATGAGCTTAGCAAGTACCTAAATGCCATCAAAATGCAACTGAACAGCAGCAGCAGTGCAGAGGGGGAGAGAAGGTGGTTCTCTGGTTAGCACCACAAATCAACCAAATACTCTTTTTTATGAAGCACTGGAAGCTAAAACAGAGGGTACGTTTCTTGGGAAAGCTCTCAAAAAAAGCAAGTTAAATAGAGGACATTCAATGCACCACAACTATTTAGCAACTGGTCTGCATGAAAGCTCGAAGGTAAACAAATATCTATCTTATTAGTAGCTCTATAAAACAAATAAAATTCCTGGGAGAAATGGATACTTTTTGGAGTACATGTATATTGAAAGTTCAAAGTCTGTTCCTCTCATCCAGGATGAAGAACGTTGCTCCACTGAAAGACCTTTTATAAAGATGGGTAGAGGAAAAACATATATCTTCAGACAGTACTCATATTTTTAAACATAGGAAGCCTAAGATTCTGGAAATAAGTGCCAGAATATAAGTGATTTTTTTTTTCCTGAAGGACTTGTGCAACGTGGTGGGACAAACCAGCAGCCAAGACTAGCTTCCTTATTTGGTACATAAGACCCCAAGGCTGTCACAACAGGCAGACCAGAATGAGGAAGCACAGAGGTGTCAAAAGACATCGGAACCTCCTTGCAGTTTGTGAATTCTTCAATGAACTTCTTCAGATTTGACAGACGTACTAACCAAAGCTTGCTTCATCTTACTAAAGCAGCTTTACGTAATCTATAGCATGGGTACAAACTGTGGCAACTCCTAACAATACATTCAACTCATTTAGGACACAGTAAGTATACAAGCATCAAGCCTGCCCTGGGCATACTGTTAATCTAACTTTCATCAGTCACATCAACAGCAGGACACAATTAGCAAGTGAACATCTACGTGCCTTTAGACCACACTACAGATGGTCTGACATTTTAGCTGCTTCATCTAAATCAGTGTATGGTTTGTGTTCTACACTGAGTGTCAGTAATTTCAGGTTTCAAAGCAATCAGACTTAAAACATAGAGCATCCTTTGCTTTCTCAAGATAAAACTCACACTGGTCCCTAGTCACTCAGTAAACAATCTCAGCAAACTTAACTGATCAAACCAGTATTTCATGCTTCAAACATCTAATAAATTATGAGCGCAATGTCAGACTTGGAATAAGAAAAATAGCTGTATATCAATGAGATTGCATTTTAACAGCTTTAGCAAATTTCCAAGTTTAATAAAATTAAAACCAAATATAGTTTAATAAAAAAAAATTTTAAATCACATCCATGGTCTGGAGAAAGCCGCTTTCAGATCTCCTCAAAACTCCCACTGATACTGTTTTGTCAGACATTTCCTAACAACTGTGGACATAACCAAACCCAAGTATTTCACTTTTTAAGTGTTAACTCCTGGGCATGCATAATTCACAAAACTGTTGGCATTTGAGCATTAAAGTTACTCTGTTAAAACTGTGATTCACTTAAGACTGTCCATAAAAAGCACTGCTATTATGATTAACTGGCTGTGTCTAAACTACATAAGCTAACAAGTTCAGCACACATTTTGGTATGAGAGTGAATATCTTCCTGACATGAAATCAAACTGAACCAAGATTTCTAGAGAAGATCAATGTCAATTCTCTGGCAGAGGTTAAGGTCTTCCTCAACCTATGGCTACACGCTTTGCCAAAAGAAGCTTTGATATCTTTCTTCCACACTGCATACAGAAGACGACAGACATTTAGATTAACTCTGACAGAGGCTCTCAATTCAATTTGTTTTACTTTTCTAAGATGTATTTTTCCACCTCTGAAACCATGACCGTAAGAGCTGAAGGCAGTGCTTAATTCGTTTTAAGGAACAAGCTGAGACTTGCACCTACTCATTTACTTTTTTTTTTTTAAATCCACAAATGGATCTAAAAACAATCGAATTTAAAGTCAGGGTATTTGTTTTGATTCATGGAAAAATAAATTAGTCTATTCAAATATATAATTGTTAGTTAAGTCAAAGAAATTGAAGAGAGTTGTGGAAGTATGATTTACTTCAAAGATGTATTCTGCTCAGCTCATGTCAAAGAAGCATTAAATATTGTTGCTACACCTCCTAATACTAGAAAACTGCTTCTCACCTAGCATATATATATCATCTTTGTAAGTATTCAAGTATTTTTGCAGAGAATTATTCTAGAATGGTTATTTTTCTATCCATGGCAGCGTTCTGTACGAGGGGAACTACAACCACATTTGAAGGCTCCCTCTAAATTGCAAAATATTACACGGTTCAAACCTGTATTTAAACAAGTCCTGACATCAATGACTTTATAAATCATCATAACTGTAAAAAAGTTCATGATTTATTCACTTGAAAAATTCTTCACTAGAAAGTTAAACCAGTAATATGTACTGCATGTATTCTGTGAAAGATAGCTTTCACAATACCCCATGGAACACAGGAGGTAGACAGTAGGGTAATCCAGGGCAGTCATAGCTTTACCTTACAGCTTACAGCCTGCCAGGGTTGTCTCTGTGCCAGCTCCAGATCCTATCTTAAGCTGCATTACAACCCTTCACATTTGGTGTTAGCCACTATGACAGTCCTACATCAAACACAAGTAACTGAATACAAGTGACATTGTCAGAGTGGACAAGTCTAGCACGCAAGTGACTGGAAAGTCTAGGCAGTCTGGAGGGCCAATGGATATTAAGAGCTACATCGTGGGTTGCTACCCATTGCCAGTCACATGACAAACACAAGTCCTTTAAAACTGGGTACACTGCAGAGGAGTTCCTATCGATGGTCATGCTGCATGGTGCTAATTGTGCTTGTCATTTCCTGTCAATGAATAAAATGTATTCACACAACACATGCAAGTGTAAGGTTAATTCTTGCTTAAGCCTTTGTCACTCTAAGGCTTTCACACATAAGGGTTCACCGCAGCTCATAGCGCTGCTGCTAATGATTAAAGTACAGTGAAGCAAGAAATGTGGGTGGCCCCTAACCAGCTGCCAGATAATTAATTTGATAATCACACAGATCTTTGTGATGGGCTACAGGATTAACTACATTTCTCCTGGAAAGTGAGGTGAGCTGAGAGAGCACTCTAAAAATTGTCTGCTCTCACAGTCTAGACCAGAGTTTTGAATCTAAGACATCTTTCCTCATACAGTTGAAAGCAAGTACCATATTAAAAAAAAAACACCTATCACTCGAGGTGTTTCCTGTGACTGTAAAGACAAGCCCCAAATGTCTAAAGTGGAGAGCCATCCTGCTTGGAAGGATGCCACTCTGTGTAGCTAAGATATGTGAGCTGAGCAAATCTCAGCTAGTCTACACATGTCGGATGTCCAAACTCTGCCTGCTATTAACGTAGATGGCTGATCAAAAAATGTCTCGCTGGTCTTGGTTTGGCAATATGTAATGAAATCTGTTATTGGATAGTCTACTAATCATCATGAGCAAGTGACTGATGCGCATAAGTTATGATGTTTGCATTGCACTTTCATAAAAGAACTATTCATGCATCGGCTCTGACAAGCACTAACAAGGCAAACCTGCTTACAGCAGCTGGACAGCTTGATTAGTTCTACATGCCCAAATATGAAAGCTTATTTTTCTGCAAGACTTCCGTAAATGTGCTGTTAGGGACAGCATACTTAACCTTGCAGGCTGTATAGATGTAAACTGGCACAAGCTCATTCATTCATGTACAAGCAGGAGCTAGCAAACAAAACCAGATGAAAGAGGGCATCTTGGAAGAATCAAGGTCTAACTCATGATCATGAGTTATCAACTACAGCATCTGTACCTTAGAGAAATTTGAGTGATGTCAGAATCATCACCAATAGATGTAGCGCCAGTTACAAGACCAAAGCCATGATTTGCTTACAACAATCCTTACAAGCTACCACCCTTACTGCTTCACAGCTGTGATACACAGATACATAGCTATGTGGCTATGTTAGCACAAAGGCTAAACATCACCTCTTCAGAAGCAACAATCAGCTGAAATTGCATGTGTACTTACTTGTGTGCTGCTGAACCCTCTCTTGATGACAACGGCAGCAAAGAAGCCGCCTTAGCCAAGACTGTGTGCAACTATATCTGCACCCTATCACCTAATTCTTGCTGTTGCTTGGATATAGGGATAGAACATTCGTGCCACCTTATACTTAAATGGAAATCCAGCACATGCATTTAAGACCCACAAATGCAAACATACAGGGCAGCAACGCTTCAAGATCTGTTTAATGTTAACAACTGTTGATGAAACAGAGTGCCTCCCATGCAAAAAACCCACTACTGTCTTGGACAAGCTGCTAGCCAAATGCAAGATCAAGACTGAAGACAATTGCCCAACTAACACTGTTGCAAAGTTACACTTCAGTTTGTGAGCTTTGAACTATGCAATGGCACTGTCTGATTGATTTGAGATGCAGAAAGCTGCTCTGCAAGACTAAGAACAGCATCAGCCTCAAGATCTAAGACCACAAAGATCTACCAAATGATCTCTCTTTTGGCCACAGCCAAACAAACAACTTAAATGCTTCCCTGTTAACTTATCTTTTCACATGCAAGATCAACCTCCAGAACAATAATGCTTAGAATCGCAGACTGGAGAAATGGGCTGACAGGAACCTCATGAAGTTCAACAAGCTGAAGCACAAAGTCCTGCACCTGGGGAGGAACAACTACAGGCACCACACAAGCTGGGGCCTAACCAGCCAGAAAGCAGCTTTGCAGAAAAGGACCTATACATATAAAAATGTGTATATACACAAGTCTGAAAGGAGGGTGCAAAGAAGATGGAGCCAGGCTGTTCTCAGTGGCGCCCAGTGACAGGACCAGAGGCCGTGGGCACAAACTGAAACACAGGAGGTTCCCTCCAAACATCAGGAAACACTTTTTCTCTGTGAGGGTAACCGAGCTCTGGCACAGGTTGCCTGGAGGGGCGGTGGAGTCTCCATCCTTGGAGATATTCAAAAGCCATCTGGACGCAGTCCTGAGCAACCGGCTGCAGGTGGCCCTGCCTGAGCAGGGGGAGGTGGTGGACAAGACGACCTCCAGAGGTCCCAGCCAACCTCAGTCATTTTGTGGTTCTGTGACCAGACATAAAATCCCATAACATGCAAAATAAAAGCCTGACTGGCTGAACATACAGTTCAAATAGATAACGTGCAACTGCCCTGTTAACTCCTACGTAGTAAGCTGGACTGCACAGAGAGAATGCACAGTTGCCCAAGAGTACTTTAAGGCACATTTGTTTAGTGAAACTATTTTAAGAGCTCACCTGTAAGAGGCAGCAACAAAACACTATGAGAGACACATAAACCTTTTGAAAAAGCATCAGCTAATTCAGGGAGGAAAAGCATACCATACGACAGCTTCAGCAGTCGCATATTGACTAACTTGTAGCACTGTGAAATCATAACAATTTTGAGACAAAGGTCATACCAACCTCTTAAGCATCATTAAGAACTTCAGCTATCAAGGCCTGTGCCAATTACACTTGAAGTACCAGACATGTCAGCTACAGCAATGATTTGCAGCGCTGGGGGAATACCGCACCTTGTGTTTGCTAGGAACGCAGCGCATTCTTTCTCTAAGTCTCACCTGATCTTTTAAATGGACTTAAACCACAGTTTCAGTCCAACCTAGCTAGCCCGCAACAAAGTGGAGAACTTGAGGCTAAAGCCAGCAATTCAACAGTTCAGATGTTACTGCATCGCCAGTTGGTTGCTCATCCAACAGCTTTGTATAACTTCAGCACTATTACAATTGTCTGTTGAGTGAATAGGAAGAAAATTACTCAAATGTGTTAGTTCAGACTGATACAAAAAATTATTCTCACAACGGCCTAGATTGACGGAAAGATTTAAAAAACATTTGCCCCTTAAGAGTGGTTCGCTGAAGTACAATTAGTACTGAGAAGAGGCAATGCCTTCATTACTACGTTTAACTACCGGCAGAAGGTACTATGTAATTTTGTCCAATTCTTGAACTCAAGAGGTCTAAGAAGCATAGTTTAAAAGTATTCTTGCATGTATGGCAGTTCTGAATATCAGAAAATCTCTGTCATGTTCTTATCTCACTCTTAAGATACTTCCCAAGGCACTTTCACTATTGAAAGTATTTTTACTTTCTTCTCCCAAAAAGGACAAGATTAAGAGGTTGAGGAAAGGCAAGAAGCTCACGAAGGAATGCAGTTTCCAGCCAGATCTCTGAGCTCATCCTCTGCAAGCTTTGGTCTCTGAAAGGATAAACCCTTAGACCCGGAGGACACTACAGAAATTCACCAAGTCTTGGAGGAAAAGTAGACATTTAGTATTAATTATAGTTAATGGAGAAGCAACTGTAGTGTTTTCTAGGGCAGCTATGGCGAGACACTGATATCGGCAAGTAAATGATGAGGTGACAGAGATTTGAGTAGACAGAATCCTACAGACTTCAGTGGTTTCATAGATACAGCCATCTTACTGCTACTGCCTGCATCCTTTTCTGCAGCTCCTTAGAAAGAGCTGAGAGTCCTCGGTACTCCAAGCCCAGCGAGATCCTGCTATCTACAAGTAAGTCAACATTGGGCAACACTGAAAACCAGACCACAGCTTAACAACAGTAATCTAAGGGCAAGCATTAGGAAGTCATGGGTATATTTGCAATGCCCTCAGCGCTCATTTAACATGTTGGAGAAGAAACTGGCATGGAAAACAGCGAAGAGGCTGATTAACCCTGGTATAAAGGGACTGGGCAAGGCTACAAACTTGCATTGTCCTAACACCTGGTATTTAGAACTAAACCACTAAAACAACTGAGAGCAGTTAAAGTTTTTACGCTGCAAGTTCCTGGAGCATTACCATGCACGTTTAGACAGAAGTCTTTCATTTTAGGCATTGTCTTTTATCTAGTTATGACTTCCTTTCCAGAAGACTTCCAGTAATGTTTCTGGAGATCTTTAACTCCTGTTTGGAGTCAGAGAAATTCCTTTTCAGAGACAAGGGTGTTAGGTTCACTAAGGGAGCTGGAGTATTTTTTCTCTCAGTACGCAAAACTTGTAAAAGATTTGCACTTTCCTAGAGCGTACCACCACTTAAAAGATCTTTGCCAAGATTAAAATGACATTTTTTATCTTTCTGTCTCTTATTTAAACCAGACTCTGAAGACACACTTTTACTTATACTCAGCTCTATGACACTAAGAGAACACTGCAGCTTCAAAATGGGATTGCCCGCATTTTTGTTACCACAGAGCTCTTAGATTCTAAAATTAAGTTCTACTACCGTGTTTTTCTGCAAGTCACTGAAGATCAATTATAAAAGCACTCTTCTAATTTGCAGACAGAATATCCTATAAATAGAAGCCTACTACGAAAAACACTCTGTAAAAAGAAACTTTCCCTTTGTTCGTAAGCAGAGACTTTTTCTGTAAAGAATCCTCCAGCCAGCTAATTACAACACTATTCAGCAAACCATTATCTCCAGGAGATTGCTTATTTCAACAGAACCTTAATTCTATTACTGTCAAGTATGCTTGATTAAACGTTCCAGCATCTTAATGTAAGTCACATTTATTATGTTAGCACATATTCAGACCCCCTTCAGGATTTCAGCATTCTGATCTCAGATCTTGGCCGGGATGGAACAAGATAAGCCATAAAGTCAAACAGCTTTGATATTGATGCACCTATTAAACAAATACAATCAACACAAGAATGAAGCTATGTGTTCTGTTAATTAAAGCAATATATATAGTGGTATCAGCAGACTCCTTGCACATTAATGCTTGTTTTATGACTACAGATATGAATGCTGCTGATGTATTCTTATACTTCAACTTTAGATTCGAAGTTCGTATTCTGCACAGCTTGGTGTACCAATGACTTTTTTCCCAAAAGGTGTTATTATAAACTACACCTTCATTTAAAAATCTGGAGATAGTACCAACTGTTTCTACCTTAAAAAAAAAAAGTATTTCAGAACACTTTCTTAAAGAAGCAAAGTTTATGCAATTTTAAGACAATCCTACCTCTGCCCATCCCACTCCAACAATCTTATCTCCTACAACTTTTAAATTTATCGGCCATTTCCAGCTAAATTTGGTAAAATGCATCACTAAGAAACACTAAGTTCTTCAAGGATCATTAAAAGAAGAGACCAAAAAGAGCAGCAGTCCTATTAATCCTTTGTCAAGAAGCAACTTCAATGTGAGCTCAGTCTTATCAGATGGCAGAGATCCCACCCAGAAAACGTAATCCCAATCATTGGAAAATGCATACTGCTTTATGTTCTAGCAAATCACCCATAAATCCTTTGTAGGTGAACCTCTCAAGTTCTGCTGCTCGTTATAGCTAAATGTTGTAGCTGCTCGACACCTCAAACCAAGCCAGTTTGTCAGGTGTGCCACGTGCAGCAACAGTCCTTGCCCTAAGGAATTCAGACTCTAAACTTGACAAGTAAACTACCTGGTTCGATTCCAGGTCTGAACTCCGTCACCTCTGTCGGTCGATGCACATCACCGTTGCCTGACGTTGGTACACCTTGTTACACGCCTCACGTGAACAACAGCTCTCCTACCGCCTTCGGACTGTTCAGAAGGCATGAGCCCAGAAAGTCCGTGAGCCTTACCGAGGGGAAGACCAGAGCTGAGCTCCTCTCGGCTGCTAAAACTTCTCTTGCGGTTTATCTGCTCGATAAACCGGGCGCACGGCAGCCCTCTCGGGACAGGCCGTGCTTGGGCAAAGCCTTGCCGCACGGACCCCGCGGCCTTCCCCCGCCATTCTCCCTTCGGGAGCAGGGCTGCGGGATCCCCAGCGTTCGGGGTGTGTGTGTGTGGGGTGTGTGTGCAGCGGTGCCCCCCAGCAGCACAAGGCGGCCGGGAGCGCGGCCTCCCCCCCCCCCCCCCAAAACCCCAGGGGTCGGTGGGGGCCGGCCTCTTCCCCCCCCCGTTACGCAATGGCGGGCGCCCCCCCTCCCCCGGCGGGACGGGGAGGAAACCGCCCTGCGGGCACGTGACCAGGAGCGCAGGCTCCGCCGCCGCCATCTTGAACGGGGGCGGGAAGCGGCGGTGACCATTAGCCGCCGCATCCCCGCCCGGGGAGGGCCGTGGCGGAGCGGCCGGCCCGGGGACCGGCCCGCCCGGCCCCTCCGCTCCCACCGGCACGGCGGGGCAGGGCGGCTGGGAACGGGGGCTGTGCCCTCACGGGGCGGGCAGGCGCCATGATCCGTCCGTCCTCCCCGCGAACAAAGCGAGAGGTCAACACCCCACCCCACCCCACCCCCCCCCCCGCCCTCAGGGGAGAGACCGGCGGGCCGTTACCGCGCTCTGCGGGGCGGGCTCCCCCCCCCCTCCCCCGCCCTATCGGTTCTTCCGCCCCCGCACAACCCGGCTGTCCCTATTTAACGGGGGAGGAGAAAGTCCAAGTGCCCCTTCCAAGTGCCGCCATTGCCAAACGTGAGGGGAACGGCCGGCAAGGCGGCCTGGCGCCGGTGGCACGGGCCGGGCCGGGCCCGGGCAGGCGGGAGGTGATTAAAGGAGGATAAAAAGCTGGCGGACACCTGACAGGATTTTAAATCAAGCCCAACTGAACAGTACAGCTGCATTTTGCCAATGAAGTCTTTAACCACACTACTAACTCCATTTCCTCCAGCGCCTTACCTGTGAGGGTCCCACCGTCCCTGTGAACGGGAACTGAAAATACGCAGCAGAAACCCATCCATCCCTCTGCTCCCTGTCAGCCATTATTCCCCAGAACAGGCTCTTCTGTATTTCCAATTTAACCATTAAGAAAGGAGGAAAAAGCCCACAGAAGGGATGCCGTTTCAGTCCTGTGTGGACTAGGGAATATGTGATGTGTGTGTTCAGCCAAGCTGACTCGGGTCTCTCCGTGTTCCCTGAGTAAACGAAACCACCGCAACTTGGAAGGCTGCTTTTACACCGAAGCCAGAACGCTGCACAAAACAGACTCCAGTTCCAGTAGTTCACAAGAGCCTGACCTCCGAATGCATTTGGTGGGATGCACTGAGCAGCTACAACCGACGTGCCAGCTGCAAGCAGGAAGTATGTTTCCAGTTATTAGCGCTTCAAACCCAGCAAGAACAGGGTCCACTCTTACCACTGCCTGCAACCCGATCTTTTCCCCCTAAAGATGGACTTCCACAATTCATTTTGGGATAGAGCTAGACTCGATGCAGGTCAATGAGCCAAAATAAACACTTTTTGGACTCAGGCTACAAATTCATTATGATTTCAGTACCGTAACATCTACCCACTAGTTTATGACCTGCCAAATGTGCTTTGGCCTTAAAATGATACAAGCATTCATTTAATGTACCTGAAAGCTTAGAAATTCATCTGCATCTTCTCCGAGTACTCCCAAAGAGCACACCCCGTCTTTACCAAACAGAACAAGGAGCCATTCCTTTCGTATGGCAGGCAACGTAAAACAGTTTTTTAGGAGTGGCTGAACTGGGTAGCACTGCAAGTGAACTTAGAAACAAAATCCAAAACCGCCAACCCTTACTGTTTTGTACCTTTTTCTGTGAGGTACCCGATGAAAGCCTAATGCCTTCAGCTGAACAGCATTATGAACGCCTATCTTCCAGCCCTTTCTTCTTCCCCTTTGCATGAGAGGCCATCTATAGACCAAAAACTGCAGAGCTCCAAGATGATGGCTTGGTTGCATAAATACAGAGCAGACTTTAAAGACATCGCTCGTCAGGAGGGCAGTGATGAACAGCACCAGGGGAAACCCTTAGTTTAGCTGCTGCACAGGAGAATGCTTCAGTGGCACTCACTGAACATCTCCGATCTCAGTGACAGCCACCTTCTAGCAACAAGTGGCACATCTGCTTTCAAGATGTGCTTTGCTGTTCCCTGACAGCCACCCAGAAGATCAGCTCTTCTCTGAACAGAAGCTCCAGTTGTGACATTTTAATTTGCTCCTGTAGTAGAATGGATTGCCACCCCCGCTTCGCAAATGTCTTCAGCCGCCTTACCGAACGTGGCTTTTCAGAGAACCAGCCTTAGAGCTGCTGACCCCGACTGCTGCCCTGGTCCTTGCCAAGTCCAAGCCTAAGTCTCGTTTGGGGGGTGGGGGAAGGGGGGCAGGTTCCGTATAAGAATTATTTCAAGGCCTTCTATTGTTTTAAGCCCCTGGAGAACGCTCTCTTGGGCCGTATGGTTCCCATCCAGCATTATTATTATTATTTTCACAAGTTTAGTCAAGCTGCCGCTTGTACTTCTGCATCGTACAACTTCTTCGGCGGCCTACAGCATACAGCTGCCGGTCAGGCTGCAGCGGTACCCTGCGCTCCAGCGAGGCAGGATTCAAAAAGCAGTTGCTCCAGAAAGCATGGCAGGCTGCCGGCCTCCCTCCCCAGTTCTACTACGTCATAGCCAGGCACTGTTACGTCACAAGAAGAAATTCGTACTAGACGCTCTACAGCAGCTTGCGGGGGTGTGTGGGGGGACAGGGCGAGCAAGGGGGCAAGGCGGGGGGGGCTCCGGGGACGGGCACGCGCCCGCCCTCGGCCCCCAGAAAGCGGGGAGGGGGCGCCGGCAGGAGGGACAACCCCCCGACGGGGTGGCGCAGCGGGAAGGGACCCGGCGCGGCGTTACCTGGGCTTGGTGGCGGCCGAAGCCCTCCTCTTCCCGGTCCCCGCACAAGGCCCTCCGCAGGCGCTCCAGGTGCTCCCGCAGGGTGACCCGCTGGTGGAAGGAGAAGGCCGGGTGCAGCGAGGCCATGGTGAAGAGCAGGAGCAGCTCCTCCTGCGCGCCCAAGCCCAGGCCCTGGGCGGCGGGGAGGCCGGCCCGCCCGTTCCCTCCGGCCCCGTCCATCACCACCACCACCTCCTCCTCCTCCTCCTCCTCGGCCCCCTCCTCCTCCTCGGCAGCGCCCGCCGGGGTCCGCCGCGCCGGGCAGCTCTGCAGGATGGAGTCCACCTGGGGCAGGAGGCGGTGGAGGCGGCCGGCGGCCTCCCGGTTCTCGGAGCCCAGCAGGGCCAGGTAGACGATGAGCTTGGAGCGCACGGCCGGGTCGCGGAAGTCGCCGAGCTGCCCGGGGTCGCTGAGCCCGTTGGCCTTGGCCTCCGAGTCGCGGAGGCAGTGGTAGTCCTTGCGGGCCAGGTCCTCCAGGCAGGAGCCCAGGAACCGCAGCTCCAGCGGGTTGCACAGGTCCAGCAGCCCCACCATGAACTCCAGCCGCTGCGCCGAGCCCAGCACCAGCCCGAACCACTCGTACACCGTCTCCTTGTCGGTGCGGGCCGCCGCCGGGCCGGGCCCGCCGCCGCCGCCGCCGCCCGGAGGGATGATCGCGGCGCGGGGGGGCGGCGGGCCGGGCCCGGGCCCCGGCCCCGGCCCCAAGCCGTGCAGCTGGCTCGGCCTCTCCAGCCCGCAGCCCCTGCCCGCCGCGGCGCCCCCGCGGGCCGGCGCCCGGGGCACCTGCTGCAGCTGGAGGTGACAGTCCAGGGCACCGCCGGCCTCCTTCAGCCCCAGCCCCGCGGCCGCCGCCTCCTCCGCCGCCTTGTGGCTCGTCTGCTTCAGGGGCAGCTTCATCTTCAGCATCCTCGGCACGGGGGGGGCGCCAGCGTCCGGCGGGGCCCGGCTCCGGGACGGGGCCCGGCTCCGGGAGGGCGGGCGGGCGGGCGGGCGCGTGGGGGGCGGGTGGGTGCGTGGGGGTCGCGGCGCGGCGGGGGGCGGCGGTCAGGAGGAGCGGCTCATGCTGCCGCCTCCCTGCCGGCGGCGCGGGAGAGGCGCGCGCAGGGGCAAACGGTCCCGGCGTGTGCGCGCGTGGGGAGTGGGCGGGAGGGTGGGGGGAAGGGCGGGCCTCGCACGCTCGCTCGCGGCGGCGGCGTCTGCGGCTCCCGCAGCCGTTCCCCCTCCCCCCCTTTCCCCGGCGCCTGTGCGCGCGCCCGGCGGCCGGCCCTCCCTCGCGCGCGCACGCAGAGGCGGCGGTTGGCTCTCCCGGCCCCGGCCGGCGCGGACTGAGCCCGAGCTGCCGGCGCGCGCGGGGAGGGGGGGGGGGGGGAGGAGGGGCAGGGCGGGAGGGGGCGGGCGGAGCGCGCCTCTCCGCCTATCGGCGCCGCCTGCGTCAGCGCGCTCGCCAGCGTGCGCGGAGCCCGCCGCCGCTGGGGCCGGGGCGGGGCGGGGCGGGGCTGCGCGCGGCGGGGCGGGGGTGGTCGGGGTGTCCCCCTCCCCCCCCCGCCCGTGACTGACTGGGCGGGGCGGCCGCCGGGGCCGGGGCCGGGGCCGGGGCCCAGCCGCCGCCTGTGAGGTACCCCGCCGCCGGCTCCCGGGGACGGGGCAGTCCCGGCTCCCCTGGCCGGGGCCGCCTCTCGCCTCCTGCGGAGCGGGCGGCGGTTGCGCCTGGCCGCGGGGGCCGGGCCGGGCCGGGCCGGGCCGGGCGGCCTCCCCGGGCCCAGCGCGGCGCTGTGCGGCCGGGGCGAGCGGCGCGGTGTGACCGTGGGCGCGGGGTCGTGCCCTGCCCCCCCCCCGGCCCCGGCCGGTGCCAGCGGCCCGGCTCCCGGCTTGGCCTCGCCTTTGCCTCGTGGCTTCAGCTACGCAGACAAATGGGAACGGCTCGGCAGCGCGCCCGAGAGCGGTGGCGGAACGAACCCCCCTGTCTCCCGGCCAGAAGGTTTTCCTGCCGTAAGGGCGTGTGTTGGCCGATGCCGAGGCTCCGGTGTGGGGGGCACGTGGGTTTGCCGTAGCCGGCGGGACCGGGCCCAAAGCCCTGCCGCACCGGTGGAGCAGAGCTAATCACAGAAACCTAGCTGCTGCAGGCTGTTACAGCTCTAATGCAGTTGAAGCTATTTTAAGATGTCTCATTTTTAAATTACTACAGTTACAGAACCATGTGGCTTTTTAGCAGGCAGTTTTGCAGTAGGGAAACACAGGGAATATTACAGAAAAAAGCAGGCAAATGGCCTAGGGATAGTCCGTGGTGGAACAGCAGGCTTGCTTCATTCTCGTTCCCCCTGTTCTGTTCCCTACTGTTGCGATCCGCACGGCGAAGAGCCTACAATTACAAGATTAAGCAGTACTCTGAGTAATCAGAAAGTTGCAAGGCTCCTTGCTGCGGTTCCCACACATTTACATAAAGACAGTATATTTGAAAACAGAACAGAGCCCGTGGCGTGCAGAACAACACGTGTTCAAACGAAGAACAAAATGTATTTTAATTACAATTATGCAAAGCAGCATCCCTGAACCACTTACAGCAACGAAGTATAAATCGCCAATGCTAACTCCCCCTTATCTATCTGTCCAGAAGCTGATCGTGCTACAGCGAAAGAGCCCGCTTATTAAACAACTAAGGAAGTGTCGGGCAGATTATAATAATCTTGTATGCATCACTCAAATCTGCCACGGAGCAGTCGTGAGTAGTGGTTATAGACTAAACCATATCCTGAATTTTTATATATATGCAGCAAGCGTATGTATTTTATTTTAAAAACATTAAAGGACTAACTAGTAGGTACCATGTTAGGTTTATATGTTCCTAATTGCTTCTCGATCCTCTTCCCAGTAACACGAGTGGACTTGAACCCAACTCACCGCAGCTCTCCTCGTTCAGCAGCATCGCAGCAGCGCTGTTGCCATCGTCACGGCCTCTTCCAGGACGTGTGGCGTCGGGAGTGTGGTGGGGAGTAGGAAATGGGTCAAGTCCTACCCTCTCATCCTGGATGGCCAGCAGTTCTTTGCTGGTCCCGGGGCCGGGAAGGGGAAGAATATGCGCAAGAAGTCTTGTAAACCCATTTTTTCCACCGTTATTTTGTGCCGTTTGCTGGCCGGCACCTGGCTGGATCTGTGGATCATTCCATATCCCTACAGTTATTAGTCAAAGCAGCTATCATAACACCCCAGGATAATATTTTCTTACATTGTCATTACGAAGTAGTAATTCTTGTCATATTGTCGTTATGGTTTTTTTTCAAGGAAAAATTACCGTGACTATCTCAGGGGATGTGCCAAGCTGGAGTCGTGGAAGCACAGAAACAAGGCCTGGGGTTTCTGCTTAGTAATTTGAACAGTTATTTAGTCTGAATAGAATGTGCAGGATCAGAATTACAACGATCTGAACGTTAGAAATAACATTTCCTACTTTAACTATACGTGATTCAAATATAAACGTGGCTTAGTTCCAAACAGGTAGCACGGCAGGAATTTAATTTTGCGGGAAGGGGAGGAGGGGATGACAGAAAGAGAAGGTCCGCTGATCCATCCATAAATCCACAAAGGTAAGATTAGGTAAGCTGAGGAACCTGATTAACTCGGCCCTTCTTAATTTCCCTTTTCTTAATGGCTTAAACTATGATACTTGAGAAAATGAGATTGGAAGGGTGTGAAGTCAGGAAAGGAAAAAAAAAGGAAAAGGAGTAGCCTGAGAAAGCAAAAAGAAGACAAAGTTGTTCCAGGAGGACTTACAACTATTTCAATAGCTGGGGGAGGTGGCAGCAAGAAAGAGGACATTGTGGAAACAGAACTGAAACTCAAGTGCCAGAGTGAAATGAAAGTGAAACTCAGGGCTGCGAGTGGAAGGAGGACACCGTGGGGAAATGCACAAACACTGACAAGCCTGCACAACAGGAGAGGCTACTATAAAATTTGACTTGCCCAGGGCAGCTGCCCTTGAGGCTTTTTAATCTGATTTTCTTAAAAAAAGTATAGCTTGCATAGATCTTTAATGACTGTTGGGCTCACAGTCGTGCTGACTTAGGGCAAGCACGGTACAGAGCCTTAGAGGGAAAAATACTTCTGTAACCTCTCCCTAAGTTGAAAGCCAGGTGAACTCTGACGCAACACGGAGCAGGCGGAGGAGCGGGCAGGACACGGTGCTGCCGCCGGCTGGGGAGCCCCACACCCCCACTCTGGGAAGTGGCGCTCGTTAGAGTGCAGCAGGGGTCCGGCCTCACGCCCCGGGTCAAGGGCCAGAAACATGCCAGGCGGAGCAAGATGCCGTGTCCAAGAGAGTCACCATTGCCACAGCTTGATTTGCAGTAACAGGACTAGTGACTTTTCTGAGTCTTCCTCCACCTGCTGTTTTTCCACCTCTACAGCATAACCCCTGTTCTGTCAAAGCCTCGGAGCCTCCTGAGCGCAGAGGGGCTTCATCGCTCATCTAGAAATGTTTGCCCTTGTTCACAGATCCTTCTGTGAGCCTGGCTGCCTCAGGCTGCTGGCTCAGCTTTGGCACCGAGCTGTGACCATCACCGTTTGGAGGAATGAGCTGCGGAGAACGCGCGAGCCAAGGAGCCCGTTTCCCATACTTTGTGTGTCAGCCCACAGTGTACAGGCAGCCATGGCGTGTCTTTTGCATGTAACGGCCTCCCTCACTGAAGTTCTCACAGAGGGGTCGTCGTCAGCATTTTGGGGGTTTTGTTCAGCAGGCCTAAAACTTCTCCAGCGGTGCCTTTAGACGGGAGAAAGCCATGAAGAAAAATAAAAAGCACAACACTGGGGCACTGGACTGAATGCTGAAGCTAGAGAAGGAACTAGCAAGGTAACCTTAAGCACTAGCCACATAAATTTCTTTTGTTTTTTAAATTATCCTTTTTTTTTTTCAGTATTGACTTCTGGCCGAGGCAGTCAAAGATTTTCCATTAATTCCAGCGACATATAAAACCAGTTTCAGAGTCTCCGCTCATTTGTTCCTCAACCACTACTAAGGATCTGCTAAACCTGGTTTGTAAGGATGTGAATGAGGTTAATCTGTGGCCCATTTCAAAATCAGGTAGGGAGGCTGTAGGATATATACATATATATTTTTTTAGGCTATATATCTATATTTCATATAGAGTAGTATATGTATTTTTCATATATATCAGGATATATATGGTTTTTTCATGTTGATACTGTTCCCCAGCTACTGTCTCTGCTATTAGTGTTTTCACTTTTACAAAAAGCTGTACCAAATGCTCAGTGAGGATCTTTGCATGGATTCCCATACTACAGGGTAGAAGATATGTAAATAGGGAAACAAAAAGCTTCCTTTCCTCCTTTCTTCCCTTTCCCAGACTGGAGGAAGATCAACTGCCGCTTCATACAAAGCTTGCAAATGTGTTTAATCCACTGTCAGTAACAGGGGCTATCGTCAGGTCTCTCAGCCAAACTCCCGAGGTGCAAGGGAATCGTTTTGGGCAGTGTCACACAAACGTCACACAAAAAACAACCTGGAAGAAAAGATAAGTTCCCTGATAAAGCTTTGGGGCAATTTTACTGACTCATCTTTTGTCATTTATCTCATGATGGTTGGCATTTTTTTGAGTATCTTACCTTTTATGAAACAGGAGGTAGTTATCTTTTAGCCTTGGGATCTGGAAGAAAAAGTCTTGAGAAGATGACAACTTAAATTCACTAAAAATAAAACCTGACAAATCCATAGGTTGTTATTACTTATGGTTTTATTCTTATTGCTTTGATGGGTTTTGAATATTGGAGCTGGTTTATCCTTTCTTTGGGCCTCTTTTTCAGCAGGAGTTGATCAAGCTTATATTTGAAAACAAGATATGTTTAAGAAATTCTATTTTTCCAATATGCATTTTTAGGACTTTATATTCAATATGACTAGTAAAATGCAGAAGATGACCCGTAGACCTAATTATGTTAGCATCCTGCGCAGGAATAAACATACAATTTTAAACACAGTGTAAATAGTTTAAACATAGTTTTGGATTTAAAGTTACTGAAAAATAAGTTCAGTGTGGGCAAAGGGTGTGTTCCCAGGATGAGCTTAATTATGAAAGACTATTTCTAAAGTCAAAGTTGTTGGTTATTCATTTGCAAAGGTCACCTATCCCAGGCCTATTTGGCAAGCTTGCCAATAAAGGTACTGTTACGAAACGCGGTTGCAAATTTCAGCTCCCTGTTCAAGGGAAGCTGAACCGAGGCTGCAGTCTGTCTTTTACATAACTGTCAAAGGTGAATTATTACTACTTTCAGCTGAATGCAGCTCAGAAACCTACGAAAGATGGAAACATTACCCAACTGCTAAGATGGGGGGGCCTGTTTCAACTCCTGGGCAAATGGAGTGGGTTCCTTACCTGCGCGGCATTCCAGCCCACGGTACGCACGGCAGTCTGTATCGGTTTGCTTTTCTCCGCGTAAAATAATAAATAAAAGTTATGAAGAGAATTTAAGAAGAGTTAAGGATACAGTAGCACTGGGATAGCCTTATCCTTTGGATCTTCTGGCCAGCAGTTTCCCTACGCTGATGGAAATTCTCAGTGGGATTTTACCATCACAGAGCACAGCCTGCAGCGATTCGGATCACGCTGACTTCAAGCCAGTATAAATTGTGCGCTGCCAGGATACATTGTACCCAGAACTGACATTTGCACAGAAAGCTAGTACCTGATCCAAATGGCAATTCAGTTTTGGGGAGGAAAGCAATGGGATTTTCAACACCATTCACCTTCGGGCTTTTAAATGTTCCAGCAAGGACAGTGGTGAAATGCCTGTTACTCCAGGGAGTTACAGGCGAACCATCACCATGTGCTTTCACAATGAGCAGCACGTGACCGTGTGCACATGGGCAATCTGCACGCAGAGCTCAGCTAATGCCAGGGCTCTGCTGTCATGGGAAGTCCTACTTAAATAAGACCAGTAGACAGAAGGCCATTTCAGCACATGCCCGAACCAGTCTCTGTCCTAGTTACCAGTGAAGTATGTCCTTAAGTGCAAGGCAGTGAAATTTAAACACCTACACAAAGCAGAAAAGGCTTAGGCCACCTTAAACATCTGATGAAAGTTAATTGAAATCTGTTCGGAAACGAGGGCTCGAAGGAGGAATGTGGGTGTGGCTCAGGCACGCAAGAGCCTAAGCACCAGGCCTGCCTGATATTAGTCATGTACATGATAATTATGTGTGCAAGAAGCACCTGGGAATCAAACCCTCCTGAGAGGTTTATTGGCTAGATTATTTAATAATCTCTACACTTGGGCCAGGACGAGGAGAAGAGCAACCTGCCAGTCACACCATAAGGAACCATCGTGTGCACTGGACGTCCTTCAGAGCAAAACTCACCAGTATGAACTCAAAGGTGCTGAGGGAAGAAGCGCTACATCCTGACCTTTAAAATGTGCAGTCACAGTCACAAAGACCAAGGCATGCCAGCGTGAGCTGCAGAAGAGTCATGAGTCACTTGTGAGATTTGCGCTGCAGAAGGAACACGTTATCCCTTCGCTCTGCTGATAGTGCCAGTCTCTTTCTGTCTTAAATGATCCATCTGCTGCTGCCCAAATTAGACACACAGCTCTCACCGTCACTGTGCAAAGCAGTCGCCGTCGGTGCTCAGAGCGTGGCGTTCTCTGTAGCTCGAGCCTTGCTTAGCATCTTACCTTGCAGCCAGGGAAAATCCCTCGTGCCAAGCGTGGCTCATGTCCCACTGAAGCCCTCAAAAGAGGAACCGTTGTTGCGACTGCCAGAGCCAATTTGTCAACGCCGCGACCCTGTAGGTCTTTGCCAGCAAGCCCAGCTGAAGGACGAAAGGAGAGATCTTCCTCGGGTGGGAGTTGCTGTCACGAGCCTACGGATGAGATGGGGCCTGGTGGCAAAACAAACACCTCGGCTGCACAGCTCACCGTTACTGGAGGTGTAAGGCGGTCAGCAGCTGCTGCTCATTTGTGTTCTGCTCTACACACTCTGTTTGGCTCAGGGTACACAACATCGCTGTTCAAAAAAAGCTGAAGCTTCAGCTCACCTTGGTACGCCGTTGCAGTTTGTTTGAATCCACTGCGTGCATTAACCTGAGATAATACAGGTGTTACACACTGCCATTGAGTTATTTCAGAGGAGGTTGTGAAAATATGTAAATCCAAAGAAGCAACCTTCACTTTCCTCATGCTCTCTCCCACAATGTACGTGTTTATACTGAGTTGCCCATAGTTCAAATTAACTGTCCTTGAAAGTTTTGCTTTTTGCTCTTTGTGGGTGTCCAGTATTCAGTTCAGATGTGAATCACTGCTTGTAAAGCAGGAGTTCTCCATTTGGCAACCTCTCGAGAATAAAGCAAGGAATTGGAAATCTCTTGATGGGTAGGTGTTTCATTCTGGAGGTGTTTCTGGCTTTCCACTTCTGAAGAATGAGTAGGTTGCCTTGAAATAATGACATTTGTGGAAGCTCTTCAAGTCTAATGTGTATTTATTAGGACTTTATGGCATATAAGCAGGATGGCTTACAATCTGGGGTATGAGGAAAAGCATCACAAAATTTATTCTGGATAAAAGAAGTAATTCAATGAATCAGTCGAGTGGATACCTCCTACAGAAAAAAAAAGAAACCTACATAAACTCTTCTTCCTACTGAAATTAATAGCTCCACTTCAGTGGTTTTTAAAGGACCAAGGCATTAGATTTGGTGTTTAGTGTCAAAATCTCGAATCCGGGGCAAACTTGAAGTAGGGGACCATGGTACAGAAAATATCTAAAGCATCCCTGGGCACTGAATATCAGCACAGATCCTTGGAGCTACTAGTGCAGCCCATGGGAAGAGGTGTGCATCACCAGCACTGCCCTCAGCTCAGCCAGTCTCCAGCCTCGTGCCCTGGGCACCACAAACCCCCATGGAAAGGCCCTCCTCTGTTTGGTGGACTGGTTATTTTGGTGGTAGTGCCCAGTCTCAGGAGCAGCTGTGTTTCTTTTTCATAAGGAAGAAGAGTAATTTCTGTGTGGAGGATACAGGGCATCTTCTGTACGTATGTGGACACTCACCTCGTTCTCACTCCAGTTCAGCGAGGGCACTCCAGCATATGCTTAACTTGAACTTGCATATAAAAGTGATGATGCTTGTGCTTTGTTTAGCAGAGAGACGTTTCATGTGGTGGGAGCCCAAAGCCTTATTCTTTTTTTTTTTTGTCCTCAGTTACAGGCTGTCTTTAATAATTGAAGACAAGTGAAGGGTCATAAAATTACCCCATTTCACCCTGCCCCCATTTCATCCCTACCTCAAGGGATGTTTTCAACAGGATACAATTATCATCCACAATCGTCTACTAACTCTTGAAATAATAGTTTAGTCATGCCTAGCTTTCTCGAGCATGTATTGAAAGAGCAATCAGTATTTGAAAGGGGAATACCCTTTCTTTCCCAGGAATCTGGAAAGCATTACAGGCTCTGAAAAACTAAAAAGCCTGGCTGAAAAATTGTTGGTAAAAAGCTGGGTTTTAATTAATAAATGTAAAAACTTTTCTGTCAAAAAACCTCTTAGTGCCTTCCTCTCAATTAAGCAACTCAAGATTTCCTGACTTTTTCTACATTTATCGCATTTTTTTCTCCCCTTTATGCCATTTTATTCACAACTGCTCTTCTTCCTTAAACACTTGCCATTGGATATCAATGAGCTTCAGACGCCTTTTGATGGCCTTTGAAAGTCATTCCTTCAATCTGCTCTTAGCCCAAATGATGTCCTTGCTGTGACCTGTGCCAAACCTCTTGGCCTCTCCAGCTTCAGCCACCCCTTCTGCTCTTGCAATGTTGGCCAAACAAGGTTGCTCAGTGTCTTTCCGCAGAGGTCCCAATGTTGCCTGCTGCAAGGGAAGACATTACCTGTAGAAGTCAGGCTGCCTCAAGGACAACATGGATGGGGCCTGGCATGCTTCCAAGAAGGGCGGAGAAGATGCTTCCAGAGCTGGCTGGCTCAGGACCAGTGTGGACTACTCTGTTTGCCTCAGGTCCTCATTCAAGAACTTCCTTCTCTTCTGCCCTACATGTGAACCATCCATTTTGGTGATAAACTCATCTGGCCATGACTGAGCCTTCCTCTGCCTTTGTGCAGTGGCTAAGGCTTGATTGAAGCCTCTAGAAAGTGATAAGATATATAATAAAAGAGTTAATTAAGAAAGCCTCTCTTAGTCAGGTACACATGTTGCTTTCCATATCTGTAGTACGTCTGGTGTACTTTGAGACACTAAAAGAATAGCAAACCATAATACTTTGAGTTTGCCTGAAGATGATGAAAAAGCTGTGGTGATAGAGGACTTAAATTGGGAAATGCTGTGAGCACGCAGTCCACAATGCGGCATTCTTATCTATCTTGACAACCAGCTTTATCACCTCCCAGAGAAAAGGTGGCAAAATCAGTTAAATCAAATGAATTACTGTTGCAGCATTTTGCCTAAAAAGGCACTCCAGTGCCTTGGGAAAGGATGTTCTGTACCTGCATTTTACATCATTTCAAGAGTTTAACTTTCTACCAATTTAATTACTAATCAGTGTCGGAAGCCAGTTGCAAGATAATTTTGCCCAATTCTTTCTTTTTCTTACGCTCCCATTTTAAAGGCTCTCTGGGGATCACCCTTCTTCAGTCCTGAGCACTCTGTTTAAATACTTCAAGAAAAATCTTTGAAATGCGAACATCTAGCTTGGATATGTAGCTTAAATCCAGCATCTAATGAATTCCAAGAGGTTCCCAGCTCCCTCAATTCCTCTGAACATCACACTCTGACTAATTTAAAAATTCTATTGTCCTAGGAGCTCATGTTTTTTAAGCACTTAGAGAGCATAGTAATGAACACGAGAGAAAAGCTAAAGGAATGTGACAGAGACATGAATTTCAAACTGCAAGTGCCAAAAAAAGTGAACCCTTCTTTTCCTTTTAAATAAGCTTGCAACCATAAAAGAAAAAAGAAAATAATTGTTGAAACTGATTTGAGACATGCAGCTTAACAAGAGGTTTCCTCTTGCTAGATCTCTGGAAATGCTTGGACGTTTTTTGCCATCTGCAAAGCGCTTTTCAAACATTGTTTACTTAATCTTAACCCTCTCCTGGGGGACCGGTGGGAAATGACTGCGTTCTTTTTCAAGGAGCAGATATCAAAATGAACATGGTTAAGCCTCATCATTTAGGAACTTATTCCCAGCGGATGTAATCTCTTTGGCAATTCCACCTTCAGGAGTGATGGCTGGAGGGAGCAATTGGAGAGGACAAGAACTGGGAAATTAGAAAGTATCCAGAGGAAGGGATCTTTAACAGTGAACAGAGATCAAGAGGAAAAATATGGAAACTGGAATCATGCTGAGGAGTAGGAACAGTTATTTAGGTGCTCTGTAAAACACCTGAGAGGTGAAGTGAAATCCAAAGGCCTGCTGGGGCAGGGGGAGGTGAAGATGGTGCCTCAGAGGAGCATGCGTGCTCTGAAGGAAGCAAAGGGTGAGTCACATGCCCGCGTGAGGCTGTGGCACTAGCCCTCTCCTGTCTCTGCCTTCCTTTCTCCTGTCTGTGAAATGGACCTAATACTTAGGCAGATTTCCCCAGGGAGGGGATGAAAGCACCATGAAAACACTGAACAAAGGAGGGCGTTTAATGACAGAAGTGAGAAATACAGCTGCACCTCATTGCCTCTGGTTAGCCAAACACTGACCGACCACCATCTACCGTTGCCGCTGCAAAGACATATATATACCTAGTACACATGTGTTAGCACTGTCAGTTCTCTTGTTCTGTCTCATGCCAAAATACTTGTTTGCAATAAAAAAACCTGCAGGTCAAAAAACCTCGACGGCCTATCTGAAGAATCCATGATACACGCTTACCCTGTAGTGCAACGTCATCAGAATAGTGGTGCTTTACTCGTTGGCTGTAAGACCCGGTAAGCAAGGTCTAATAGCTAGCTTCCCACTGGCTTGTCTCTCCTGTGGCCATCTCAAAGCTTCAGCCCAAGAAGCTTGGCAGAATTGGTCCATAGTGTGCAATTAATTGCAGATTAAAAATACAACTTCAGGAACTTTGCCAATGCGATAATGTGAGACAGTGCTCTTAGGCGCTCAAGTAGACTGATTTATCCCTGGGCAGTATCTGCCCTTTTAAAGATGATCGGAGCAATCAGAACTTTTGACTTTAAAAAGCCGAGAAAGAAAAAAAAGCAAAGCTTTTGGAAATTATACTGCATTGCATTCAGTGCGAATTAGAGAATGATGTCAGACCTAAAGAGTATGGCTTCTCATTAACAAAATTATTTGAAATAAATGCTCTATCAAACTGTATTATAAGGGGGGCAGGAGAAGCAGGGCATTATGTTAGGGGTTCTGTATTCCTAACTTGAATTGCCTGACCCTGTCAATGGTCACCATGAAGATCTGTTTTACTGCACTGTAGCCAAGTAAAAAGGAACTTAAGATGGAAGTAAGATGATTGGAACCAATGAGAACATCCAATGAAATGAATTTGCATTGAAATATGTTGTTTTGTCAAAGCTGAAATGATTTGTAGGGATGCATTAGTTGTGATGAAATTCTCGATGGTCTCAGAAAACTAGCATTACCTTCTTACTGCCAACCAGGACACAAACAGAAATAAAACATTGGGATTTTTCAGTCTTGCAATAGATGCTTCAACACAGTTTTATTCTGTTGCATAAAAATCGTTTCCAAACCTAATGCAGCTTGATAACACATTTTCAAATGGTGGGAGGGAATTCTTGTCCTGAGGCTAGCTACAAATGATCCTTGCGTCCTCTTTAAAGCCCATTTACATGACTACAAGGCTGCAAAATTGCTGTTGTATCAATGAGACAAACTCAGAACATGGGGAGTATCATCTCAAATGAAGCTTGCGTATACACCCACAGTGTAAGTATTGGATACTGTTTGGTTTTATAGATGTGGCTTTCTATGCCAAGAAGCCTATAAAGAAGACCAACATAGGTATCATCAAGAAACAGCTAATAAAATAAGAACTGTTGTAAGTAATAGATCCTGCCCCGTCCTTTGGATCATCATTTTACATATCAGAACTCCTGTCCTTCTGGGAAGTCCATAAAAGGAGCAAATTCTGGATGCTGTTTGTTCCGTAGGTAAAATGGGCATGTATATTTTTGGTGGAAAACGCTGCCTATTAGCCTCATGCTGTCTTTAGCACAAGGGAAGGGAAAAGTCTTTCAAACTTTCCAACCTCAGACCGCACTGGAGGGAAAAGTATCTGACAGGAAAGCAGGTTGCATCAGTTACAGGAGGCAATTATGGAGAACAGAGCTTAAAAAAGAAAAATGCAAAATGGCCCAGGTTTCAGCCACACTGAGGGAGACAAGATGGAAAGGCTCTGAAGGAAAGCAAGGTTAAGAAGAAAGCACAGGACAAGAAAAGCTGCCAACTAATTTCTAGTGCTCAGCAGAGAGGCCTGAGCGCTGCTCCCATGTCTGACCCGTCCACGTGCCTCAGCTGTGTAAGGCTGCAGGACGACAGTATCAGCTGCTGGTGCTTTCCTGATCCCACTGTGAATTGGCTCAGGCAGCCGAGTGAACAAAAAGTTACTGGATTATTTTTTTGCAACTTGGTAATTTCAGTTTTGTGTCCATTCATTTTCTGGTTTGCTCTTTGAACTGTCCCACCATCAGACAAACTTTGTGTTGAGGCAAACCAAGTGCCTGGCTGGAACTGCGCTTGTTCCAGCTCTGACTTAGACCAGCTTAAACTGTCATGGAAATACACCCAAGATGTTTTCTAAGCCCAGCGTGATATCTGCAGGCTTGGGTCAGTGTTAGTTGCTTTAGAGCTATTGCTAGCTGTACACTGGGAATCTCTTCAAGTTCAAAACTTGGTTTTCGCAGAGACCGCCAAGCAGACATCACAGACATAAGAGTAATTAGATATCACATTTGAGCTTACTTAAACTAGCAATTGATTTGGCAGAGGCCTCATCCCCTATTACACATACTTCAAACTATTCAATCTCTATTTTCAGTGTTCTTTGCTTAAATCCAAGCAAATCCAGAGACTTTCCTGAATCTCAGCCCACCCATAATACTAAAAGATCAGAGAACTTTAAATGTTTTTATTTGTGCTCCCTTTTCAGAGACATTAATGAAAGAGCATGGGTATATACCACATTTGCATGTGCTAATGCACAGGTCAGTTATCCTGCTCTACTTGAAGTGCTGCAAGAGGCAGAGTTACTTGACTTGGATAAGTTACGAATGCGTTGTCATTCCAAGAGGCATCCATTCCCTTTGGACTAGCACAGTAAAACTTATTGCATCCTTGTCTGAACAATCATTTTCATCTGCCAGCAGGCAGGGAAGAGGCCGCTCTGACACAGTAGCGCTCCGCTGGGACGAGAGAGCAATCGGTTGAAAGCAGGAACGCTCTCTGACGTGGGAAGGCCGGTAGGAGAAGTGGTCAGGCCAAAGTGACAAGGATACGCATCAGAGAAAAATGTAAGCTAATTGAACAATTGGGCAGAGGTAATGGAGATGAAGGGTGAAAAATACACAGGTCAGAGGGGTGGGACATAAAAACGAACAGGGGAAGGGAAGTCATTTTACAGCTTGTCATGCTACCGCAAAGTTGTTGAGTCCCAGTCGTGGGTTTTCACACATTTTTAGCAGTGCAATGTGAGCACAAAATGGTTGCCGCCATCCACCTTTGCTGCTTCTTACATTGGTTATTAACTGGTGCAAATGTGTTTACTAAAAATGCACTGCTAATCCATTAACAGCAGCCAGAAGAAAGCATTTTATGTCCCTACAAAACCTTCCATCATAAGATCTTACAACAAATTGCGAAGAGCAATATGGTAAAGCTCAGAACATCTAAGCCAGGTGGGCTTTTTTTCATCTCATGTTGCAGGTAGCAAGTTGGGGTGCTGAGAGATGTTAACTCCCTGGTTTAAACCGCAGAGGCTTGAGCACAACTCAGACCAGTAACTCCCAGCTTGGACTTAGCTCAGCAGAACAAGAACCCTCCTTCCCTGAAGTAACAGTTTGAAACAGGAACCAAGAAGACAAAGCTGCTTTGACCAAATTTTAAGCTCAGTTTTAAATTAGAGTGAGTAGGTAATGGGAATACAAAGAACTGGATAATGCGTGTGTGCGGGAAAGCAGTGAAGGAAGGTAGCTGGGAGGAGTGGTGGGATTAAACTGATAAGATGCTTTTCTACTAGACCTAACAATAAACTGTCCAGCAAAAGCATAAAGGAAACATAAATGGTGTGACTGGAGCGTATGCGTACACGGGCTAGCGCTAATCCTGCTGCCCCAAGAAACGAGAGCCGCAACAATGTGGCAGTGCAGACTAACAGAGAATCCGGAGGCTTGTTGCCTCCCAATACATCTAATACCGCTTGGTACCTGGGGGGATTCCACCACACAGCCCCGGGCTGCAAAGTCAGCCAGTGCATAGCTGCCCTGTGGGTCTCTGCATGACGCTTCATCGCACAGCCGGGATGTGCTCTCGGAAACGGGCCCAGGCGTCGATCTGGCCGGAGAAGTACTTCAGTAGGTCGCGCTGATGAGAAAATCCAGACTTGCCAACCATCTATTAAGAGAAATGAGTGGGATTTTTCCTGTCTTTGAGGAAGAATCCTTGCCTGTCACTTTTAATTAGCCAAATTATAGCTGTCATTGTGTTCTGCAGCTCATTAAATAATAGGAGTCTGCTTCAAATATTATGGGAAAATTAAAGAGACAGTCTTGATAAGATCCCTTCTTTCAACCAGAAAAAATATGACTTCTCTTCCATCATAACAGTTCACTGAATCAAGCCTTTGTTTCATCCAAGCTCATTGTTCCCCTGCATTACACCTTTCTAGTAACGTCTGAGGACTTTAATAGAGTGGTGCTGTTCTCTGGAAAAAAAAGAAAAGAAAAAAAAAATCAATAGATGGACAGGCCTCTGCTACCAGGCATGCTGACCGCTCACTCTTACATCCAGGATGGTTGAGTACTACATAGCTTTGCCTCAAGATAACTTGCATACAATGTCTTCATATTCTTTTGTCAAAGACACACAGCCATGCGTGAACTGGAATTTCCCCTCCCTTGCTGGAGTTTATGGAGTTTTGATTATAAATGTGGCACACACAACTGTTCTAATTTTTTCTCTGCATAATGGTTTATCTGTCTAATGGAGGCAGCTGTCATACAGGCTCTAGTTCAAATGCAGTGTCTTACAGAAACAGACTCTACCTTTCCACGGTGATCATATTTTTCCTTGATTTGCTGTTGCTTTAAAGAAAATATAGATCCAAACCTACCTAGATTATAAACCATTCATACTAATACCTACATTTATATACAAAAAGCACAGGAATAACCAGTGAATAAAAGACTTCCGTCTTTGAATTCTGTATTAAAATCTTACTCCAGCCATAACAAGAGTTGCTAATGGATAGATTTCAACTACTCTTACTCTTCTTAAATATTTAATTACAGAAAGCCTGTGGGATCTCAGTCAAGTCAAGGGTGTGGATCATGTTGTACTCAGCACAAATCCAGAACAAAAGCATGGTGAGTCTACAGCACAGATATAAGGCCAGATACAATGGACAATAAATGGGGAAATACAGGGAACTGAGGAAATTATATTGATCTGTATGAGATGTTCTGGTCTCAGCACCCTCGTGGCTTAACCCTCGTCTTTTCTTTTTATCAGCACCATAAAAAAGCAGGGTGTTTTAAGGTAGCTAGTGAAAGCAGTTAATAAAATAGCCTTGTGCACGCCTTCAGTAAACTGCATTAAAGTAGGAAAAGTGGCATGGGATAAAACCTGATGGAGTTCATTTCGTTAGCTTTTTAGAAAGTGGAGATGGCAGTGTCTAGTGGAGAGCAGCTCAAGCGGCTGGCCCTTTTTGGTGAGGACAGGGGTGGTGTTGCTCAGAGCATGAGCGCAGGAGACGGAGAAAGGAGTCCAGAATCAGAATCAAGGAGGAAGTCCAAGTGGGAGCTGCTAGACGGAGAAATGGAAAGTGGACAACATATGGCATTAATATCGAAGGGGATGGAAATAAAATGCTCTGCTGTTTAATACGGGAAAAAAGAGCACAGAGGAGAGAGGTCAGGTGGGGCAGACCCTGGAGGGAAGCTCACCTCTTCTAGCACATTTGAAGCTAAAGAAAGGAAGATGCACAAGAAGATGTGTGCAAAGACACTAATCGAGGATGCTTCTACGCTGCATAAGGTCCGGGGAGTGATATAGCCATGTCTGCGTGAGGCACCCTCGCCCCCTGTATCTCTCAAGCTTTGCCCACGTTCCAAGTACATTTCCAGGGCTTGTTATTGAATACAAACATATTGTTTACTTTCTGTTTCCCTTAGAAGTACCAAGTCACCCTGGGAAAATACAGTTAACTTTTATAAAATCATCAGCCCGCTGCTTGGTAATTTTAGTCCCCTCTAAGTCCTGCTATGTGGTTAAAAACTGGTCCATGTGCTTCCCGTTAAAGTGGAACATTGTGTCCCACCTTGAAAGACACACCACAGTCAAGTGTCCACGTTTAGCGGAGCAAACTAATGGGCCTGAAGGGGCAGCAAATCTGAGACCTGTATGACACTAGCCACTCATTTATCAGTCTTGCAAATGTGCAAATAAGATACAGGCTTGTCAATAAAATACGTTTCAATTTAATTTTCTCCAAGGCAGAAAAATAAGAGACCCAGAAAAAAAAAAAAAAAAAAAAAAGATTTTTGGCGCCTGAATGTCTATCTGTTCATTTTCAAAATCTGCTTTTATTTATCCTCTGGTTTTCATTGATCTCTGGTGATAAATGTGCCAGCTGAGAGAACTTAGTTCTAACAGACAGTTTTTCTTCCCTCTGCCAAAAATGATCAGGTTTCCTCTGTGAGCCATGCTCAGGAGTCTTCAGTCAACTTGAAATATATCTCAATTCAGGGGATTATAACCAAATTAAATACAGCTTTGCTCCAGAAGATTTTTTTTTTAGGGTCTTCGGAATGAATTTTCATTCCTTTTCTCTCTAAAACACACAGGTTTATTGACAGCACGTGTTGGTCCCTGAAATCCAACGCAAGTTTCTTACTGCATCTTATTACGAATCCTTCCTCTCATCTTTCTCAGCCGGGCATCTCCCGACCTGCCTGCTCTCTCCTTCCCCTCCTGTTTCCAGACCCGAACCCTCCTCCATCAGCCTGCTGGCACGGTCACCTCCACGCACTGGATGGTCCAGGTCCCCAGGGTGCGCCGGGACCACTCTGAGCGTGCCCGCGAGGCCCTTATCGGTGCATCCCCCTGCAGCGGTTTTCAGCTGGACTTTGCGGGCTCTGGGGCCTCCCAGCCCAGTGGCAGGAGGCAAAAATCAGCTACTCGCAGGCCTGCAGATGGGAAAAAGTGGAAAACTGCTGCTTAAAACCAACTCACTTCCTCTTTGCTGCTGCCGGTGAATCCCTTTTCCTAGGGCTGTTTCCCCTGGCTTATTTCCTCCTGAGCCTCTCTCTGTGCATTTGAGTATTTTCTGACTGTGAGCATCTCGGAGTCAGCTCTGTCCCATCCTGAAGAGCTGAAAATCCGTTTTACAGCATAGAGTTAATTCAGTAGCAAATCCCAAGGAGCAACTGATTTAAGCATTGTTTAATTAAGGGAAAATGCTTCTTTCAGCCTAGATTTGATGCATCTGTACACCTCAAACATACACTCAGTGGGTGAAATGGCTTGATAGGGCATACAACAGCATGCCGGATTTGCAGTGCGAGTACTGGCACTTTTCATGTACAATGCTGGGAGCGGTGAGACTACGCACTAGCGCTTCCCCATTTGCATACCAATACTTCTGAGTTTTCACTCCGGGACTTCTGAATTTCCCCTGTGACTGACATACATAAAGCGTGGGTACATGCCGGAAAGCAAATGCACATCAAGAGCGTATTTCTCCATGCGCTTGGTCTCTGTTTTCCCCCCTACAATGAAACCTCCTAGCCCATTTAACTTGTGGGGGGTGGTGGTGGTGGTGGTGTATTTAAATTGTAATGGTTCAAATAGCCCAACATATGAAGCAATGGGTAAGCTGAAAATTGATTGTGCTTCAGTAAGTCAGGAGTTACTCGGGGGTGATTAACTAGCTATAACCTAGTCTTCGCCACAAAGGAGCCGGTAGCTTGGACCACAATGGGGATGAGGACTTGTAGAGAAGTGGTTGCATTTGCAGCTCTATTACCATTATTGTCTGTCGGTTAATATTATTGGTGGCATAAGTCAAATTAATTTCATTTGGTAATGGTGAAATAATGCATCTATAAATAATGCTCAACACCTTATGGGAAAATATTTAAAACAGAAGAACGGTATACCATTTTACCCTTCCCAAAATTAAACCTCCTGCCATTATAGAAATTCAATTTTAATGTAGGGGTGAAAACCCAGCAAGAAAAGCTGTACAATTATTATTAACAGGTGAGTAAAAAATTCCTATGACACCACCAAATGTTTCACTTTCAGGTGGGAAACATGTTCAACTCACAACTTGACTGTCTGCTTCTGGCTGTTTTACACCAGCAATCTAAATATCCTTTGATCAGGGCTAATGGGGCTTTTTGTATGCAAATTCCCACGGTTCAAGTAAGAAAGCAAAAGTGATTTATAGTACATGCAGCCAGGCACACTGGAGCGTCACGCATCCTTGGGGCGACTCGAAGTCCAAAATCTCTGCACCGGCAGAGCCGGACATGGAAGGGGTCCCTCACCCCTTGGCTGGCCAGGCTGATGAGCAGGGCGCCCCGATCCCGGCCTCATGGCTAGCGGTGGGAGCGCTGCTGCTCCTGAGGAGGAGGAGGAGGAGGAGGAGGAGGAGAAGGAGGACGTGGGACCAGACGGCGGTTGTTTAGCTTGGCCGTCCTCGCCTCCCATGGCGGCCGCTCTCTCTGGCAGCATCCAGTCGTTCCCACAGTAAGCCTGGTCTTAGCCTGGGATGCTTGCGTTCAGTTATTACTTTGGATGTAGCTGAAGTTTTCCTGAGGAGCTCAAGCCGCAGCACGGGAAGCACATATTCAAACAGTTTGCAGCCCAGGCCAGAGCAGAGCAGGATTTCTCTGTTCGGGGGGGAAAGGGCAGTTGTTTTGCCTCGGGTCTGTCTCCTGGCTGGATAGCAAGAGGCCGTGCCAGGGGAGGTGGGAGAGCTCTGTACAGAAACCCACAGGAATCTCCTCGTGGAAAGCCTTCGGCCGCCTGAGAGACTGGGCTCGAGCCAGTTTCCCTGGAAGTGAAAACAACTACTTAACAGTTTCATAGCCTTCTTTATGTTTATTTGTAAAGCACTTTGTGACAGGTGAGTAACATGAACCCCATTCCACAGAGAGCAGAAGCAGACAGAGGTGTCCAAAAGCACCTGGCAAACTGATGGCACAAGTGTAAAGAAGCGCCAGGGCTTCTTGTTCACAGGCCACATTCGAGAAAAAAAATAAATTAATGAAATCCATGGAAGGTAAGAAAAGTGCATTTTCCTGTAAAAATGTCTTCACAGGATCACTATTTGAGCTGCGACTCCAGCTGGTGGTGTTTAAGTCTGTGAGCAGACAGCAGCTTCGCAGTGAGCTCTCCTTCCCTGAGGAACCACATCGGAAAGAGCCATTTGGACAGAAGGAAACATGGCTTGGATGCTGACAACCTGACTTCATTTCTTATTTCGGGGTGACTTAAGCCTTTAGAGGTCTATACCAATTAGCTCATAACTTGTTAATGATGTGGTGAAGTCACCACATCTCCATTTTGTCTAAGAGATGTAGAAGACAAATTAATGGTCTGCTTTACTGTTCCTTGAAGAAAAAGAAGAGTATTTTGCTCCATTTAAAAAAATGCAGAGTCTCTTAAAATAATATTTTATAAAATTTAACTAATGGGTAGACTCATGTCCTTGCTCAAAGCCCCGTGACAAATAGCATGTACACACGTACACACACCAGAAAACCTGCAAAATGATGCGGCAACCAACCCAACGCAAAGTATCATCAGCAATGGCTCTGAATCGTCCAGGGCAACGCACATCAGGATCACTCCTAGAACAAGAGCCTGTGGCTGGTCGGCTCTTTTTATTACCAGCAAAGAGTCTGATGGCAGTAGAGCGAACCATGCTTTTATTATTTGCTGCACAGTTCCCCTGTGGCACTGCTTTATGCAGCCATCCTTGTTAATTTATGTGTGGAGATACCACATTGCTCAACTTAACTGCACCCTTGCAATATCAGAAATACGCTTGTAGAACTGAAGGAATAACTTCATTAGCTCAGCCAGCAGAGGGAACTGCTAATCAGCACTAATTGCTCAGGCAGGCCTAACGTATATCTTACCAAGTTCAGTTAATACCCAGTAAGTTATGGTACTTCATGTTTTCTGCTCCGTGTCAGACTGCAAATCCTCCAGCCCATTCCAATACCCTGACCTCCCTCCCCCGCACCCCCCCAGGCCTTCACCTCCCCCTCACCTTGACCTCCTGGCTTTCTCCTGGAAAGAAGGCGAGCTCTAAAGCTGATTTTGCACAATGGCATTTCTGGGTCTTTCTGATCAATTGAGTACTCAGCTAAGTTCAAATCCTGGCTAAAACATGCAAAGTCTTTTTCCCCCTCATCTCCCCTCTAGTTCTGCTCACATCCCAAATATGTTCTGCCAAACAGCAGTTTTACAAAGCGAGAGTTACATCAGGCAGCTGATATTTAGCCACAACTCAGAAACGCCACAGGCGGGTTTGACCCACACTGACTGGATGCGTAAGTGGGCTGCGAGCTTGAACCGCAGCATCACAGCCACAACGCCACAGCCAGTGCCCACAGCCCCAGTGGGAGCAGGTACCGCTCCCCCGGAGCCCCCCTTGTAATTCCTCCCAGCTTCCCACAGAGGAAACACACAGGCAAGGTACCAAGTACCCTTTGCTGTTAGTGTTGCTTATTAACAGTCCCTTCAGAAGCACTGTGGTTGTCAACAGCTAGTCAAGTTATGGTTTGTTTGCATCCCCTTCCCTGCCTCACCCCAGGCTGAGCCAGCGCACTTCACATCTTCCAACATAAAATACTTCCCAGCGGTACCAGTTGGCTTCTAGGAGGACAGACCAAGGCAATTCATTACGCCATTTGTGGTAACAGTGCAACTTGCTTATCCAGTGCTCATCCTGGTGTTTTATTTCCCTGCAACGGGTAAAATAAAAGGTGCCTGCAATACCTTCTCCTTGCTGGCAGCCGTAGCTCCCCTTCTGGCAGGAGCAGCCCTACCAGCACCATCACACCAGCTAGAGCGGGAAATGAAAAATCCTCCATCAAACTCGGGCAGCCCAAAGGTGATCCACCAACTCAAGAGCAAGGAAGGCATGCAGCAGAAACCTCATTAAGCAGCTTCTGATCTCAGATCTTGGAGTTCACCGAGCAATGAGAGGAGCTAAAGGCAGCTCTCTCTTACACCAGCCACCTTCAGGCCACCAACATCGCTTCAACCAACGAGCAGCCAGAGCGCAGGCTTTGTCAGCCGCACCTCAGTTACGGAGACCATACAGAAACCCGTACGGCAGCTCCCTGACACCTCCTTTCCTGCACCCCGAACAGCATAAGAAAAGGCTTGGGTAGCTGGAGACATGTCCTGCTGCAGTCACCATAAAGTCAGCAGGGAAGTCTCATTTGGAGCGATATAATGAATTAAACTGGAAGAGGTCCAGGATTTAAGTTACACTAATTATGGGTTTAAAATTAATGTAACACTAAACACCTGCTTCCTTCCATCCTGAGAAAGGTGCCTTAGAAGGGTGTTATGCCTAATTTGTGCTTTTACAACCCTGAGAGGAAGGTGCTTTTACCATGTGAAATTAATTGCTTAGGAGCCCTCCCTGGGCCCTCACATGGAAATTGGAGCCTTCAAAAAAAGGAGTGAGTTAAAAGACAACAGCTGTAAGATGAAACTCATGATGGAATAAAGGCAGCACCTTAGAGAATTAATTTTACTTTTCCCTGTAACACATCAGTGGTTAGCTTCATAGTTTTCCATCTGTTTAACCCTTCCTTTTCCATTACAATTTATTTTTAAAAAACCCACAAAACTTTACGTGGCTCAGCTATTCCTGTTCCAGCTTGGATTATTTTTCTTTTCCACCTTTAAAACAAAACTAATTTAGGCACACAAAAGGCTGTCAAAGCTCAGAGCTGCTGAACCTCACCCAGCCTGCCCCCATCTCGCACTCTTCAAGGGAGTCTCTTTCTTCCGGGGTCCCCCTGCGGCATGGCAGCCGCCCTCCTCCTCCAGGTACCCTCCGGCCAGGCACAGCCGGCACCAGGTAAGCAGCAGCCCTGCCTGTGCGTGCTGCCTGGGAGTAGAAGCAAAGCTTCCCCCATAGCACTGCAGCGGGAGGAAAATTAGGGGGGCCACATGCTCCAAAAAGCCCTCCAAGGGTTTCTGGGAACACCTTTGACCACAGTCTGGTGACGCAGCTCCCACCCATCGTGTGGCAAAGCACATGTTCCTCTCCTACGTGAGCTGGCACGCGGGTGCCTCTCCATCCTGTCGCGTGGCTGTGCGGAAGGGCAGGGAGGGGAGACATAACCACTCCTGCACGTCGATCTTTAAAAGTTGTGTGACCTGCGCAGAGCCGTAACACCTGGGGAATCGATTCCCTGCGGGACTGGCTTACAGCTTGTAAATATTACTCACCCAGCGTAGTTATCCTAGAACAGTTATTTTGGGACGTGTGTGGTCGCTGTCATTTCTTGCAGCAGCTTGTGCTTCCCCCATTTCTGATGCCTCCCATGTGCTGCACTGCACCTGCGGGGAGACTTGTCCCCATCTTCCAACTTTTCCGGCAATTGGGAGCAGCTGCCATTTTATAAAGGAAAATAATGAAATACAAGAAACATTTTCCTTTTCTCTTTGCCGGTTCAGTGGGATCCTTAATCAGGTGGGAACAGGGATTAGCTAGTATTTCGAGTTTGACAAACTTAGCCGTGAAAATAGCAATATTGTTGATGTCTCAGAGTCACCGGGTACTCTATGGGGCAGTTTCTAAAAGTGGAAACCATCTGACTGACTCGCAAGCATTTTCTTACTCCGCGAAACCAGGGAATGAGATAAACCCTCCTCATTTTGCAAGTGGATTTTTCCCAAACTGAATACAATCAGGTCATCGCTTCCAGCTCTGCGCTAACTGCAAACACCCCTTGCTCCCCACTGCTGCATCCTCAATATGTTGCGGCCCCAGAAGTACATCCTTGATAAAATGGTCAAGCGATTCCACTGCCATCGCTCCTGGGGAGGGGGAGCCCCGAACTTCTGGGGGAGGAAGGTGGGAACAGGCCAGCAGGTTTGATCAGAGGAGGTGGCAAATTACAGAGCCAAGAGGGAAGCAGCCCTGAGAGGCTTCACTCAGGCAAAGTAGTGAAAACACTTAATTTTTGCACTTGTTGATGCTATTTCAGTGCCTCCGTCTGTAACATCTAGTTGCCTTAGATACATGAGGTAACTACGGCAACTAGATATTACAGGGAGAGGGATAAGAAATAGATCAACATCACTGAATTTGGCAGGCTCTAAAATAGCTTTTCCGTGACATAGAGGCAGGTGCAGAAGGTACAACAGCACCGTGGGGCAGTGAATGGCACAGGTGGCCGTGGCAGGAGGACACCCTAGCATTAGGCCACGTAAGCACCTGGGTGCAGTACCCCCTTACATCTGCTTGCAGCAGGATGACTGGCCAGTGTGCATTGGCAATACTTGGGATGCTCAAAGAGGGGTGCCCAGCATTCGTACTGGAGCTATTTTCACAGAGAGCCATCCCATCCCCACCTCCCTACCCCTCAAAAATAAGGGAAGGAGCTGGGAGCTATAAGGTGTCCTCCCCAGTTTTCCAACTAAAGGGTGGGACATATGAGGAGAAAAAATTACGGTTGAACAGAATCACTGTGAGCCTGAACACATTTGCGTCCTAAATATCACCTGTAATGCCACAAAGCAGATCAGAAAACGATCCACAGTTCTTATTTACTGATTATTTTGGCGCTTTTTAGAATAATTAGTTAATCCATTAGAAGGCGAGCAGCTTTCAGGCTGTGTATGGTGGGTTGTCATCCCTGTAGAAAGTCATTAAAGTGCACTGAAACACCCCAGTGACCCCTTTGCTCTAGACAGGAGGGAGGAGTGGGTGTTCCCAGATTTGAAAGTGAACCATCCAAGACTGCCAGAAAGACATGCTTGTGCCCAAAATGTCTGTCTGACTTTTTTTCTGGCTTGCAGGAAAAGCTGTGTTAATAAATCCGCATGAGAAGCTGGATCTGCATGCTGTCTGAATATCCTTCACCAGGATTATTCCTACACAGAAATTTTCTCTACGTAGCTAGGACAAAGCCTTCATTTCTCACTTGACTCAAAACTGCAGACATTGGGAAGCAGAAGAAAGCCAGCACGACTGCTCCATCTGTTGCATTTCATTAAAAATACCTGCAAGACCAGGGCGTTACAATAGCTATCCAGCCCCAGTCCTGCAAATGAAAGGCCTCATTCATTAATCTTGGCAACATTGTGTTCCCGACCACAAAGGGCACTGCCTTATTATATTGCTTACATATGAAATCTGAGTGTCTGAACCAGAAGGTCCCCACCTTTTCAATTCAGCATGCTCCTGGAGTGAAGTCTGCAGAGTTTTATTTTCCTTGGGATGTTTTCCTTATTAAACCGCCTAGTTGGTAACTAACATAAGGCCGTATTTTTCCCAGCAAATTGCCCTCTTGGAATGCTTTGCTATTTATCTTCAGAGACGTGAACTAGTTAGATGAACAGAAATGAAATTCAGTCTCAGTAACTGTAAAGTAACACATGCTGGAGGAGTAGCAAGAGCAATTCAAGCACCTTAAGGGCTCTAAATTAACTGCCTCAATCTCGTAAAGTGACCCAGGTGGCAATGCATAGTTCAGTGAACGTCGTTGCTCAATATGCAATCAAAAATGCTGACAAGATATTAGGAATTTTAAAGAATAGGCTGCAAGTTAAAAAAAAAAAATATTTTAAGACCATTTCAAATCACCAAGCACTTGGCAGATTCAGGTATAATATTGTGTATTCACTGGTCAAAAGATTTCAGGTATCACAAGGGTTTGGAGGAATTTCATTAAAAATGGCAAACAAGAAACCTTTCCAATCAAAGGGAGATTTGAAGGAGCGAGACTGCATTCTTTAGGAAGCAGACAACTAGGAGGGGCCTGAGGGCAAGCATGGGAAATGAGAAATGATCTGGAGAAGAGAGATCAGGAGCTTCTCCTTTTCCTTCTTTGTAATACAAGAAGGCAATATTCAGCAAATTAAAAGATCGGAAGCGCACAACATAAAAAAGGAAATACTTTTACACAGACTGTGCAATATAAATCCCTGGAGACTGCTGCGAAGGCAGTCTAGGAGGTTACTGCCTGGACACCCTCCCCTATTTTGTACCTGCACTGCAGTCCCTTGAAGGACCGTGTGCTGGGTCCTTGGTCACCCCACATCACTGGCTGAAACCTTAGCGTGAAACCCGAAAGAAAGCGGCCATAAAGCAAGAGGTATGAGGTCTGGCAGCTAGGAGTTGGGGTGCATGCTCCACTCTGCTCCGTTATGGGGTCGAAAGCCACCAACGGAGGTGTAATAACGTAATAACAAGTACGTGACGATAAAGAGCTGCAGCTGCTGGCTCAGTGAATATAGGTCAGAGCTGCAAAACCTTAAATCTACAGAGGAAGTATGAATGTCAAAAACATAATCAGATTCAAGCAGGACTGCAAGTCATGTGGGTAACCAGAGCCCTCAGAGTTCACCTAAATTAGCTGATAGAAAATTTTATCTCTTTCCATGTAGATGCAAATGGGACCATGCAGCAAGACCTTCTGAAAACACGGTGACCTTGTCAGATACTTTGGGAAGATTACAAACTTTTTCCACCCAATGGGCAACATACGGCCAGGACCTTTCAAGGGTGGTGCAGCAAGCTCACCGCCACTGTCTGCTGTTCCGGTACTATTAGCTGGGCAGTGTCTGAAATGAGAGGGAAGGTAGAGGAATGGGGTCACACCACACCGGTGTGGCACAGTGGAGCAAAGTATTTGTTTTGGGGGGACACAATCCACCAGAATACTGGTGCGTCACTGTGTGTTAAACAGTGCATATGTGAAACATCGCTGTGTGTTAAACAGTGATGTATGTATGTTAAACAGTGAGCATCACTATGTGTTAAACAGAAAACAGAGAAGCAATCTCAAGCCAGACAGAAATTTCTCTAAGGTCTATTAGCATTTCACCTGTGAAGAAGTTCCCCCTTAACAATTCAAACCCATCTTTAGCTCTTTCCTCCCTGTAAAACTGTTAGAGATGATTCCCTCACCATCACCAAGTTGCCATGTTAATGCTGTGGCCACCGAGGCAGCAGCAGAGGATGGGCGACGACACTGCTCCCGCCACGGGCAGGAGGGGTAGAAGGGCTGTTAGCAAAGCAGGTGTTTGGTGGAGGAGCTAAAATTTCAGGTGAGGAAACGTTATGACTTTTTTTTACAGACTTCAGTTTTGTGAGGCCTTTACAAGAGCATTTTTCTTGACATGTGCCAAAATTCGTATGTGAGCCAGCCACATAAGCAGTGCTGCAGGGTGCAGAACACCTAGTGATTTCAATGGGAACGTCGTATTTGGGCTGCTTGCAGAATCCAGGAGTCCTGCGCTGCACATAACATCTTTGGTACTGCGTCAGTCTTAATAGGGGATAAGCTGCTCTAATCAGATGTCCGTTCAGGGAGAGAAAAGAGAGCCTTCAAGTCTTGTTCTTTGCAGACGTGTCTTTTTCACTGTTAATCTGAAAAGTGACATTGATTCTTTTCTCTGTAGCGGAGCCATAATTACTTCATTTATATCTATTGATATAAATGGTCTATGGCAAAAGCTTTTGTGAAAAGAACCGTAATTTTCACAGCTGACTTGAAAACTAGCATGGGGACAGACAGAAGAAGACCTAAGGATACTCAAATCTCAGCAAACAAGGTCTTATCCTACTGGGATGAGGGTTTCAGCCCTCTGTATGAGCTCTCTCTCAAGCAGCAGGGTGAAGTAAGGCTGTACCCCCGAGATTAGGCTTGTTTTATTTATAGTGCCATACACAGTGGTTTGAACACTGTACCCACCTTTGGTCATTCCCTGATGTTCGGGACATTAAGCCCTGCTTTAGTCTACAGAGGCAAAAAAGCAGCCTGGGTTTTGTGTAATGGGACCTGTTTTTTACAGAACCGGATTATTGAGGCTGGTTTGAACACAAAGAAGCCAACTGATTTTTTTTTTTTAACTTATGCGGCATCAGAAGCAGAACTGAAAAAAACTCCTAACCATCTCTCTTTATACAGGGAACTGTGGTGGTCTGCAGCGATAGCTGCATGGGCTCTGAACAAAACAGCCAGTGTTATCAGAGGAGGGTGGCGGTATCTCGGACAGTGCCCATGTGGACTTGCCCCACCCTCCTCTGCCAGAGTAAGGTAGCCCCTAAATGCTGCATGGTGTGACCGGTTCAGTGAGTGATTTAGGTGCTGTTGGTTGGTTTAAAGGTGGTTTCTTGCTGTATAGTAAACAGGAGGAAGAGATAATGTGCCCTGAAACCAAGTGTGGTGCAACCAGGTGGCACCTTCATGAGTGCTGCCCAGTGTGCTCCTGCCTCTTGGAGGACACACCTGGAGACCCACTGCTGGGCAGAGCCACTGAGAGGATGTGCTGCTATTGCTCCCTCTGGTGAAGCTTCTCCTCTTTTGGCAGACAGACTTCAGAAATGCTGGTCTTTCTCCAGGAGCACTGATCTTGAGGGACATAAGAAATGGGGGCCTGAACTACCGCCAAAGGCTGCGACAGCTTCACTGAGGCAAGAGAAGCCCTTCTGGGCATCCCCCTGTCTCTCCACCTTCCTGAGCTGGATCTCATCGCCCTTTCTGACTTTGAGGCATGCTGCTGCACATGACTTGACCACTGTATTTGGGGTGACTTCTTTCCCTGTTTGCTGCTTCTTGCTCCCAAGAACTAATTCCTTGTCCTCTATAGCTGCTGCTCTTCAGCCTTTCATGCCCTCATCCATCAGGTAACTCACCTTTTCCTCTGCTTCCCCTGGGGCTCCTGATGGCTCTCCCTCTGTCTCACCATTTCTCCTTCTGTCCTGCCAAACTCCTCTGTAGCCAACAAGCATTTGAGGCTCACCAGCCTCTCATGAGACACCAAATGCCTCACCCCAGGGTGTCAGGAGTTTGGAAGTGAGAAAAGATCTTCAGCAAGGAAATACTTCTGGTGCCTTGGTCTTTAAATCAATACGCATGTAACTTCGGGGAAAAGAGAGAAAAAAAAATTTTCAGAATGAATGCATTTTCTTCAGAGTTTAGTAGTATGTATTTTCTACACATTGTTAATATTGCTTATTGGCATTGCATCACAACATTCACTCTTTAACCAACAGTATGCAAAGCCTCTGCTTTGTTAAAAGCTATCGTAGGCAAAACCAAGCCCTTTTTGTGCTGTTTTCAGTGAAGTTTGAATCTAAACACAAATACTTTACTATTTTTTAACACTGTGTGTGACTGCTGCTAGTGCAATGAAAGTCTGTCGGGGTATTACTAGGCTGCCAACGTTTGCTTTAAAAATTTAACTTTTTATAGTAGCTGTGTTACATTACCGTGCTATTCTTTTTTGCCTCAATACGTAGTCTTTGTTCACAAATCAACAATATTATATTAATGCCTTCCTTTTTAGGATATATGCATACTCTTCACATATAAGCTAAATTTTATCCATACATCATATTTTACAGAAATGGCAACGGGAAAAATACACACAAGTGTATTCCATCTTTAATACTATAAGTGTCACCATTCAGACTCAAAAGTGCAGAATTCATAATAGTTATAAATGGAATTGTTTTCTCTGTGTTGAATTTATTAAACAGAATGCAATTCGCACTGTAGGGAAGTATATCCAGGATAGACTCAACAGGCAAAAACTACTTCCATAGTGTAATTTTCAATAGAGTAATTTTCAGGGATTCTTTTTCTCTGTTAAGAAAAGTTGTTTTCTTCTTTTCCAGAAATTCTACTCTCAAAGGCAGCTCAGAAATGAGAAGACTTTTAGGAAGGGATTTCAAATGGAGGCAACTCTTGCCCCTGTACAACAAGAGTCAGATAAGAAAACTTTAATACTAGCACAAAACAGTCTTTGACTTTAAAGGTTTAATTTCTAGCTGGCACAGGACCGATAAAACCAATCATTTTCTCTTCAGATTTTGTTTTCTACTAATTGAATGTCTGTTCTTGTAAAGCATGTTAGTGAGTGGCACGCAGTGCTGGCTGCAGCCCAGCTCGCCGAGCTCCTGAGTTTATCCATTTGATTAAATACATAATTATGCGCATCGTGTGCATGCAGCCCAAGGTCCCACTGACTTTGACGGCTGATAAGATCTCATTTTAAGACCATCAGCATCTGTTCATAAGTTTTTATTCCTCCCATTCCAATTTCAGTTACGTTATTTGTTGTGGCTGTTTATTTTTTCACTGGCCAAAGATTGCAAAGCAGCTTCGGGGATTTAGATACATTTTCTGGTTTATGTGTATATTCTTTACATTTCCCTGAAGAATCCCAGTTTCCCAATTTCTAGACCTGTGTTAAGCTCCGTGACGGCAACCCCTTGGGCTTTTGGCACGAAATTTGTACATTTCACTTCAGGATTGGTCAATGGGTGAAACAGATTAAAAGAAGTGTTTGAAGAGCACAGGAACAATATATTCTCTGCATACACAGTGGCCTGAAAACAAGAATACAGGCTTGAACTGTGGCAGTGGTGACTTAATTTAGACATTAGGAGGAATTATTTAGCAATACAGTTAACATGCACGACTATGTCTTTGTAGGATGCCGGGATGTTTCCGTCTTCAGATTACTTTTAAGGGCAGGTTAGGTTATACGGTATTGTACGTCTGGCTATGCCTGCTTTCAGGCTGGCTCTTCGGGACTTTGTGGCTCTGCAGTTTCATACATCTTGCAGAGAAAACGTCTGGTGCCGAGGTGAGGCGATCATTGCCAAGGGCGAGAGAGGAGCAGGGACAGTTTCAGACCAGAGAGGGCTCTTGGGGTCAGCAGGCGGGACCTCGCTTCGCTCTCCGTACAGAAAGCAAGCTCTCCCTCTTCGCCCGCCTATCGAGGCCATATTAAAACTGTTGTTCGGAGGCAAGGAAAAACCCTGCCTCCTGAGGCGGACTGGAGTCTCCGGAGAAGGGGGCTGGCGACCAAACAACGCCTGCCCGCGCTCCAGGCGAGCGCCAGGGCCGCCGCCGCCTCGGCGCCGCCATCACCTCAGCGCAGGCGCGTCCCTGGGGCGACACCTCGCGGCGCCGCGCGCCGCTGCCGGCGGACGGGCGGGAAAAGGCTCGCGAGGCCCGTGACGGCATGGGGCAGGGCCGAGGGAGGGAGTACGCGTGTTGGTGCACGTCAGAACGGCGGTAAACCTCGCAGCTGCACGATATAGTGCATATGTTTTGCTGACGTCGGAGGAAATGGAGTTTTTCTGTGGTTTTGGGTTTTTTCTTTTTGTTGTTTCCTTCTTGACGCCGTTCACCTGCCTCCCACACCAACATAACCCTGTTTTACAGATGGAGACTGGGGAAATTGAAGGGGCTCAGGGCTAGCGTAGAAATCCCTCATGCCAGGGTACGAGGGCAGGCTGGACCTGGCACCTCTGGTGGCAGCAGTGACTCCAGATTTAGGGCTTTTTCAAATGGCCGGTTCACAGGTGGACTGAGGGAGATTGCAAAGACGGGGGCTCAATGAGCCAACCGCAAGATGCTGCCTTTTCTTCCCCTGTGCCTTAAGAGTCAGTGTTGGCGCATTCTCACACTACAAGGTCAGCCAAAGCAATAGGTAGCACCACAGTGCTTCACAAGGGGTTGCTTGGTTGCTCCCAACCTTGAGGCATTAGCTACATGCTAGGTATAGGCTAATCTCCCACGTATACACATATATATGGCCACTAAAGATGTTACCTGCATCTACCCAACAGCAAAAAGTAATCTGCTTATTTCTATACAGTGCTGTCAGGTTAAAAGCATTTTCTTTGGTCTCGCACACAGTCAGATGTCCACAAGCAATCACACATGAAACTGGCACTGCTCAGGATAGCTAGCAGCCACAAAGACATTTTTCACGCAGGCCGGCTGCAGGGAATACACACCACAGTGGGACTTCTAAGTTTCCATTTTGATCACATTGCTCAAACATGAGAATGAGTCACCCACCGTACTGAAAACCATGACCTTTGTATTTACACCAAAAAAGGAATGATAAGCCTAGGAGAGGGAAAGAAAACTAGAGAGCAAAAAAAAAACAAAAACCCCAAATCCAAGCGTGTCTTTGCTGTTTGAAACATAGTCAGCTGCTGTTATTCAGATGCGAGCTAAAGAAGTTGTTGCTGTGATTGGGTTTTTTTAGTGTATCTGCATGAACTCTAAGGGACTCATGTCAGCGGCACTGCGGTCCCTGCAGCAGGCATCTTCTGATCACAGTAAAGCAGGGCAAACCTTTGTGTGTCCATCCATCCAGTTGTGTGCTTTATTTAGAAATAGACTTCATCTTTACTTTAGGGTAATCCTGCCCTTCAGCCATCTGCAGCAAAAAAATTGCGCTGTGAGGGAACAAAATGGTATCATGGAAGAGTGCCTACTCTCAAAGTAACCGCTCACCAAAACATGGAGATCCAAAAGCAAACAAGTCTTTGAGACTTTTAAAAATGGTTAATGGGACAGAATTCTTGAGTCTGTTTTTCCTCATGTTCAGTCTCCTTCTAAAGAAGAACAAAAATACTTCACTAATTTCTAGTATTTTTCATCAATGAATCACCAGCTGCAAAATTTACTACTGAGTCGATAAAAGTATATAGTGTGGTAGACTCAAATGGGACCTCACAAAGGACATGACTTTGAAGAGAACAGACTTAACGTGCATCAACATTTAAATATAGCAGGCTGGCCTGACTGACAAAACCGAAGCATTGAAATGGATTTATTTTTATGTGCCTCTCTATATCATACTTGGAGCATCCTTTCAGACAAAGGGGACAAAACCCTTGCAATGATTATTTGTGTAAGTGAAGATGATGAACTGGACAGGCTTCTAATGTATCCATGAAGTGTTGCCCATCCAGCAGACAAGTTGGATCCATGGGGTGAGGATGAAAAGAACAGGGGTTGCAGGAAACATTTATGAGCAGCCTGCTGAGACAATCATCAGAGCCACTTGCATCCATCCCATTCTCTGATACATTCAAAGGGTGTTCTCATAAGGAAATTTGGCCATGCACAAGTGGGCAGCTGCATTTTTAAGTGGACAACCCTGTTAAAGAAACATTTTCTCTGTTATAGCATGAGCTCTACCATCTGTTGTCTAGTTCATTTATCACCAGCTAAGCTTGAAAAAAAGCCAGATGAGGAACTGAAATGATGCAAAAAGCAAATGTCCTTGGGGAAACAGTGTTTTGTATTTCCCACAGAGAGCAAGGACTTCTGTGCTTTAGAAGCACCTACAACACAAAAAGAGTAAGAAATAAGTGTTAGAACTGATCAAAACCAAAGAGAATAAAGAAAGCAAGCTGCTTCATAAAGGCTAAGTAATCGAGATCTGTAATGGCAGGCCTGCATGTGGAAAAACACCTTTTAAGTCCTCATTTAAGGTGCTTCAAATAATTGAGACTTTGTTTAAATAGCCTGCCATTAAAATCTGGTGAGGATCAACAGGAACAGCCTGTTAGGGCAGTGGTTTCTGCATTTGAAAGGGTTGGTCCTCATGTGCTGCCTATGGCCAATTTCACTTCATTTTGTATATACTGATTTTTTTGAGAGAGAGACACACGCAGGGCTGATTTCATCTGAAGGAAACCCTCGATCACTTGCCAGCTGCTTCTTTCCCTGTGGGAGAGAGGAGACCCAGGTCTCACTGGGTTACACCTGGTGCTGGGCACTGGTGTAACATCCCGTGGCAAAGCCTCTGGGATGCTGCTGCCCAGCCGGCCTCTGCTGGAGGGGCAGGGATCGTCTCCAGCAGCAGCAAGTTACTGTCTTCTCCCCCCATCCACACAGCCAGTGAGAAGAGGGAGTACAGCTCTTTCAGCCTCTCTTCTTTGTATCAGCTCCAGTCTTTGCCTCTCACCCTCCCCTTCCTACAAATGGGAAATTTGAAGACCCATCCCCAGGCACAAGATAAAGCTTTCAGACCTTATAAACAGACAAAAGCATAACAGTGGGGAACTCGCTGAAATGTTGGGTTTTTCTGTCATTTTAGAAACCATCTGAGGAAATAGCTGTATTAGAACAAAAGCAACAGCTTATAAGCTTTTGAGGAAAGACAGAAAAGGCAGAAGAGGAGGAAGTGTTATGCTCTATGTAAAAGACAACTTGAGGACATGAGCAAGAGGACAGGTCAGCTGAGTGCCTTTGGGTCAAAATCAGAGGTGTGACTGTCAAGGGAGTGCTCATAGTGGGTGTCTGCTATAGATGACCTGATAGGAAAAGAGAAACAGATGAAACCTTCTTCAGACCACTTGAAAACTAACAATGGCAGCCTTGACTGCAGTGATAAGATTGTAGAGTTTAACATCCTAAGGGGTGTGAAGAAGGTAATAGAAGAATAAAGCCCCGGAACTTCATAAGAGCAGATTTCATCTTGCTCAGGGAGCTCTTTGGAGGTATCCCAGAAGAGTCTGCCTTGGAAGACAAAGGTGTTCAGGAGTATTGGGAGACTTTCAGAGACAACCTTGTCCAAGCACAAGAGCAGTCCATCCACCTAAGCCGGAAAAGGAGCTGGCACAGCAAGAAACCAGCCTGGTTAAACAGTGAGCTACTAAGAGGACTGAGATGCAAAAAAAGGAACATAAGAGAGATGGAAAAGGGAACAGGCTCCCAAAGGAGAATATAGAAATACCGCTCAGGCACGCAGAGATGCAGAGAGGAAGGCTAAAGCCCAGCTGGAGCCCAAACTGGCAAGAGAAGTCAAGAGTAGCAAGAAAGTACTAACATACTGTATATGTTAGCAAGCAGAAGGACAAGGAAAGGTGGGTCCACTGCTGAGTTGGGTTGGTGAGTTAGTTATAAATGACAGAGGGAAACCTGAATATTTTCCTTTGTGCCTTCTTTGCCTTGACCTTCATGAGTAAGGTCAGCCTCCCATGTCTCTGTGGAAGCAATGACGAAGCTAACAATGAACTGCTGACAGTGGAAGAGGGTTGAGTTAGCTGAGGTAGGTGTTGGCTTCTCCCAGTTGCCTTCTCCTTCATGCCTGGAAATAGCTTCCATGAGGACCTGTTCCATAATTTTTCAAGGGACTCAAGTGAGGCTGACTCATCTGTAATTTCCCAAATCATCTTTTTTGCCCTTTTTGTAGATGGGTGTAACATTTGCCCTTTTCCAGTCAGCTGGGACTTCCCCTTAACTCCATGATCTGTCAAAGATGTTAAAGTGTGGCTTTGCAGTGACATTGGCCAAGCCTCTCAGCAGCCTCGGATGCATTCTGCCAAGTCCCATTGACTTGTATATGTTTGGCTTGTACAGGTGGTCCCCAACACGCCTGAGCTCCTTTGCTCTCCTTGGGAACCTTTCTAACAGTTTCCTGGGAAGCTGAAATCAAGAACAGTTTTATGTGTGATCATCTGCATATAACGTGTGGAAATCTGAGACTGCCAATAGAAACTTGGTGCAAGAGACCTGTCAACTTTGATGCAAGGAAAAGCTAGTGCAACGCCCAAGGGTCGATCAAGTGGTCAGGCAGGCTAAGGAATGAGCCAGAAAGGCTGTGGTAATCCTCAGCCAAAACAAAGAAACCATAAATGAGCTAGCCAAAAGAAGAAGAACAAAAAAAGCAGTGTTAAAACCCAGCCGATTGGACCCTCTGGCATACTCATCTACAGCACCATGGTTCCTTAATGTTATGCTGTCATTGCCTTGTTCACAAGCCAGAGAGAACTGTAATAATGTATTTTTCCCTACATTCGTGCTCATGTATGCTCACATTTTACAAAAAAACCCCACAACAAATGTTCAACAATGCAACAAGAGCACTGGAGGGCCTGACGGCAAGACCAGAGGGCTAGCAAGCCTTCCTTCAGAGATGACACTACCAGTTGGTGGCCGCAACCAGCTTTGACGCCTTGCAGAAGGCCAACCTGGACAAGCAGACTTACTGAAGTGAGAGCAATGGGAAATGCAGGTATCTGCTAGTGTCTGTCAAGGGGGACATCCTCACGGGGACCCCCTAGGGTACCAACACTGGATGACAGCAGGAGCCTTTGAAGGTACCTGCAAAAACTGTACATTGCCCATCGAGGAGTGCAGCCTCAAATGATGGGGAGAATGGCTTTGAAGGCATAACAAAGACTGACAATAACATAAATTCAGCTCAAGTAAATCATCCCATATGTGGTGAAAGTGGGAAGGAAATAAGATGGTATAAAAAAACCCTACAAGAACAGGAAAAAAGGAAGAAGAGAGAAGAATTTCTCCTGCACCATCTCCTCAGGTAAGGATACCATGTGCAATCAGCAACACCACTTAATCAGCAGCAGTTCCTCCTCCGGATTTGCGGGGAGGAATGCTGCTTTTTGATTTGCACCTTACAACATCTTGCTAACGTGGAATCAGCAATCATACATAAAGTAGTACCTTTTACCACGCAGTCGGGTTAGATAAACTGGGATATTAAGGAGCTGTTCATGCATGTTGTGTTTTCTGCTTCAACCTTCCCACTCAACAAGGTGGTTGATACTGCAGCACAAAGGCAGAGTAAACTCCTATGACAGAGGTCTGGGAGAAATCATTTATTGTATAGCAACAATTCACTCTTCATTCTGGAAATTGGGACAGCACCAGGCAAGAGGAAGAGAGGAAAAAAACATTTCACAACAGTCTTTTGGTCTGAAATGGGACTCGTTCTCATCAGCACCTGAGATCGTGTGCCCCTTGCTTCAGCAGTGACTGTGATTGCCAAAAGATTACCAGTTTGATTTTTCCAGAGATACTACTGCAACTCAGCCAAAGTAAACGTGAATTGTTGGCATTTAGCATCTTGGGGGCAGGGGGTGGGAATCCTCATAGGCCAAATGCTTCCAGGCAAAGCACTGTGGTGCCTGCATCTCCCAGTGAGTGCTGCAGAGCAGCACCTGGGCAGGCTGTGGGGACGTTGCCCTAGCATGTGCCTTTCGGGTCAAAAGTCTTCCTGGTGGACTGAAAAGGGTAACAACCATTTGGAAGGAGGTTTGGAAAACTAGCTTGTAAGGTTTGGAGTGGTTCAGCATTCCTTGCAAGAAACCTCAGACAGCTTGGTCAAATACACTTCAATTTTCCAGTGACTATTATTAAGTGACTATTAATAATATATATTACTTACTCCAGAAATAACTTCTCCACACAAGGAATTTGCAGCCATTTTACCATGTCCAGTATCATGTGCTGGCAGAAGTGAATTCTCCAATCGTTGTAGATGGCTTTTGAGGATGGTGGTGAGGGGGCCTAATTTGAATGGAGATATCTGATAAAACTAGAGCTCTATTAAATACCTGATTAGCATGAAGACATCCTTCAGCAGGGTTCTGTTTTATAATAGACACAGGGGTGTAGTTGCTCAGATAGCATCAATACAATAAAAGGAAGGGAACCTGAATAGACAAGTAGAAATTACAACATTTTAGTGATGTTACTCCCAGGTATGCTGTAAGCCTTGCAGAGTGATTTCCAATCTCTGTGTGAACACGCAGCAAAGTACACAGATTAACAGTGGTTATTGTCTATATTGATCTTTAATGCCATATTGTTTTCCGTGGGGATAAGAAGGGCTGCTCCAGTGCCCTTGAGCAAAAGACTGCTCCTCATTTTCCCACGGTTATATGCAGAATTACTGCTGCCCCTCCAGGCCTGAAGTGGCTGTGTTTCAAGAGCACCTCGTATATTCACTGTGGATAATGCATGCTCTGACTCCTCAGACTGAAAGACTTGTAAAAACGCATGCTGCGCAGGAGGAGACTTCAGGAACGAGTTGGAATGAGTGCCCAGTTCTCAGCAGTAAAGCATTACCACACCAGATCTACAAGAGCTCCTGTTCGGCTCCCCACGTGTTCGTGGATGTGCTTGTGCATTATTGCGGCACATACTAGAGAAGGGAAGCACTTTTTGTTAAAACAATTCTACATACAAAAAAATGTTACAAAAGCTAACCAGGAATGTTTTTATACTCACATTTGAAATTTTTTTTTTGTCAAAATGAGCATGGGCGTATAATAATGTATTTGATTCTCTTCATTAATTTGTATAAAATCTTTACTCAGGTAGATCTTTAAGGTTTTTATTATCATTAATTATGTGTATTACAATAGCAGCCAGAAGCCTCCAAATTAGTGCCCAATGCGTAGGGCCCCATTGTACAAACGGATGTTAAAGAACAGCCCCACCTCCAAACTGATGACAAATAAAATCATAAGGATAAAGAAGTCCCTTTGGGGCCCATGTCTAAACAGCCAGGCAGAGACCCAGGGAACGTGCAGCATGCTAGTGAGTGTGATATGGCTTCTTCACTTTTGGGTAGACTCTGGAGAAAGAAGAATTGGATCTGTTGGCGCATCACATTTCCCATAAGGGAGCGGCCACAGTGCTGAGATAATTATGACCCATTTCTTTATGCTTGCTGATGATCCTAGTTTCAATCCTTGCTCAGCAGGATCCTGTGATTCAGTGAGTGAAAAACGTGTCCTCACTGAGGACACGTTGTAAACTTCCCATTGTCTTCTCTGAAATCAGGATTTTGAGCCTGCTCTCTGGTGGCAGATACAAACCATGGGAAGAAAGAAGCTGCAGAGGTAGAAGAAGGAGGAGAAAGACCTGCAAACAGGTAGTTTACCCAGAGCCAAACACAAGAATTCAGTCCCTCCTGCCCTGTAAGTGGGACTGGTTGAACACTTTCCAGGAAAATACGACTCAAAAAATGATGATGAAGTGGGAAGATATCTGCATGACCTTGCATGAATGTGATGGTGGCTCTGTTTCCTTGTCCCTATTGCACCAATGCCTAGGGGATACAGAATTAGGCCAGAAGAGGCTAGAAAGATTAAAGGATCCAGCAGGAAAGACAAAAGAATATCACAGATAAGAGAGAGCCTCAGTGACACACCTTCAGAGAAGCAGAGGTAGCTTGGGCCATCACTGAATAAGACAGCCTACCTGCCTGGCTGAGTCTAGGCTAGGATGGTCTAGTTTTCTGAAGGCTATGCAGAGGTGAAAGGGAGGCTGGTTGTTCATGCACCACATTTGCCAGCCACCCAAGAGAGAGTCTTGCGTGTCTGTGCTGAACTTTATATGCCAGATATATAAATAATGCAGAATTGTCCTCCTGAGAGTGAAGGTGGCTAAGCCCGTCTTTTTGTTTTATGGATAAGAAGCTCATCATGACACGTGGTCACTTTGTCAGCTTTATAGGTGCTCTTCACCTGCAGAGCAGTACTATTGCAAACAGAGCAGCTACACAGTGAACCCCTTGGCTTTAAAACGCTCCCTGGAGAGGAGCTGTCCTTACCAGAGATCTTTTTTGTCAGGGCAGATGAGATCACACAAGATAAGAGATCCCTTTGCTGTCTGACAGGAAACACAGCACTGACCTTGCTGAAGGCTCAGACTGAAGATAGCCTCCTGCAGTGCTCACATGTGCAGGAGAATGTCAGAAAATTACCCCTCGTCAGGAAATCATTACAAATGTTATCTTTCCCTCTTGGGAGTTCCTTGGGTCTCTCCTCCCTTCACCTCTCTTTCCACAGTGGCTGCTGGAAGAGGCTACAGGATATAGGACCTGAACCGAAGCCAGCTGAGTAGCTGAGACTCCCTTCTAACTACAAGTACTATTATTCTTTAAATCCAACCCTTCGGTCCCATTGCTTATCAGCTCTCCCTGTGAGAGTTGGCTACACTCTGATTTCAGCTCAGACAGGCCGAGCTCTGGAAACAGCTTCATGCTACATAAGTAAAGCTCTGCTTACTAATGAAAATATCAAAGGGAATGACAAAATTGTTTGGGCAGATGAAAGAACGTGTGTTTGACCCTGACCAAATTCTCCTTCTTTGGGTAATCCCTCCCTCTCCTGTCACTCAGGAAATGTCCACAGCTGGTTACTGTAGACCCTTCCTCCACCTGCTAGCAGCTCTGTGTCTTAAACTGCAGGGCCATTATTCATGCAGCAGCGTGCCAGGCACATGTCACTGTCATCTTCAGGGGTTTGAATTCCTCTGCTGAGGTGCAATAAGGCAGAGGTGAATCAGGGTCCAAAACTATAAATGCTCTTTGCTCAGGATTAATCTGATACGCTTGTAAGGCATATCAGCTCCATTTGGTCTGTTGTCGTGCACTTGGGGCAGCGTTACACCTATTCGTACCCGCAAGTTAATGAGGGACAGACCAGGATCTTGTCTCTGGTGCTGTTTTGAGACTGGGGTGTCTGCTCCCTTGGGGAAAGATGGGAAGGGCTGACGCCACCTGCCCGATCCCCATGGGGAGGCGAAGGTCAACAGCAGCACTAGGCTCAGCGGCCGAAGTGGCCGCCACTTCCTTCCACCACCAGAGGCATAGAGGAGGCCCAAGACCCAGCAAAATGGGTGCAGCTTAGTTACAAAAAGAAAACCCCGAGATGGAGCTCAGGGGCCCCTTTCGGTGCGGTCCTCCATCATGTTGTCCCCTCTCCGGGTACGCCCCGCGTGCCCGGCCAGCAACGCTGCTCTCTTCCTCGCAAAGTCCCCAGCCCAAAGGATCTCCTCAACTCTCCTTTGCTGCTTGCTGGGGAGAGGTGCCAGGGAGCGGGGCGCAGGCGGGGAACCCGCTGCCCCACGAGGGAGAGGAGAGCGCCCTGCCACTGCTTCTGCAATGGGGACAGCACGTCCGGCTTCACGCACGCACCTCTCCCCACTGGTAACCTCCTCAGCGAGAACACCACCACCACCCGCACATGTGCCACAAGGGTCCTTTCCAGCTGTAAAATTTCCCTGGAGACACCAGGGGCAGCAACAGTCTCTGAATCTGTTGCGACACCTGGGATTTCGGCAGCCCCGCGGCAGCCCCGCACCCTCTCGTGGGCTGCCTGTCGGTGCCCCAGCCCACAGCAAGGACTCGCCTCAGTTCAACACTTTCTCCGAGAAGTGTCCCAGCTTCCCCTCCTCCTGCACGGGCTGCGAGGCCTGGCCGTGGCGGGATGGGCCCCGTTCCTGGGCCAGGGGGCCGGTGGTCCACAGCGGCCCCCCGCTCCCCGCTGCCGGGCAGGAGCCTTGCAGCTCAGCACACTTCTCCTTGTAGTGCTGGGCGTTGCCGGCAAAAGTCTCGCAGCGGCTGAGGTTTTCCTCCTGCACGGGGCTGCCCACGTTCTCCTCGCTCGGCCCCGAGGCCGTTGCCCCCTCCTGGGAGTTTTGGCTAAGGTAGACAACAATGATGTCGCCCTTGAAATTCATTACTTGTCCACTTGAGATAAAGGTGGAGTTACTGTTTCCAGTCACATTTCCTGGGGAAGGAGGGGGGAGAAAAGAAGACACACGTGATTACTATTTTCCTCTCATGAGATGGATGCTTAGCGCAGCGAACTTAACCCGCTGTGGTGGCTTTACTCTTGTTCCATTATTTTTTCCCCATGACAGGAGGATGCTCTTGTAATCAATGCCTTCCACTGGGCCTTTTCATTATTTCCATTTTTGCCTCCTCAGGACAAAGCCTGTCATCCACTGGGAGCCTGTCTGGAAGGCTTGGAAACATTTTCTCTCTCAGTTGTGCTCTGGGAAGCAAGAGAGAGCACGACCATCTCGTGTTCCTTGTGCTGTCCGATGCACAAGCTGTGTCCAAACTGCCTCTGCCCACAGTGTGTGAGGAAATGGTCATCATTTCTAATTATGACGTTGGGTTTTTGGGTCTGGTTTTGTTTGTTTGTTTGTTTGTTTGTTTGTTTTGGGGTTTTGTTGTTGTTGTTGTTGTTTGTTTTGTTTTTGGGTTTTTTGGGGTTTTTTTTTGAGTCCCAGGCATCACATTATCACATTGGGGTTTTTTCCCCTTTGGTAAACAATCAATCCTACCATGTGGGCTAGGTATCAGGCTTATTGAATAAGTGCTGAAAGACTTAATGTCAGACCATACAGTCACACACTGCCCAAATGACACGGAGCTTATACAATTATCTGCTATTGTCCTGATCCTCCATGTCGGTAAACTCCGGTACTCACCTAGTGCCCTCATGGATTTACCTGGATATAGGCTATCTCCAGCGAAGAGACAGAGTCTATATTATAGCAACCTAACGGAGTTATGGTTTCAGTCAGTCTGCCTGTGGTTAGAGATTTTTCAGTATAAATTCAATCTTTCTGCCATTCAAGGACTGGATCGCTGACTCAAGTGACAGCAGGACCAGGCTCTGGGAGTTAATAAACTTCCCTCAGAGCAGAAAGAAAATAACTGAGAACAAGCTTTCAACAACAAACTAACAAACTTGTTAAAGTTTGAAAATTAAACAAACCAAAGCAAACAAAAAAAAAAAAAAAAAAAAAACCCAACAAAAAAAAAACAGAAAACAAAAAACCCCACCCAGTCAGAAAAACCCAAAGAAAAAAAGTCTTCCTAGCCTATGAACACTCTTCCTAAGAAATGTTTTTCCTGCTGTGCTTCACTTAATCATTACTTGCAGACTGATCTGACACCTTTTAGACATTTTGTGCCTTTCCTCATTATGTTCCTCAACACTTGAGATGTTCCCATTTCCATTGCAGCTAAGCATGGCTCAGCCCAGAGAAATGCTGTTTTTCTAGCGGCCATGGGTGATGTTTGCACATCAGCAATGGACACTGGGTTCCAGCTGTGCTGAGTTAGGACCTGTGCCTGCTCGTAACCGAGTCTGGGTAGCACTTGAGTGTCTCTCTAATAGCCCCCCTCCAGCAATCCTATTTATTTTAGCTGAACCACTGCATTGCTAGCTCCTTGCTTTCTTTCCAAGTGTTGTTGATTAACATGAGGTGTCAATAAGAGTTCTCTCTGCGGGAAATTTTTCCCTGCCGGTTGCTTCCCTTGTGTTTGATTCGGTTCGGCTGTTTGCCATCAACACAACTGTTAGGCATAATGGGAGTACAAAAACAACTGTTTGCCTTTATACAGATTGCCTGTCACTTGCAACAGGTATTGTAGAAAAGTTTACCAGTGCTCAGTATGAGATCAAGAATTTAGAAATCTATGTGACAGTGGGGAGGAAAAAAAAAAACAAAGGCAGATTAACACATTTATAATGTTTAGTTGAACGTAGCTAGCAAATCTTCACTGCTTTCTGAAGACATCGTGCTGAAACAAAAGGATATTTGAGGCCCAAAAGCACAGAAAATGGATGCAAGCGCTTCCTGGACTGCACTAAGAGGCGTGCTTCCAATCTGGGAAGTATAAGGGACACCTTCAGAGGATAAGTGATGGCATCGTTCTCTGCAGCATTTCAGCCTTTTGATCTCTTCAGACTACCTGATGATATTAATTACAATGACAGATTAATTTTTGTGGTAATTATTCCCTAAGAACTGGAACAACGCAGGCGATTAATTTTCTCTGAGCCATCTAATAGCCTCTACGTGGTAAAAATGGTCTATTGCGGCTGAAGTGGGCTGGTTTGGGATCTGGAAGTGAAAAGCTCTGCAAAACCATTCCTAATTGTGAGTCACCTAAGTCTTCCTGCACTCATGCTTTATGCTTTAGCCCTACACATGACTTGAGGTGGTCATGAACCCACACTTCATGTTCTGAGTGCCTCCAGGCCTGGGGGGTTTGAAAGAGCACTTGAAACCTCACCTCAGTCTCTGGTGGTGACCCCTGGAAGTGGCACCTGTCCAGAGGTTTACTTGGGTCCTCTAGGATTATTTCACAGGAGGGACAGAGCTTGCAATTTCTGTTGTCATTTTGAGTGTTAGGGAACTAAAACCAAACTTCATGGAATTACCCGTGGGCTTTTTCTTCCCATTTCTTTCATCCACCCTCTTTTGTACTGTTCTGTCTTAGCATGACTGTATGCAAAGCCTGGTGGCTTCAGTTGCTTTGAAAAGCTTTACAGAAAGTTATTCTGTGTGCACATTTATTCCATCTGGGCATTTCACAAGGCCCAGCAAAATGACCGGTGCCGTTGCAGCTCCACGTGCAGCCCCAGCGTGGCCAGGGTGCTTCAGTGTGGAAGCTGTGGCTAAGCCCTGTCTCGCTCCTCGTGCAACCAGGTGTCGCCAGTGGGGCACGGCCATTCTGCGGCCAGAAAAAAGCCTCTGCCAGCAAGCCACGTTACCTACAGGTTAACTAACCCACACTCTCATATTGCCCACAGCTCAGTCAGTACCTGCTGGCAGTCCTGCCTGAAAAATGGCAAATTAGGAACGCTGTATCTGTGCTCAGGTTTCACCAGATGGCACTATAGCATGTACATACACGAAGGCACAGGCGCAATTAAAATCCCATATAAAGAATTGTGCTGCAGATCTAAGATGGCACTTTCTAGCACATTGCTTAAATCCAAGCTCTCCTGTTTGCCCTATTGATCCTTAATATTTTCTCTTTCTCTTCATGTCAGATTTAGAAAGAAAAGCAGTACTTCTGCAGTGCTAAATATGACTTGACTTTCAGTTGTGCCTCAGAGTCACCTTCCAACAAAAACAAAAGATAATCTGCGTTCTCTTTACTACCGCTGGATTTTGTACAGGCCAGGCAGTGAAACTGTGTCAGAATTTCAGGAAACTGAAGCAGCAGAAAGAATATCTGCTCTTAGAAGGATGAACGCTACGCACTTTCAGATTCCCACATGACATGCATGTTGAGAGGGGAAGGACCTTCAAAAGTGTTGCTTTTGGGCTTTGGCAGACTGACAAGAATGTGAAACTTTAAGGCACGACATGGTTTTAAAGAAGGGCAACTGCTTACGACTGCTGTGCATATTACAGTAATACTTAGATGTCCCAGTCAAAACTAAGGTCTCATTATGCCTGGCAGTGCGGCGACATAAATAAAAATAGAGCATCTGACTTTAAGAGATTATAATCTAAAATGACTAATAACACATGACAGGCAGATTGCAGACTTTTATACTGAAAAAAAGTCTGAGGGAGGAAGGTTTCATCCAGAAAAGACTCATAACTTCCCTTCTGCTAGTTTTGCTTCAGTGATTTTTTTTTTCCCTGCTTTCATTTGAGAATTTTGATACATTTACTCCATTAGTAAATTGCTAGTCAATTAGTAAATTGGCAACAGTGTTTCAGAGTTGTTTAGGGGACAGAGCACTTGTGTATGGAGAAACAATGTCTGTATGTAATTATTTTTAGGTGCACACTTCTATCCTAGCAAATTAAAACAAAGAGCTAAAAGCAGAAAATTGAACATAATCTCTTAGACCCAGTCGTGGCCACCAGGTTACAGCTCCAGCTGCAGTTTCACTGACCGCCATATAAACGTAACTGGACTTAAACCTAATGGCAAAAACGTGCATGCCCACTGTTGAACGGAAAATCCTCTGTCTGAGTGTTACGCATCCTTTGTTGACTCAGACTCTAGGTCCCTATACTCTCCTCCTCCTAAGTTTTCTCCAATACACACACCTGCTATCACCAAACTATTTCAGTAGCAGAATTGCCTGGCCTTTGCAGTGACAGCCAGAAGATGGGTACTGCATTGCTGGTTAGGTCAGGGCAGGACAATGGTCCCCCACAGTGCTCATCCTATTTGCAGAATTCACTACAAACCAAATGGCCGTGCTATTTCACTTTTGTCTTTCAGATTAACTTCTGACCCTCTGAATAATACTGAAATAGCACAGAGAATAATCCTGTACGACTGTGTACAGGTCAAGCCTAACGGGCTTACCAGATGCTGGAGGGAGGTCTGAAGTGCTGCTGTTTGTCCCTGAAGTGCTTCTGTTTGTGTTCTGGTACTTCATGTTGGTACTGTCCGAAGATGCATCTTCCATACTGTGATCACTTGCTAGACTGCTCTGACCAGCAGAGAGAAAATTCAAGCCACAGGTGCACTGTGCATAGGATCCAGTTTCTGGGGAGGTGGAGGCACTGTCAGCTGCAGCACAATAGGGTTTGCTCCACTTTCTGGGAGATTCCCTGTATGAAATGCCACACCTCACACAGATCTTCTCTGAGTCATAGTTTGTTGCAAAACGATCTGTGTCTTTATTGCCTGTTTCTTTCAGGCAACTGTGGGCACGCTGGCAAGATTTCTGAAGAAGCTTGTCCGTGGCAGCGTGTGGCCCGTCCGTGTTGGAGGAAGGGTGGGAGCCTTGAGAGACTGATATGTCCTCTGTGCTCTCAATCCCTGAAAAGTACTGATTTAAGCTGTCGTTCTCCCCTGCCTCCATTGGTTCTGAAAATGACGACACGGTTTTACTGGCAGTCCGACTCAGTAAAGATAAATAATCAGTGGTATTGAGATCCTTATCCATGTATTCATCTTCTGTGGGAACTGGTGGGAAATGGTCATCATCAGTCTCAGTTATCACAGAAAACTCTTGGAGGCTCCCTCCCACCTCGCAGGGTGCCGTGCCGGGGCTCCCGTTCCTGCAAGGAGCATGACCGCTGGTGCAGCATGAGTTTCCAGGGGCGGGAGAGCCAGCAGGGCCCAGGAGACACACGCCTTCAGAGGTCTGGGGGACAGCAGCATTCGTGGTGCTCATGGTAACAAATGTGTCCCTTGGGGGCTCCTGAAAGAAAGCCAAAAGAAAAACACATTTAATAAATAGATCAGCAGAAGGTTATTTTCTAGACAAAGAAGGAACAGGCAGATCTCCGTTATGCCTCAGTGTGGGGCTGCTGAGGTTGAGCAGCACTGCTATATTTGAGTGTTAGAGTGTAATTCTGTTCTGCTGTGGAACTGTGACCAGTGATGCTGGGATCAGGAGGTGTTCAGAAAAAAATCTCGTGGCCTGGGGGGCAACAACATTTAATTTTGGGAGAGGACTATTCCTAGTTCTTAAGAAGGCACTTGAGAGTTAATAGATCTAGAAGAGTCGCTGGATTCTGCTGTTTCTTATGGACCATCAATAAGACCTACCTAACTGCTTATAAGGTTTGGAACCCCCCGCCCCATATCATCTATGTGTCTGAAGGGCTGTTGATCTGTGGAGGCCTTACTGGGAGCAGAATCTTTATTATCAGTAATGACTGAAGAAGGAAACTGGGTTGATTCAGAGGGCCCAAGACAGGCTAGAAAAAAAGAAGTCACACGAGCAAGGTTGCTTTAACCTGGAAAATGTTAGGACAACAAATGCAAAGGCCCATGATGTTATGTTGCTAGTACTTGTCAAACTAAAGGTATATTTTTGGCTGCAGCTCCACAAAAAAGGCTTGGGGAATACTTCAAGGGTTCCCTTCAGTTCATGCAAGTCATGCTGTAATGATGGGTATTTGGGAACTGCTACCTTTCATTTCTAGCATCTGTTCAGATCTTCCAGGATGGAGGAGAGAGTGTAAATGCTCCCAGCCACTAATTGCTGTTGATTCACTCCTCTGTCCTGGAGGATCTGAGCAGCTGCCAATGCAGGATCTTGCATGAACACTTAAGAGACAAAAGAGGAACTGCCTGCTCAAAAAGGTGGGTTTGCTTTCTTGTTCGGGTTTTTGGGGTTTTTTTTGTTGTTGTTGTTGTTGCTGCTTCTGCTGCAGTGGAATTTGTCTTTCAATAGCTAAGCTCGACAGAGCTCCTAGACAGGGTGGTGGGAAGAGTGTGCACCTGGGACACCTCAGTCCACATCCATGGTGTGAAGCAGGCAGTGGACATGAACTTGCACCTGTGCCTCCATCTAAGTGTTTCAAGCGTGCGATCTGGGGCTGTTTCAGAGCAAAACCTCTTGGAAGGCCTTACTTTTTTCACAGCCAAATGGACAAGAGGGATTTCTGCGAGCACTAGAAGTAAGGGGTATCACTGCCAATTTCTTCATCTGATGGCTCTTTGCTTAATGCCTTGCATGTCTGGCATTCTTGGCATTGCCCTAAATCCAGATTTCTCCCCTGTGAGGACTCTGGTATGTAAAAAGGTGCAAACTCAACTAAGCTGTTCCTGCTCTTAGGATTTAGAAAGGCTCTCTCCTAGGCAGTCTCAGGTGTTCAGCAACCAGTGGGCTCATGTTTAACTTTCTCCTCATAAATATTTAATGATCACAGAGACTTTTACCACTGTTAAAATTGGCTGAAACCAGAGAGCAGGTTCAGAAGCTATTTGAGAACGGTGATTTCATACACCGCATATTTAGAGAAAACCAGACTGAAAAAGCCAAAGTTGCAAGCATTTTTTGAAGAGGTCTAAACTTCCTCTGTAGCCAAACATTAAAGTGGAGTCTGCTTCAGGAGGGGTGTTAGGAATGCCATGAGGAAGACGTAAATCAGAGAGAAAATGTTAGCATCTTTGACTTTACCTTTGTTCCTTTTATTTGGCTGCACACTTCATTAGCCCAATTCTGTAGATCTGCTGTAGGGAAAACAAAAAGATTAGCTGTAACGTATAGCAGGCACTGAAGTTAACCACAGACCTAAACAACCACAGTCATTCACAATCCGCAATATCATATTAAATGAAAACCAGCAAGACTGTTTTTACTGACTGTTCAAGTGTCCCAGTGTTGGTCTAGCTGAGGATTCATTGTAACTGGAACAGGGATATATTTCTGTGGAACAAATGTTTCCAAGCCCTTAAAATAGACCACGGTTAAACCGTGTTCCACATCAAATGGGGTTTCTTTCCTGGTCATATGTCACACCAAGCTATGACTGGCCCAATACCGACCCGCTTGCAGCTGTACAGTCTATTTCAAGAGAAGTCACATGGATGGCCCAAAGACCATTCTCAGACAGAAGTGAGGAGCCTGCAGAGATGAGGGTAAGCCACTGAAACCACGGGATGGCAGGCTCAAATACAGCATATTCCACTTCATCAGGGTGTACTTAATGGGGAAATTCACTTAATCAGAGTTATCTCCCAAGGAAAAGCTTTAAGTCCAACAGCACTTTACGGTAAAGACTGCCACTTAGTAGAGAGTTAGCAATTCTCATTTTCTGTTTATACTTTCAGGAGATTTTGTAGGGCTCAGGTCTCATGTACATTTGAAGCTTGTGCTGATTTTGTATGTCTGAAGACAGATCAGCTATGTAGCCACTGCCAGTTCCCAGCAATGACTCTGCTCCTCTGATGTTAAGTCTGCACCTTTACCATCAGTCCCCAAACAGGCAGAGCTTCTTCCCGAGCCTGCAAGTGTCAGGGGCTCTGGTTAGCAGGATTTACCACGCAAAGGCAATGAAGGACTGTCACTGCAGAGCAGCAGGGCAATAGAAATGTCAAATAAAGAGCATTCCCCCCTAACCTGCTTTGCATCGTAAATATTTGCTTTGCAAGGAGAGTCACCATTTCCTCCAGCCCATCCCAGGAATTCCAGATTTAGCATAACCCATGTTTAGTGTGGCAGAGGCAGCCTATTTCTAAAACACAGGCTGAAATGTACTTTACAAGAGAGGGTTGCTGTCCTCCCTTCCACTGCTCCCAAAACATTTCATAAATTGCTAGGGCTTGGGAAAAGAGGTGATGAAAAAACTGCATTTTCCATGTGTAGGGGGAGAAAATAAAAAATGAACAGAACAATACGGGTATGTACTAACTCCTAACTAGGGAGATCCAGGGCTTAACACATTGATGAGTAACTGTTGAAGGTATTTCTGTTGTATTCATAATATATTTAGTGGCCCACTGTTACCCAGTATGCCTTTGCTAGAGTTTTTCTATTTTTCTACTTTTACTGTTTATTCTATTTCCTTCTAGTATTTCTTCCATACCTCATCAGAACTTCAGCCTTCAGCTAAAAGCATTGCCTCCATCATGTTTCCAAATACACATCAGGCCTTTGTCTTGAAAACCATATTTTAACCTGTCCAGATGCAGGTTTCAGGGGAGGAGGGAAAGTGGGGGGAAGGAGACAGGAGGTGGTGAAAGCCCCGTAAGTCTTTCGCTGCTTCCCTTTGGCCAAGGGGCCTGCTGTGCCACGTGGTGCAGAGCAGCCGGGCTGCTATAAAAGCTGCCAGCACCAGCCCTCCTTCATCCACGCAGCGCAGTGGTGGCATCTGCCCTGAGGGCGGTCACCGCACGGTCAGGGCTGCAGGATGATACCAAACGATATGCATTATGCATAAGTGTAATACACTCCCTGCCTTGAGAAAAGGCATTTGAAGCCTGGCTTTGTGCTAGTTAAAGTATATCCATAGCGACAGATACAGGGATAGGGCAGGACTTCCAGAATAACGCCTGAGTTTCTTAACCTGGTAGTTACCCATGAAATCAGAGTACACAGAGAGCCATGCAGTTGTCACATTCATGAATATCATTATCTATCACGTACCTGTCAGCTTTTTTCCCTTATTCTTGTAGTATACAATGAAAATGACAATGCCAATCAGTGCCACAAAAAACAAGAGGACAATCAACACGTATAAGATCCTGTTTGTTCCTGCAGGATGTAAAAAAGATAGTGCCATCAACATGCAGCTCGTACTCAGCATTATGACAATCCTTGCTCATTTTACCTGCTTTTCCACAGGAGAAGGGTTTTTTTCTTTTCCTTCCTGTTTGATTTTCAGTTTCTATAATAAGGACAACAGCTCTAGCACTCATGCAGTTCTGTCTCAAGCAGCCTTACTGAAGGTACCTGGTACTGAACCATCTCTGTAAAAAACAGAGTCTTGGTGTCTCAGAGAGGTGTGATCCAGTCATGCTCCTCTGAAAGTCCCCTTGCAGGCTACCAGCAGCCCATGGGCCATGCTTGCTCTGCCTCAGGGGGCGAGGGACTTACCTCACATGGAGGCTATAGACTTCAGCTGGCAAAATTCCTCCTTTATCTCAGGTTATGAAGGATCACTGCATGCCAGACAAGCAGCCTACCCGGTACCATATCCACACTGGAGAGGGAAATGGGCAGTGGGCAAGAAGGGAGAGCTACGTTCAGCTGAGACTGTATCCACTGCTATAAAGGAAGCATGGAGGGAAGCTGCTAGCCTTTATACAGATAAAGTGTGTATGGAAATCAGCAGGCTGAAAAAATGAAAGAGCTGTAAATGTGATGGAGGTCATGGGTATAACAGCAATGCTGCTTGACGTGCAGTTTCAGTGGGAGATGTAAAGCTCTGCTTAGTAGTCAGACATGGGCCCCAGAGCCACCACCAGGCTTAAAGTAATCTTTAAAGGCGAGATTTTCCAAGAGCCCTGTCTTGGTCCACAGCTGCTCCCCCTAGAGTCACCCACAGTGGGAATGGAGCTAAGCCAGCCAAATGCATCCCTTCTCCTCCCTGGTACTTTCTAACAGATAATCTGTATGAGAACACATACCATCTTCCGATGGCTCAGGCGTCTTCCGTTCTGCACAAACTGCATCTGACTTGTCAGTCCCAGGCACTATTTCTTCCATTCCTAGAGCTGTACAGCTGAAAAAGAAGGACAAAGAGGCTAGGTTCTCAGAGAGAGCTTGTTATGGCTCCTACACTTATCCAGAGTAGTACTTTCTGTTGTAACATAACATTTGTCCTGCATTTCTCCACCCTTAAGAAACTCAGAAAGCTCCTTTACTTTCAGCTGTGTTAACTCAGCAGTTCTGTTGTTACTCCTCTCTCTTGCCCCCCCTCCCCCCAAGGAGAATTCAAGCTGCAGCGTGAGAATGCCTTTATTGCTGCACAGCCAAGAGAGATGCTCTGTGCACTCCACAGACAGCCTGAAACACCCCACTGAAAAATGCTTTCACCCAGGGATCCCTCCCTTGTGGCTGGTGTAGTCCTTTAGCAAGATACAGGGTCTTACTTGGTCCAGGATTTACACTCGTCAGTGGATGAAGCGACCTTTGAGAAGTAGCCTCTGGGACATGGTGTACACATTGTGTCCTTGTCTTGTTGCACTGTGTGTAGTAAAGGAAGAAAAACTTCATAGCTGAGTTTCTGTGAGTTCCTTTCAGGTAAGGGAAAGGTGACTATGCTCCCCATACTCCCGCTCCGCTCCCCATTAGAGCAACAATGACAGTCACACATAAGCAGAAAAAAGTATGCTAGTCTCACCTGAGCACTTATCCACATGATCAAAATGCGAAATGACCAGGAGCCATTTGCAGTTATTGTAAAATAACACACAGCTATTATATCCTTCCCCTTCTATTAACTTCCTCCTGTCAATGCTACGCCACAGACAGCGACGCTAACTGGTGTTGTCACTTCTATGAAGCCACAGTAAACAAAATGCTGTATCAGGATTTGCTAGACTGGAGAAAAAACAGCACCACTGTGCTCCAGGCCCACACAGCATTTCATCCTCCATTACTCTATTATGTGCTGCTTTTTTGGGGTTCCTTGTGCTTGGCACAGGTGTTCCCAGTGTTCATTACAACTCTGAACTTGACTGTCTCTATTTTTCCACCCATAAAACACCTGTATTTTGGTTTTGATCACACTTAGGACTAAATTAAATGTTTATAATAAATCTTTGCATTACAAGTCCTCTAAAACAAAGAATACTTGCACTACCTGAACGGCGTTAATCACTTTTAACTTGCTTATTACATTATAAAATGGCAAAGCAAAGTCATTGGACAAAAACTGATTTCAAATCTGACCTCAGCAAGAATCCCCAATGGACCACTTCTCCGAATATCGGAGCAATGCATGTTCTAGTGACTCACAGTCAGACACCTCAGTGAACATTAGAAATGCACTGAACACCTTGCAACTATCGCCATGTCCATGTGATATCTTGCAAAAGTCACTTGATCCAAGATACTATTTAAACTACAGAGGCAGAAGTCTTCAAAATGCAAATATGCCAGGAGAGTTATATGCAGTAGTAACGGTAACTCGGATACGCATCTTCTGTTGACAGTCATCCGAGAGTCTAAAGTATCCTCTCTAATGTCACAACCCACACGATGCTGGCCTCATCCTGTAGGCCTGAGCTGGACATTTCACTTCATACGTCCCCGTTCTGTATCTTACCAGGGTGCTCGACTCCAAATCCTGGAGCACATATGGTATTTCGCTGACAGCAGTCACAGTCTTCATTCCAGTGGTAGCCCATCGTACAAGCACACTGCCGCTGGAACGTGCTGTTCCCTGGGTTCACTTCTCTCAAAGCTTTCCCTGAAAGAGAAAGCAGAAGGGAGTAAAATTCTCTCTGATAAAAAGCCTCAAGTTTATGAGCCTCCTATTCTACCTATTTGCTTTGCTTGAATGCCAGATGCAAACCCATTCACGTTAGAGGAAATGTTATCTTTCAAGAAGCATGGGAGGCCCTTGATCAGCACGGGGCTCCTCACTGATTGCACTCCTGTGCAACACTTTTCCTTGTAGCTGCCTTAGAAAATAAACAGAGCCTTTGCAAGGGTGAAACAAATGCGTTAGGGGAAGTGAATGCACAGTATGGTGGACAAAAGGACAACCTTTAAGATCCAACTCACAGGAGTGAATGGCGCCAGTGACATTAATCATTAGCAGCAGCATGGAGACCATGGTCGCGGTGCTCAGCACAGCACAGAGTCTCTGCTGTCTGGGGACCTCCCTCTCCGCCACACTCTTCTGCAAGCCTAGCCTCCTGCGTTGGGTACCTGAACAAACCAACTTCCCTAGATCCACTTTCCCATCTTTGTGCTTCACTAATTTGGATTAGAAGGTTCTTCAGTATGAACAGCTCACCTTGATCACATATTTTATGTAGTAAGCATTTATCTTCTTCATTCCAGACATCCATATACTCGTTTGGCCCACATGGCTGGCACACGCTATCAGAAGTACCAGTGCATCTAGCAGACATATACTTTCCTATGAATGAGAGAAGGACAAGTAGGTCGTTCGCAAGTTGCATACGAGCTGTCTAAGGAGCTTAGGGAAAATAACAGCTTGGGCTAATGCTGCTGTACTGCCATGGACAATTATTTCTTCCTGCCACCTTTTCAGTTCCTCAGTCTGGTCCCCATTTAGTGTGGCACTGAAACATTCGTGAAGCTTATGGCCTGGGAGCAGTCCTGTCTATGTGCATGAGAATGAAGCTGCTTTCTGTCTCCCACAGTGGTTAAGTGCTATCCCAACAAAATAGCTGCTATGGCTTTTGCTGAGGTCAGCAGGACCACTCCTGCGCTAGAAGGCAGTCATAAACCTGAAATCATGCACCTGCAACAGCATGTGCCAATAGATTAGGAGAGTCACAAGAGCAAGCTGCCTTGCTGACCCTCAGAGCTGTTTCTAATGCGCTTTTCAGTTATGAAGCCGGTACAGTCCAGTGCTCACATACCTGGCTCACATTTTGTGCAGCACCGTCCAGAGTATTCATAGTGTTGTTCGCTTTCACACGGCGGAGTGATCTGTAGTGACAACTAGAGCGGAGGAGAAGGGAGAGGACATGAGAACCAATATACCTGGAGAGCTTCAGATCTACCTAGTCACAGTGTTGACAGGGAGCAGGAAAACTTTTCTTCTGTATAGCATTTTGGATAGCTAAGCAGTAAAAATTACCCAACGTTTATGACTTCAAAGGCACTTTGTAGACATGCTAAGAATACATACTTGATGCTGTACACGCAGGGACTTGTAATACAGCCAGGTGATAAATAAATAACACAAGCTTGCAATTTGTCGTGAACTTTTGGCCTGCTATATAACCTTTTCTTACAGTATTCTATTATGTGAAGTCTATGCCTTTAAAACAATTGTAAAGAAAAAAAATTGGCATAGAGATACTTCTGTAGTCTCTTCCACAGATATGACCTCAGACCAAGACCTGGGCAACTGACAGTTTTAATGTATAGCGTTAAGCAAATAAGTAAGGTGAACGATTTATACTCCTGAAAAAGAAGAAGTTCCCAGCTTCTCACTGGGATACATGATACTCCTGGCTAGCCCCAGAAAATACTGGACTTTAATTTTGCAGCTTTTTATGGCTCCGACTGTGTCCTGCAGAGATGGTCTCATGGAACTGAGGCAGCCATCCAGAGAGGTGATACAATTAAGCCAACAGCTTTTTGCTCCTCAAAAAATCAAAACAAAACCAACACAAACCACCTGAAAGTGTTACATGAGAGGGCATCTGCAAAGCAGATAGCAGTGTTGCCTCTAGCTCTTACGGGCCTTCGCACCCCCTCCCTGCTCTTGGCTGCCTCTGCACACGGTGGCCGTACCTGCAGTCCAGCACACACGGCTCCCTCGGCCGGTCTCTGGGGCATGGCTTGTGCTGGCCATCCTGGCCAGCCAAGCACCGTGCCCAGCCCCTTGCTGACCCTGCTTTGGCTGCCCGGGAGTCTGCTGGCAGTGGTCCTCCAGGCAAACTCAACACTTTACAGCCAGTTATTGATTTTGCAATAGATAAGGTGATTCAAAATCTGGCTCGCAGCAAGGAATTCTTCATTATTGGATACAGTTGTTAAAATCTTATTTACCTGGAGAAAGCTGCAATAAAACTTCTGAGGCTGGTTAAAGGGAGCTTTTGTTATCTAATAGCATATGACAGCCCTGTGCCTACAGATACTGTTTTCCATTCTTCTACTTAGCATTCTCCCCTTGTTTCCTCCAAGGCTTTACTTCTCGTCTTTCATCCTTTTCTAGTTTGAGCAATAGCAATCTCTCTAAACAGAAAATACTTTTCTCTAAACACCTTGTCCTCTTCTAATGCTGGGAAGGGTCTTGTAACTTAAAGACAACAAAAAATGTTGAAATTTTTCTTTAAAACATCACCTTCTGGCTTGGAGTTTGAGCCATGGGTTGGTGCATAACTTGTGTTTATCAAAACTGCACTAGCTATGTCTGGAACAGAGTAAGTAGCTCAAGTCAGGTACTTTTTGCAGGTTATAGCCATTCTTTTATCATGATAACAGTCCCAGGTCAAATTAAGAGTCCAGTCTTGCAAGAAATGTTCTGTTGTCTCATTGTTTCCCTGTCTCTTTCTTTGCACTCATTAGCAGTACCTTCCTCGTGATCAGATTATACGTTTTTTGGAACAAAGCTTGTGTTTTGCCTTTGTGCAGCACCTCCCAGGAGAGGCACAGGATAATGATCAGTGCTGGCAAGGCGAGAGGCAATCTAGGAAAGGGAAAGCATGGCCAGCCTGGCTGCTAACAGTAACACCGCTCAGAGGAAACTCTGAAAACACTGCTGTAATTGAAGGAGCTCGTTTTCTGTAACGCACTTTAGGTGGCACCTGCTAAAACGCTAAGCTGGCCAGCACGAGGGTGAGGCAACGTTGCAGGACCGAGCAGCAGAGAGAAGGTCTTGAGCAACTGATTCCCTATTCCCAGCCATCCGAAAAGGCAACAAAAGTGATGAGACCAGCAACAGGTCCAGTCACTCGCTTTTTGTAAGAGAATGTCCTCTTCTTCCTCGTTTGCCCCAGTTTGATAGTTCCTCTTTATAAGAAAAAACTAAAAAATTACTGAAGTGTCAAGCAAGGGCAAAGTCATCCTTTTTAAGGAAGGATATGCAAATCTGCTAAAGAGCATTCAGCTAAAGGGTCTGGAATAATTTTTGAGACTCACAACTCAGCCTGAGGAGAAGCAGCAACCCCCCGGTGCCAAGGCTAGGGAAGCAGGCTAATTGCTCAGCTACCTTTTAGAAATTGTTTCATACCTCCTCGCTTTACTGTATAAAGAGAGCTATAGTTACAGTGTACTCACAGCTGCAGCGACATAAATCTACACTATGTCAATAAGTAGTCTCTTCTGCGACCGTGTCCATCCCCTTTTCACACAAGCCAATGCATTCACAGAGCTGCAATATTCCCTCCTTTGATTTATGCTCAACGACATGAAGACAAGGCTCTCAACATCCATGTACTAACCCCCGCATAAGCCCAGCCTCCTTGTGAAGGCGAGGGATTTTGGCGTGGTGTGGACTGGCTGGGCCTGCCGAGCACAAAAGCTGCAGGGAGAGAGGACGGGAGGGGAAACAAAAGCAACCTGGGCTTTTCTTAGCGTGGGAGCTGATCCAGTGAACTTGGGACCTTTTGCTAACACAGCCCCATTGAAGTCAGGTTATCCCCCATTTAACCCTCTTGCCAGGGGAGCACGTGTGTCTCACCGCCACGTTCCCTCGGGGGCCAAGAACTACCCGTGCTGCTGGCAGCACAATGACCTGACATGTCACCATCACCAGCGCATTCCCACCACAAGTGTCCTTCTGAGACGGGGAAGTGCAATTCATTTAGCAGATGAGGAACTCGCACCCAGGGGGCCGGCTGGCTTTACGGAGGTGACAGGAAACCAGACCAAGTCTCCAAGTTTGCCCCGTAACCCCTGGAACATCCTTCCTCTCATCGGGTGCTGGCCTATGGGTCAGAGTGATCTGGATATCACTGAGCTCTTACCTAGAGAGAGAAGGGACCTCGATAAATGCAAAGGTGTCACCCTCCTCTGAAGTGATTAAATAAGACAAAAACCAGCCTGGTCATTCCTTTAATGGTCTCACTATTGGTGAAGCTGTTCATTAAACACCACCACCATGTGCAAATGAGTGCTTCAAAGAGCTCTGGGTATCCTGGGTAAATTTAATTTGTCACTTAAAAAGTGTGTGAAGCATGCAAGTTTGTACCAGTTCCTAAAAAACCAGTCAGCCTTCCCGCTTGATTAACATTACCTTGGTACAAATACACCTCACAAGGGAAGAATCCAGGGGAAAAAAGACAAACCTCGTCCGGGCTTGGTGGATCCGGTTCAGTAAAGCATGCCAACACCTGCTTACCCTTAAGCACGAGTAGCACCATTGACTTCTTTGGAAAAACAGGCATGCTCGTGTCTAAATTAGCAGGAGGACTGTGTTTTGGTGTTGAGCTGCAGGCAGCCTTTTCAGCTTCTTTTTTTTTCCTCCCTCCATTTGTTGAAAAGGACACTAAGCAAGAGTTTGCTTGTGCTTGTAGGGTCGGAGAGCTTCGATGACTCAGAGCTACAAAGCACCACTGTGTTACTCAGACCTTGAAAAAACACACACACAGGTGCTTCAGAAGGGGGAACCAGCAGCATTCAGATTCCTGTCCTCAGGCCTAAGGAAATATTTATTCTTGGTGCCGTTGAGCAATCGGATGGCAGCAGAAGCTGTGTGTCATGGATGCTAAAATTACTTTCTCGCTCAGATGAATATTCAGACAGACATTTCAGAAAAGATAGAGTTGCATGGGTCTCTTTCCTTTCAAAGAAAAAATCTGGAAGAACAAGCTCGGGGGTTTCCGCAGTCTTTTTCCCATGTCACTTCTGAACAAGAACCTGAGGCCTCAATAGGGATTGCTCATTAGCGATAATCTTAGTTTTGCAAAAATTGAAACGTAAAGGGACATGTCAAGGGGTAACTACCTTATGATGACACCTTCTTGCTCAGTGTAGTTGTTTCTGGAGAGTATTCAAGTCATCTGTCATCATTTCACTGAGCAAAGCACATTTTTTTCTCCATTTAGTATTGCAGACCCGAAGTACCTACCGGAGAGCCAACTATGGTGTGTCCTGCCTTGCACACCACTTGTTCTTTGTACTTTGGAGCCTAAGTTTATTCACACCACTTGCTTTTGAGGTCCTTAGCCTTACCTGCTGTAGAACTATAATATTTCTGTGGAATTTAGGCTTTATTTGCCTTCGTCAAGAGGACTGAGCATCGACCAACATTTCCTGATCTGAAGGAGCCCCTGCAAGCACAGCACCCTGGTATCCAGCTAGCATGGCCTCTGCAGTCATCTGCTGCTTTTTCTCCTTCAAATGGGAGCCACTCCCTCTCCTCTCACAGGTATCGATTGTGTGCCTGCAGCCCTCCAGCTTCCTACCTGATTTAGGTCAGCAGTACCGCTAAGCAAAAACCAGATTTCTTCAGGTCGTTGCCAGTTTCAGAGGCTTCCCTAAAAAATTATTTAAGAATAAAAAATACAATCTGGCTCTTGATGGGCACTGCTCCGTGGCCGGTGCTCCCAGGCACCCTACTGAGGCACATAATAGTAACACATACAGCGGACGACTCTGGAAATTTTTACAACTGTGAGTTTATAAGGGGAAAGAGGAGTCTTATGTTAAAGACTTAATCATTATCACATGGACGCTGAACGCAACAGTTCCTTTGTAGCCAGTCTTCACTGTTGATAAAAATTCAATCAAAGCAGCACACAAGTCACAGCTGTGCAATTCCAGATATTCACTTGCAGGTTTGTAATTCATCACAAAAATCTTAGATTGTGAATGAAATGCTTTTGGTGATGTCAACTTTCCAGTGACCAGTAAACCACATCACAGAACTACCACCACGTGGTAAAATATAGCCGGGAAATGGCAACAGCTAAAAACTAAATATTATTTCACTCTTAAAAATAGGTCCTTGAAACCCTGCTAGAGCCTGAATACCTAGAGAGGCCAGAAAGAACATGAGCAATAAAACTGATAAGAAAGAGGTTAAGAGAAAACTGTAACTGGCAGCCAGGGAGTGGGCAAATGGCGGTAAGAGCCCCATCCTGACCACTCCCCTTGCCCCTCTGTTTCAGTGCGCAGCAAAAACCAAACACCTGAGCAACTGGTGCTTCTCCGCCAATGGGAAGGACCATTCACCAATCTCAAACCCACCAGAGTTATTTCTAGCCGGCAGACTATGTGAAGGAGAAGTGCCGCACTGACCACTCTTGCAGCGGGGCTGTGGGGGTAAGGCAGACAGGAACCTCAGGTATATCAGATGGGAGATGACAGAGGTGATAGATGGTGGGGCTGAAACGGCTACTGACCGAACATGTGAATCAGCCAGCTTTCTTCTGTGGGCTGAAAGCTTGCCATCACGTGCACAGTGTTCGTCGTTCAGAGACAGTCATCTTCATACAACAACCAAAAGGGTAGACCTTACACTTTCATCGACTGGGCGGTCGGTTGTGTCTGCATGTTGCCTGCTTGGTCTGCACTTCGGTGCAAAACGTACCGCTTCAACCTACGTGTCCTCACTGCCACAGTAATTCAAAGACTAATAGCTACTAGGTAGAATATTCTCAAGCTGAATCAGAGAGTAGAAACCCAAAAGCCAACCAAACCAAAATATTTAACAAAAAGGCGTGACAGCAAGACAATGGTTCATAACAAGCAGAAATAAGAACTGAACTATAATGATGTTACCAAAGCTAATACCTAGATGTGCTTGTAAAAAGGCCTGCGAAGGCAAATCTCTTCTAGATTAAACAGGTGCAATAGTACCTCTCCATAGGAAAGCTTAGCAGTCTCACCACTCCGGGTAGAGTCTCAATGACTCGCCGTGAATAACTCTACACCCATTCATGCTTTATTAAAATAATAATAATAATAAAGGCACTAAAGACAAAATCATTTATGGGGAGCATGCTCCTCTTCCATTTTAGTTCAGCAGATTATTTTTCCATGCTTCGTGAACTGAAGGTGAGTCTTAATGAAGAAATGACCAGGAGAGATTTCTTGGGCTGGGCTATTTCTGGACTCCAGAGTTCAATGGGGACTTTGTATGCTTAAAAATCTGTATGTTTATGTACCCTTTCCTCCCATCATGCCCCCAGAGTGGAGCATAACATATTAATCTCTTATGGTGCGAGGCGAGAGCCTGCAATCATAACTGAGCTGCAGGGGAGAACAAGAAAGCTTGTAGAGAAGAGAGGAAGCATGCTTTCACCACCTGACGCCCTGCTTTGGTTTCCTTCGCCTGGATTTTAGCATCCCATGGGAACAAATGCTGAATATTCTGCAGGCAGAGATACGAAGGGTAGTGGTAGGGTTGTAGCCCTTACTTTGGACGATGGCCCCGTAGAGGGGATGCATGTAACACCCACAGACCGTTCTGCCTTGGTGTGAGTTATAGTAAGAATTGCATGCTCGGATCTGCACCTTCTCCATCATGAAGGAATTGCTGCCTTTATTAAAGGGCTCAGGACTGGGCTGAGAATTGGTTCATTTACTCCTTAGGTGTCACCACAAGGAAGCAGCTGTGCCGAGGACCGTGGGACAGTCAAGTCGGTGGAAATATTCCTCCCTGATTTGAACAGGCTTTGGCTTGTTTCCATAAGCAGCCTGTTTTACTACATGTGGTATTGCAGGGAAGAATTTTTTTTCCTGTGAGAGCAGATTCAAGGAATCATCTCGTGGTTCTTGCTACCGAACAATGAAAAGTTACTGAAGAACATAATGTTCGTAAGGCAAAACTATTTGCTGTGGCAAAATAACATGCTCAAAATAGATTCCCTTGTGTGCTACATAAGCAATTTTTAGGACTTTATATTAACCTAGTAGCACATTTTTCCCTATCTGTATTCCAGATTAATGGGTTGTCTAAGAAAATTTCACAGTATTTTTTTTTTTCCATATGAGATTTTTTTCCTTTCCCTCCACTTTGACCACTGACTAAATATATTCTGCACCCATCTGCAGTCACAAATGTTGTTCTTTGTCATTCTTGAACAGATCCTATATACTTTTTTTTTCTTTTGGAGTAGCCACAAAGTGGTGAGGGTGAATGACCTCATTTTTTTTTTTTTTCCCCTTCTTGGCTAGTTGGCTCTTGCAGGGTGGATTAAACCAGCCAGCTTGGCTCTTTTACCGAACACAGCCTTTCCTGGTCTCTTTTATCTAGATTTTAAGAGGGGAGCAGCCAGTGGGTTCTGCAGAGCTGAGAGGCGGCTCCGGGTCTCAGCTCTCTGCCTGCCTCCTGTGCTGCCATCCTCCACTGCAGCCCCTGCCCCAGCCTCTCCGTCAGGGGCATCACAGGGAAGAGGCAAAGAGCCAACACGAATGCATTTGGCCAAATGGCATGGGAACATGCCTCCAACCGTGGGGACACTGGTGGGGTCATGGGCAGAAGAGGACCTAGAGAATAAGGGTGAGCGTTGGATGCTGCAGCCTGCATGATGGCAGCTGGCTGGGGGGACACATTTGCTCCCTTCCCAGGCCCACACAGGCAGACCTCCCTGTGATTTCAGTGGGAAACAGACGGGGCTCTATCCTGCGGTGATTAATGACTCTGGCTTTGTTTGCAGCCACGACATCCTAAGCGCTGTACAAACACCAAAGACAGCCAAGCCCTTGGCGCGCAGAACTCACACCCTGAAAAGGCAAGCAAAAGAGGTAACCAAGGGAAGCACTGCAAAGAGCAGCTGAGGTGCCTGTGTAGGTATAGGACAAAAACCAGGACATCCTGGAGCGCCGGGTGTAAGTCAGCATTGCTCCTCTGCTGCGATGCTGAGCCCTTTGCAATCATATTTGTGACGCGGTGCCTTGCCTTCTGCGGTGACACACGACCGAAAAAAAAAAAAAAAGAAAAAGAATCAGGAAACTTGCATTTCCCCAGAGCTGAAGCGTCACACCAAACCCTGCCGCGGAGCAGACACAACCCTGGGTGTCAGCGCAACCTGCAGAGCAGGACTCTCCTGCAGCCCACCCTGCAAAACTTTCAGCCATTGCTGCTCGTGGAGATCCAGCAACAGTCTTCTACTACACGAACTTTGGACCATTTTCAAAGAAGAGTAAGTCATAAAAAGGGACAAGTTCTTGCAGGCAGGCTATTGTGTTGTACAGACTAAGGCCTACCCAAGTCCATAGTGCAACCTGGTTAAACAGCACTTAATTTTTATATCGCATCTATAACACACAAATATTTGCCTTTGTGTTTTCTATCAGTAATAACGAACCACTCTCAGAGCAGCTGCTTCTCCATGCAGGCAACGCCAACCAATGAGCACTTAAGCCAGAGGGTGAGCAGCTGCAGCAGAAGCCAGCGCTGCCTGGCAAGTTGAGTTTCCATTGAAAGGAAGGGGCAGCCTATGCAAGAAATACGGTTGCAGCTGAGGACGTGATGAACCAGCCATATCCATTTCCCACTTTTCCCCACTGCCCGCCTCCAGTAAGCTAAACCAGCATCTGAAGCAACTGCCCCCTCCAAGCATTCAGCAGCCTTTGCACTGCAGAGCAGCCCCTTGCAGCACGGGGCGCGGGATGGAAGGAGGTCTGGACTCTGCAGTCACGGCACGTGGTGGTAGGAACCCTCCTGGCTCTGGTCACCGCAAACACCTCTGGGAGACCTGGTCATACAGAGAGGAAGCTGGCAGGGAGGAGCAGCAGGAGGACAGCCTTGCGACAGGGGTTACCTTTTTGTTGTGTCTACACGTGCATCTAGTGCAGCAGGGTCTTCCACCTCTTGAACTCCAAGGGACAGATGGATAAGCATTGCAAAGTGACTCAGATATGATTCCTCTACCAGCGTTAAGGTATAAGTGCCAGAGGGCACCACTTTTTTTCTGTGTTGTAGTTATGCACGCGTCCCTTTTACCGTCTGCACTGGTTCTTGCAGAGCAATCAAATTACCTCCCACTTCTCTGCGCTTGCGGGTGCTTGGGATGACAGTAACAGGCAAGAGAAACAGATCCTTATAGCCACAGTTAATCTCTCTGCTTGGCCTACATTTTTCTTCTCTTCTGGCACAGTAGGAAGGAAGCCCTGTGCCATAAGTGACATTGGTCAATACCCTTGGGATGGCTGATAAGCTTTGAATTCTACTAACTTGTGAAATGTGGTGAAGGTTTGTTTTGGTCCCATTTGTGGGAAAAAAGAAATTACATCTGGAAAATGATACTTAACATGAAAAGAGAAGCAGCAGAAGTTTCTTAAATTGTGGATTGGTTCAGTTTTATATGCATTATATTCCTTTTATATGAGGTGCTGTAAGATTTTTCACATGTTCTGGGGGGGAAGCTGCAAAGCAATGAAAAACTTTCCAGTTTCCCTTGCAGGAACCATTCCTGCAAGGGCATTTTGACAAGTGAACTAATGGAATTACAGTAACTTTGAAACCCATGCTGTTAACAACAGAATAAATCCAAGAGTTTAGGTTAGATATTGTAGAAATTTTGCTTTACTGAGTGATTCCTTTGGCCCTGTTCAGAGCAGGAATACTGGATGATGAAAACCCATGATATAACACAGCATGGACATTTTTATGCTCTTTTTTCCCCTCTCATCATAAAGACTGTGTATTTTAGGAAGTTAAAAGATAGTCTATATTTTGGCCAAAATTTGTCTGTATTACAAAATTCCAGATACTTGCAGTGAGTAAACTTTCCCTATAAAGTAAATATTACAGAGTAGCGGAAGAACCCATCCCATTGCCACACAAGGGAAGAAGAGTCCTTCGTGTTAAACCAGGCAACTGGTTTATTGCATATTTGCGAATGCACATTCTTACAGGCTTTAACTCCCATCTGATAGAAACATTGATGCTCTTCACCAGTGTTAAGCAAGGAGAGGGATGTGACTATTCTCTACAAAGAAGCTGAGCAGGTCATGCCTCAGAAAGCAAAATACCGTGTCCTCTGAGAGGCGCCCATGAAGAATCACTTGGAAAGATCATCTTGTGGCTGAAGCACAAGACGAGGAGGACCAACCTCTGCTCCCAGCAGTTCTGCTCCATGCTCAGTGTATGACCTAGACCAAGTCACGAATTCTCTGTTCCTGTTTCCTCTTTGGTGAATATGATGTTGATGATCATATCTATTCTCAGCAGAATGATGAGTACTCATTAACTTACATTTCCAAGTGTTTCTCATTCTTTGCAGGAAATACATTGCAAATATCACTGCCCTACCACTACACCACTGTATTATTGACTCTAAACTAACACAAGTGCATCATACAAACTTCAGGCCTACCACACTTATTCTCACAATTTGTTCCATCAGAAAACAGCACTCTTACAAGAAACCACTGTTCAAATCAGTCAAGCAAAGGAGAACCTGAAAGGCTGGCTGGGAGCAGCATCTCTCCACACTTGCCTTGCAGGTCCTGCTCATGGTTGCAGACGGAGCATTAGATTAACTGGCTTTTTGACAAAGCATAGCTTCTCCTATGTATGCTTACACTACAGCTTTCCTGGAACCTCCTACTATTTTGTACTGCTAATTGTCCAAGGCATTGGCTATGGAAAATTGCACCCTCTGCAACCACTTACAGACTCAGAATTAAGGCACATGTTGAACGCAGTGGAAAGACTTTACACATCAGCCCCAAATAAATACAAGTTCCCTGTTTTGCATCCTCTGAAAGGCTATGAATTGAGAGGTGAGAAATAATGAGGAGCTCCTCCTGGCTCCTACATCAGAGTAGCTGAAACATGCTGGGAGCTATAGCATGGAAACCTGAATTTCCAAGGTTTGGTCAAGAGTTGAGCAGGTTCTGGGCGATGAGGAGATTCCAAAGGGAACAACTGCCCCAAACCCAAACAGCTCCAGAAAGAAGCAAATATGTCATGGTTAGTGACGTGGAGCAAAGGCACAAAGAACATCATGCTGCATTGATCAGTCCTGAACACCAGGGTAGAAAAAAAAAAAAACAAGCAAAAAACCACCAAAAAAACCCCCCGACAGATGCCCAGGATACTGAGGAACGGGACAAAACACCTGAAAGCTATGATGTAAAAATCACTTTTGAAATATGCAGGCTTATTCATATACATATGGAAGACACCTGGAAAGCAGCAATTTAAGAGAAGCCTAAGGAGCGGGGTGGACAGAACAAAACATATGTTTTAGAGAGGAAAAGAAGCCTGTGTGGTTTTAGGCAACATATTTAGGACCAGGGACCCAGAGGAAAGGCTCTCAGGACTATGCGGTCAGACATTAAATTGTAAGCTGTAGACAGCAGAGGGTTTTTTCTTCTGTTTTTTTTTATCTTTTTTTTTTCTTGAAGCTGCACCTTGCTCTCAGGGAACCCAGGGGTAATGGCCCAGTTATAGCACTAAGTTGAGGGAAGCACTTCAAATGACACAACTAATCAAGAATAATGAGACACATAGAAATACTAGAAGTTCAAATGAAAGAAATCCAAATGGTAGCACGCTGCCAAACATTGATTAATGGAGGAAATAAAGCGGCTGTATAGCATGGGATTTGCAAACAGCCTGCCAGTCTAGAAGGGTCTAAATAACCTGCAGGGAGAGGAATAACTTTTAAGCTGTATAACTAGAAAAAGCAAAGCAAGATTCTGCAAATTTAAACCACTGGAGGAAACCCAATGTATGCCATTCACAAGGCTTAGCAAGAGCTGTCTGTAGAAAATGGTCTTTCTGAAAACAGGGGAAGACCAGCAATGATCCCAACTGTAAAACATGCTGACCATTAGCCACCTGGCGTTGCACGAAGCTGCAAAAAAAGCACGCTCTTTTTGCAAACAACCACAGAGCCAAACCTCGCTCAGATCTTGCCCCTTGAGAGAAAGGGGCTGCCCTTTTGGGGCAGCTGACCTGGGACTGGGGTTTGGCTCCCAGCTCTGTCATGAGCGGCACGTGAACCTCCAAGCCAGTCACGTAGCCGGTCTGGGCCTCAGTCTTCCACCTGTGGACCTGGGGTCACAACGCCGCCCCACCTCCCGGGGCCGCCCAGGTGTTGCCTACGTTCGGGATGGCAGGGTGGCCAGAGCGCAAGGGGGACTGCACCCCTCCGGCGGAGGCTGAAAAGCTGTAGCTGGGCCGCGAAGACCATACGCACTCGTCCCACGTCTGAAGGACAAGTGTGCTCATGCTCTCTTAAATAAATCTGTTTGGTAGGGTGGAGTCTGCCTTATTTTTACTCTACATGCAAATTATATCCCTCAACAACCTCGCTGCAAATATTTTCTGGTTTCTCACACCCTGCCCTGGGCAGGAGCAGACTGTTTTCCCTGCAGATCCTCTGGCTTCCTTTGGAGCTTTGGGTTGGGGCTCTTTTGATTTTAAAGAGGCGAGAGAAGCTTGTGAGACAGAGCGAGCTGCAGAGAAAAAACAAAACCAAAACCCAAACAATCAGAGGGGAAAAAAAAGGCAGGCGAAGCTGCTCTGCTAAACCCCGCTCTGCGAGTGCCGGCGGTGCAAGATATTACGGGCTCCAACTTCGCCACCTCCTCCAAGCAACAGGCGACGAAACAAACCTCCCCGGGTGAGATGTGACACTCACCTTCCCCCTCCTCCGGCTCAGCCCTGGCAGCGCAGTCTTACCTGTTTGCCAGCGGCAGCGAGGCAAAGGAGAAGGAGCCAGCAGCCTGACGGGACGGGCATGTCTGGGTGTCCGTCTCTGCCTCCTCCTGTGGCTCCTTTTCCTGCCACCGAAGAGAAACTAGATCCTTCCAGCCAAGCCCCCGCGCCCCGGCAGCAAAGCGAGGCACATTTGAGCTAGCTACTTCTCTTTCTTCCTTTCCTTCCTCTCAGCTACACAGGGGGAGAAGAGAGAAGAAGAAGAAGAAGAGGAGAAAAAAAAAAAAAAAGCGCCTGGCTGTAGTTCCCACAGCATTTCCTCAGACTTGACATGCAGGGCTTTTTTTTTTTCCCCTCTTCTTGTCCCTCCCTTTCCTTTCTCCACCCCCTTTTACAAGAAGTTTAGTCACCATGCCCACGTCCCTCCTCCTGCCGATGGGGACTGCTTTCCCAGTCCTTCTCACGGCAGGGCCATACATCCACCTGCCTCCCACCCTCTGCGCCCTCCCTTCCCAGCACCTTCCCTTGCCGTGCATCTGCCCCCTTATCGCCTTCTCCTCCTCGCCACTTTTGGATATTGCCTTACGCTGTCAAGAGGACATCTTAGGCCTCGGCCGTGCCTTGGATGGCCTCCCACCTCCCACTCTGATCTGCCCTGGCACAACCGCCCTCCTGCTGGCACCTGCCCCTGGCACTGAGGAAAGCCTCTTGTCCCGTCCCATCCCATCCCACCCCATCCCCTGTCCCATCTCTGCTCCCACAAAACAGCCCTGCGGGTGTCAGCCTCGGCATTTGGTGCACCTCAAGGTACCCCCAAGTACTTTGCTTTAGGCTGACAGCAGGAGCTGGCAAGTGGGATTGCTGCCAAGGGAAAGAAAAGTGGAAGATGTGCTTCAGGAGCTCTCCTAAAACAACCCACGTCATGCACGGGGTCAGTCCCTGGCACTTGGCTTGGGACAACGAGTGCAAAGTGGCCTCCTGCCCCACCAAAACAACACAGGCATTGCCACCACCGCCACCCCAGCAGCAACCGCCTCGCCTGGCAAAAGAGCGGCTGCAGCTGGTGGCACGCCGTCCAAACCCGGGCAGAGCTCGCGACACCCCTTGACTTGCGAAGGGCGCAGGACTCCTCGGCGGTGGGGCAGGACAGGGCAGCACTGCACGGCAGCACCGATTTATTGGGACTGAGGATCTGGCAGAGCCGACCGTGTCGTTACAACACCTTCCCTGCCTCCCCATGCTCACAGGCCACTGTGAAATAAGCCGGGAGCATGCTTCTGACTTGAGCGAATAAGGAAGTTGTTCTTTCATTTGTGTACTTAGATTTAACCCTTGACCAGGAAAAAGTTATTTATAAGTTGTTCTATGTTTGCAAATAAATAAATAAATTCAAACACAAAAGATGAAGAGGATATATATAAAAAAACCCCTCTTTACCCGTGCTGCTGTGGTCTGATTTCTGCTCAGAGGAGCAATCCTCAGAGCCAGGGAGCACGCAGGACAGCAACGGCTGCCAGGTTTCTGTCTTGTAGCTAGCGTGGAAGGCCTGCCTGCATGGCAAAACAAAGCTAGGACCTTCACTTCATCTCTGCATAGTTTCCAGAGGCCATAAAGCCAGACCTTTTTAATCTTCCTAAAGTTCCTTTCAACACTTAACACCCTCAATGTCCTGTGCAAGCGCTGGGCCATGCCTGATCTGTGCTCAGGCAGGTCTCAGCGCCCACGTTCCCCTGCCTGGTCTCCACCACGGCGTGGCTGTTTAGGCACTGGTAGCTCCTATGTGGGTTTGATGCTCCACAATGGGATATGGGGCAAAACGGCACTGCACGACGTGCCTGGCTTAGGGCCCGTGGGTGGTCCTGCTGCTCATTCACCTCGAGAAGAGCTAGGGCAAGGGACACGCTGATGGGTTTTTGCAAGCCACAGAGCTTGAAAGTACAGCGTCGGAGCCCTGTTGACCTGCCAGAGGAGTCGGGGTCTCACCACACTTGGGCTGGACAGGCTACAGCTCTAGTACTGAACAGAAATTGAGTTGGGGGTGAGGGATGGCCGCGGCACCCAGCTTGTCCGGTAGGCAACATATGCAAAGCTGACTTCACTGGGGGCTTTGCAAGGTAAGGCATGAGGCGTGGGTAACGTACATGCCCAGCTGCTGGCAGCGGTGCTACTCCTATTCCCCGTCGGTCGGAGCCTGGTGAAGCGGCGGGGCCGTGCCGCGTCAAGATCCTTCTGCCAGAGCCACGTCCACCCACCGCCAAAAACTCACAGCCCTGTACCAGCCGGGGTGTTTTAAAATGTTCGTATTTAAGGTACAAGGAAATGTTTCTTTTTAAACAGAACAGTCTGTTAAGTCTCTTCCCCTTTTCACATTTAGCACAATACCAAGCCTATAGGCTGTGTTTATTTACCAGCTGCTCATTCTAACCACAGATTTAGAGGAGCAAACTCACTGTCCTGAGCAGTTAGGCATGTTATCAGCTCACTCTGAAGGTGTTGAGTAAAGGCTTTGAAGGCATTTGAGTAAAGCCAAGCTCTGTTCAGCTCAGAGGAGCTCCAGATAGTTCAGTATCGCATGTCAGTGCGATCACTTTTGCGTTCTCACCCCTGATCCTGCCTGAAGTATTTCTTGTTCAGGCTGAAGTTTCTCATTTTCTACCACTATGTGAAAACAGCCTCTTTTTGAAAGCTCAGACATTTTCCTCCAAGTTAAATTTGATGTTTCTGAGCCAAAACCCGCAGAAGCCACTACTGGGTGCTTTATAGTCTTAATTATGCATTGCAGTGGATCGTTAGAAACTGAAATGTGAATGCTCGAAAATATGAACTAGGGAATGTATAGGAGAAAGTGCTGTCAATGCTCTCACATTTGTCGCATATATCATTCTATGCAGCACAAGTAAAAACTAAAAATTTACACAAGTGGTTTCTCATCCTTTTCTTTTATAGAAGACTTTTTTTTTTCTATTATAGAACACTAGTTTTTCAGCTACCTTTGTGAAGCACGTATTTTGAATAAAACCAAAATGCTTGAAATCTGAAAGTTTCAAACTTACGGTGGCGTTCAGGTGCCTCGTGTTTCTGTTCGCCACTGTGACACGCAAGCTCAAACTGGACCGGCCTTCGGGATGCTCTTTCTAAAGAAGAGAGATGGAAAACCACGTGCAGCCTTAGAGGTGTGACAGAATCGAAACAGTCCCCTGGATAATATCAGGATCACTTCCTTGGTGAAGCCTGCCATGGAAAACAAACCATGAGCATGGCTGACTGCTTAGCAGGGCTGCTGTCAGTACAGATGTCTGACCTCCTTCCTAAAGAGAGAAAAGTGGAAATTACATACTATATAATATTTTATAAGAACTACAGCATTAAATGTAATACTGCAAGTCTTGTAACTGAAAATGAAACCACTTCAGCGTCAGTGTAAAAATGCCTCTTTTCCAGGAGCTTGGATAAACAGTGACTAATTCCCAGGCAATCCCTGAATTTGACTCCAGTCTTTCCAAAACTTTCAACCCGAAAAGCAAAGATAAGGAACGGTTTGGTGGATACACCAGTCGACGGGGCATCTGAACGGCACCTGTAGGCTCATGTTCACATCCCCAGCTATTCCTTCGCTTTATCTCCCCTGCCCCTTACCTGCACAAAGGCCCCAGCCCCTCGTCATGCCCCATTTCCCCAGGAGGGAGAAGTAGGAGGCTGCGTGTTAAAGCCTGGGTCTTTGAAACGACGCAAAAGAAACCTGCGCAGAGAAGCAAAACTGAAAGGCACATGGTTGCACCCCAGGATGCCTCTTCACACCACGCAGGAAGGCTGTGAAGGTGCTTCCATTCTCCTGCCTCTCGCATCCTGTCGAGGGACAGGGGATGAGATGAAGGGTTTTGTTGGATCTCGGTCAACATTCTTCTTCCACTAGATGTCATAAAGGTTGGTTGGGGTTTTGGACTTTGAACTAAATACAGGCTTTGTAAATACGAGCACCTGCCTCTCAGCATTTAAGCAAGAAACCCAGCACGTGTGCAAAGTCAGAGCTCTAGGAAAGAGTCCCCTAAATCAGGGGGATGCCTTGGGGGGCAGGTGGGTCACAGGGCAGCTTCTGGAGTACCAGCAACCCATGCACAGAGTCCGTCATGGGGCCAGGGAGAGAGGCTGCCACCCACCACAGGGAGAGGGCCCTACTATATGATCCAATATGTGGAGCTTTCTACACTGGGCTAAAGAAAAAAAAGGTAGAAAAATATCTGCACGCTTTTAGCACGGGGGCTCTAATTTCATTTGAGGTCTCTAGCTATTAAAATAAATCCATTTAAAAAAAATCTATTACAAAAAAAAAAAAAAAAAAAAAACATACACAAAACCATGCCATCAACTTGAAACTGCTTTCTTCCTGTGAAATGCAAGTTTCCGTATCAGACTATTGTCCAATCTCCTTAAGATTTTCAAACGCACAAATATTTTTCATGACAGAACCTCCTTAGTCACACTGGTCTGGTTTACACCACACACCTTTTACAATCCCACAAAAATGTACCAGTGCTGAATGCCTGTCAAAACCCTGAAGTTTGCAGCATTCAACAGAAAAAAGCTCACAGAAACCAGCCACCCCTAATGTGTCGAATATTTGAAGTACGTGAACTGATAGGTTATCACCAACCACTGTGGCAATAACAGCACCTGCATATTTCTGGAAGGAAACACAAAGGCGTGGTGACTTTTTAACTTGGAATATTTGTCCATGCTTATAAGAGATACCAACCTGATGACCTCCAAAGGCTTAAGTCACTTAAGTCAATATTCATCCTTAGGACAAAAGCAATACTAGCACAAACTGGGGAGCTTGCGCTGCCCAGGATACACCTCAAGCCCTGTCCTGCCCGGAGATGAGTCTTTAAAGCTGGCAAACACCCATCAACCCCTCAGCAGCAGGACTGAGACCTTACCTCCTTTGAACCACTGTGCAACACCTCATTACTAGTACCACAGAGCCACACTGTCATTTTATTTAACAGCACACTTAACGATCTTGAACTACTTTGAAAACTTACCAGAATATTGAGATGACTCATACTTAAATCAACAGAGTGCATTCATCCCTCAGCAAAGGATCAAATCTAAATTAAACCTTATTGCCTATTAAACACTACAGCTGCTTCTTCCCTGTCCCCACTTCGCCAATCCCCTTGCAGCATATTTAAAGGGAAGGTGCAACACGCCTGGCAGAATGACACACAAGATCCTACAAGGAACACACTTTGCTACAGCTGCTCTAACTTCAGCAGGACTCCACGGTGCTGCCTACACCTCAGCTGCAACTGAGGCTGAAGAGGTTTCTCAGGTTTTGGGGAATGGGAAAAATCTCCATTAAAATGGAGGGCAAAGAGCAGCAGCACAAGACCACAATCACAGTAATTTTGGGAATGGCAATGTTTAAACACACTGTAAACAGCCCGATTTGTATGCACACAGTATTTAAATGGTAGAATAAAAAGGTGGGATAGAAAAGTTGGAGATCAGGATACAGACCAGCCTGAAATACAGTGAACAAGGGATGCGGTGAGGAGCATGTGCAATACCGGTTCTGGGAAAGGAATCAGAAGTTTCTAGGAAATAGAAATCTTCAGTCTAAGGAAGTCTTTCACTACATTGGAAGTTCAAGCTCAGCATGTACTGCAGATGCCTCCAAAGATACAGGCTGTTTCCTACGGACTTGCCTGTTACAGACTCTACAATCAGAACCATCTTTTCTTACAGCTTACGTATAAAGCATGAAACCTGACCAGCATTAAACCTAAAGGCAGAACACTTTAGAAACAGCTTCTCTGGAAAATGATGACTCATTCACGGTTAATCATCAAGATTAGTTAACACAGGATTTACTAGCACACAATACTAACATCCAGGACCTGATTAGCCTACTTATTCAACAACAGCACTCCTCCAAGCCTTCGTTATCCAGTTTTGTATTCTAAAACAAATTAGCTACATATCTGAATGTGTTTTCTAGCCAAGTTAGCCAAATGCATTCAGTAGACCACTAAACCAGTTTCCTTGAAGTCTTGTTGCCTGGCACCATACTGCAATCCTGTACTTCATCAGCATTTACATCTGATGCAAGAAATTCTGTGATTCTACCTAGGATCAATGCCATGCCCATCAGCTTGCTGCATCAGCTCCTCCATGAAACTTTGCTGGTATTTCGTGGTTTACTTAAATTATCAACATCACTAAGTTTTACATGGGAAATTACTTAAAACATTTTGAGTACATGATACCCACCTTCAGAAAGTGCACTAAAACAAAGAGCCACTTACTCCTGGAACAGAAAAATACCATTAGCACTACCACAGCAGAGAGAACAGAAATATTCCACACTTCTGCTTTTTCTGCACCATTTTGAATCATCTTATCCATATGTGGCAATGAATTCCCACAATATATTACAAAAACTCCTCCTTGTTCTTCATAACAGATTTTTTAATGGATAATTTTTATCTTTCCCCTCTTAACATTTTAATACGCAAACATCAGCTTCCTCAGTTTCTCTAGTCCTGAATCCATTCAAATACTGCTTTTAGTTCTCCTAGCCAACATATACTTTTACGTACAGAAATATACAGCATTTTTTCTCTTCTTGGTGCAAAAGGGGAGTGAGAAAAGACTGACAGAAGAAGAATGTGCAGCTTTTCTTAAGGAGCTCCCTTTATTCACCTTGATTAGCAAACAGGAAGAGCAATTTGCCTCATTTATAGTTTTAGAAAACAATCTCTCTCAGAACAAAATATATGCATAATATCAGTCAGCCTTATGTTTAATCTACAGAAAACATATTTAGATCATGAACACGCATTCAGGCAGCCATATACCTTCAGCCCACTCAGCATCTTTGCTTAAGAGCACAAGAGTCAATCCTTTAAAGATACCAAGATTCTGAAATTTCACTAGAGGAGCATGAGACCTTCAGCATATCCCCTATTTAAAGCCAACAAGTTGTAGAAGTTCAGGCAGAGCTAATAAAGCCAACATTTTGGTTTTTTACAGAATCCTTATGTAGGCAAAGTCATAAGCAATTGAAGATAACCCTTTGGGGATGAATTGCTTTCATGTTGGATATCCAACTGTCTTCTTTTAATGAAGCATTTTCTCCCAAAAGGTTCACTTCACTTCTTTTGTATAATAACAGAAAGAAAAAAAAAAATAATTTAAAAGTATTCTGGGAATTCTTTTCTTTAAAAGAATTCTCTCTTTTCTTTCCCAATCCTGAATGCTACAGTGCCATAGCCAGGAGGAAAAAGAAGAAAAAAAAACCACGGCAAACATCCCCAAAACCCACACAGAACAAATTCTTGCAATCTTCTTGAAAAATCTGTCAATATCTGGTAAACTAATAAACATTTTAAAAACCTCCTGTAACCAACATATACTAACAGCGACTTGAAATTTAGGGGACAAAACTCCTGAAGACAACCTGCATAAGGTGTGTTGCCTCCACAGAATTCTTTTTCACCTCAGTAGTTAGCGTGCTGGTAACTCAAATTTCACCTTGGATCAACTGGTATGAAGGGCAATGCTGACCAGCAAAAGCTAAACTTTGCAAGGGGTTGGAAAGACTGGACCTAGCTGGGCAAAGATGGTACATTTATACTAACAAACTGAAGAGTCTCATCCCACAGTCATCCACAGTTAAATGATGTCACAGGTTTTTGGCTTGTGCCGACTAGCAGGTTTCCAAACACTGGCTGAAGTTCAGTGTGGGCTAGGTAGGAGCTGCTCTCACAGGCTGGCACCCTGCTTTGGAAAGTAGAAGTTTAACCATAAAGAAGTCACTTTGGTCTCATGACTACAGAGCTACCTCTGGCACAGCAACTACTGGCACAGCCACAGAAGAGGCTGGGGGTGTCTCTGTGTGAGTGTGGCACAGGAGAGGAGAAGACCCTGCATGAAAACGGCAATAAAGCCACGTGACTAGAAGCCAGAGTAAAACAGACACATAGAGGTAGGAAATTTCGCAAGTTCAGTCTACCATCTGCTATGGAAAAAAAGTTAAGACTGAAGAATTTCTGTGCATTAGACCTCTCTCCTGTAACAGCTGTTTTAATGCGATAATCTTTTTCGAAGAAGACTAGAAGTAACAAGACAAGGCAGGTATACAAAACTTTTTATTGACAACAGAACAATAGAGAGGAACGTCACCACTTCCCATTCCTCAGGAATGTCTCCATTTCACAGTCAGTCTGCTAAGAGTATACTTTCATGGTAACAAGCAACACGAAGGCATGGAGCTGTCTGTAATCTCAAGAAAAATGTTTCATCAGTGCAGTGTAAAGGGACTGACAGTGTGCAAGTGTGCAGCAGGCCCTGTCACAACACAAACATGTCAGGCAACTGTATATGCAGAGCCAACAGGCACAGACACGAACCAGTTAGAAGCCTCAAATTATGTCCATTATTTCCGTCTAAGGGCAATACCCGAAGTGCTACTCCATCCATATTCTGTTTCAGAAGTGAATACTTTCTTCCCTCACTCCTTTTGCTTCCCCTGTCCTCAAAGATGTTAATACTTCTAACCGAATGGTATTGTATCAGAGAATGCCTGAGCTTTTATGTTTTGCTACCTCATACCAGTTCATGCATGCACTTGAGTTTACTTTCAGAAGCTTACATTGACATAAAGAAGGAAAAAAACCTCCAAAAACTGCTGCATAAAAGAATTTAGTTGTTAATGCTTCCTTGCTAACAAAAATATTAGGTAGTCGTTGAAAATGCTCCTTGTAATGTCATTTTTATAAAATATGTATGCAGTCTACTTAACATTTTAAAGAAACTGCACGTCAAACTCCCGTAGCATAATTTCAAATACTCTGAAATTAAATGTGAACTGAGGTTCAATCTGTACAACAAAATATTATCTTTCGCAGTACACAAAACTGCACGCTGAGCGCACGATGAAAGCACTCTTTCTCCTGCATATGCTTTCTCTGCCTGCAGAACTGCACTGGGACCCCTGTGTAGCAGTTTATATATTTATTAACATTTATTAATTTATCATGTTTTTCCTTTACTTACTGGATGTGCCTCTGGATGTGTAGACTGGTTGTTAAAGTGCTTTAAAATAAAACAAAAACCCCAACAAAAGAAAACATCCCTCAAAAAAACCACAACAGATGTGAGAATTTTATCTGAAGGACTTCGTACAGCATTTACAATGTCAGCATAAAGCATCTGAAACATGAGCATTCCCTGCAGACTGATGCAGTGCAAGCAGTCTCATACATTAGATACTGCAATTCCTCTGGATTCAAGATGCACAATACTTAGAAAAACAACCCTAGAAGCACAGACAAATGCTGGTGGCTCTTCCTCTTCTTTTTAGAAACATAATAAAAAATCTGCATTACTCTTTCATAATTTAAATACATAAGTAATCTCCACTTTTATTACTTCATGACAATGACTTCAAATTTACATTATTTTAAGTACCGTCGTAATAGCTCCATGTATAATACAGATATTTGCTGATATCCTGTCAGAAAAATAAAAAAAAAAACCCAAAACAAACCCTTCCACTATATAAAAAAAAGTGATGCTGGAAAGACAAGAACACAGAACAGGGACTTGGTACAGACTATGATTTCAGTTTTATATCAACCACAGTTAACCCAAAATTAACAGATACACAGCGATTTTCAAAAGCAGTGCAAATATCTTTGGAGGTTAGAATAAAATTAACTACAAGAACATAAGACAGAAGAAATTAAAAGGCAAGTACTTCAAGTACAGGAACCAGTCTCTGTGAGGTCCATCTTAGTGTTAGCTGGGAGTTCCTTCTCCCATCTTACTTCTTCCTCTGAAACACATTGGCCAACATTGCACCTGATGTAGTCAGCTGGCCCATTTTGTTCAAAAACTTGGTCTTTGTATCTTCACTCACAAGGCTCGCTGCAATCGACATTGAGCTAGGAAAGTAAAAAATTTAGTGACATAAGACTACAAAGAAAAAAGAACACTGCGCTGTTATTTGATAAGCAACTGAATTGTCTTTGCATTTTAGAGGTTTCAAGAAGAACTGAAAAACCATCACCACCAAGCCCAAATACACACTGTTAAATGAATTATCATGCCCTCACAGTCCTCGTGAAAAGTTTTAAACTATTTTTGCACACACTAGTTTTTACCACCTTCAGAAGTCACCACATTAGCATTTGTTAGCTATTTGGCAATTGCTCTAGTGACTAGTACCTCCATGAAAGATTGGCTTTACCTTCTCACTGGAAATGTCAATCCTTCTTTATTTAATGTAAGAACAACAGTACTGGTTCAGACCAAGGACCTATCTAGCCCAAGTATCCCGCCTCCGACAGTGACCATTAGCAGACATGTAGGGAAGAGTAAAAGCAAGGTAAGTACAAAACGGTGACCTCTCTCCTTATTTTCCAAATATTTCCACCTGTGCAGAGTTTAAAATTGGTGTGGATTGTCAATCTAGTAAATCCCAATGAATCTTTATTTTGTATTACTTGTTCAGCTTCCTCCTGATCCCTTTGTAAATTTCTTGTAAACCCTGCCCTGGGGCACTGAGTCCTACTAGGTCTACCCCTCGCTGGGTAAAGAGCTTTCTCCTTCTGGTTGTCGTAAATGTGACACCTACTACCTTTGCTTGAGTGTTCCTACTTCTTATGTACTAGGGAAGACAATGGAGAGTCCACAGTTTTCCCCACAAACTGGACTGGAAGGAGCAGCCCAATCAATGCTGAACCTACAAGATGCTACAACTCGGAACATGTTAAGAAATTATCCCAATGCTGCAAAACTAACTGTTTTTTCTTTTTTAATTACAACATATCCATGAGCTCAACTTCAGATATATATAACTGTTTAGCACTGTAGGAGTAATCTGTCTCAAGACAGAGTGCAACAAGGCAAATGTATGAAAGCAGGAATATTAATAAATATTCCATACTTCCTATATTTGTAGTTAAAATGGCAAACATTTTTCAACATTGGACAGGGCCAATTTTACAAAACACTACCAGTGAAATTCTCCCTTGTGAGCTCAGTGTGGACTCTGTGTTTCAAAATTATACCTAAAATCACAAGATCTGTCTTACTGGTACAGGCCAGCTTCCAGTAACTGACTTTTCAGTCTGCAGGGTTATAAAAAATTCTGTTAAGACACTTTTGCATCAAGGCACGTCAAGTTAAAGTTAACTCTGAATTGCTTCAATGGAATTTGAATTATTTCTTCAAAGGTAGCAGGGATGCATTCAGTATTTTTTCCCATTTCATACCACAGAGAAAGGTGCTTAGCAGTAACGAGTTCTGTTCCTTTGAAACAGAGTACTAGAAAAAACAAAAGGGAAGCTTTTCATTAAAGCTGTACTGTGGATTTACAGGTAGCTTAATTGTATCATAACTATATCCCCTCAAATGTGTCCCCCACCCCTTCTACTTTTTAAGCTGAAGTGACTCCCTGTCTCCTGCATTTCCACAGTGCCTGACACCTCACATAGTATACCTAAGAGTATGACAAAACATACTCTTAGGTATTTTTTTCAGTACATCTCCTATTAATGGAACAGGTTACTCAAATCAACTGTCTCGTTTTAAATCTTATTATTAGTTGGTATTTTCTGAAAGCTCTGTAAAGTTCCTCATTAATATTTAGTGTTTAAGCATCATTTTATTGGAAGCATGATGTCTGAATTTTTAGTAAAGTTTAAGATTTTCAAAATTGTTCTCAGGTTATATCTCCTTTTAAGACAACATCTGATTAAAACTGACATTTCAAAAATAATAATATTTTTATTCTCTTTAGCAGCCAACAATGAAGATATATAGCTATTGTGAAATTATTTATAAACTTCAAGTGAAATATTTCTTTCAGGTACAGTCACATAGCCAGACATCTTTGGCTTGATTAAACATCTGCAGTTAACTAGGAAATCGCATATTTTCAGCTGATAAAATTTAGCAGGTAAGTTTCTACTACTGTAAGATGGATATCTTGTGCAATTTCCCTTGATTTCATGATAAAGCAAGGGCATATAAGTTATTTATATAACACTTTATATTTGCTATCAGCTGGTTAACAAGAAGAAGCTATTCCAGCCTATGAAGTATCCTGGAGTTGTGTGTAACTAGGGAAAAGGATTTGGGAAATATAGTGCATTCCAAGCATTAGCAATATTAAGAAAAGAAAATTGCTCACTTCAGAAAAGAAAGCCTAGCAACTGGTGACAAGCCTGTAGTTTTAAGCAAACGGTGCTGTCATTATTCTAATGATCCTGAATAAATTTGAGGAAACCCAGGAAACGTTCACTTGACTTTCAAAACAGTTTTGGGGGATATCAACCATCTGATGTTAAAAGTTAAGAACTGGAGTGTCTAGAAGTTCATGTTTTCTCATATTATGTTACTGTAAATAGAAAAAGAATCCACAACACTTGACATACTTAAAAGTTTAAATATGCCCCAAAAGTACTTCTATTAGTACACAAATTGAACATTTAAACATCGTAATAAAAGCAAGACGAAATCAAATAATTTGAGTCTCATGTCTTTAAAAAAAGTAATCAGAGAAACCAACATGGCAATAACATATCTTGTTTGAAACAAGCAGTCCTACAGAAGAGTTCCTGCATTCACTCATTATTTAAAAAAAAAAAAAAAAGAAAGCACCAAACAAACCCACAAACAAAAATAATGTGTAAACATCAAAATTTTGACCAGTGTCTAGATGAATTACATGCTACACAGAGTTCTGCCTGTTTTATGGGGAAGCTTTAGGCCAAAACAAACATTCATGCTGGACATTTTATAAAAATCAGTTTGTAACATAAGTTGCTACCCAAGATTGAAATACCTTGCTAATTGCTAAGGAAAGTGTTTAACAGAAGTGGCTACCCAATATTTAAAAAGACGAAGTTTAATCTTTTTTTTTTTTTTTAAAAAAACCAAACTATTTCTGTGACCCCACATTATTTGACAAACCTTTTCTAACAGTAGGGGGCAAAGACAATATATCCAACAGCATCTTATGACTGCTTTTGCATTCAGTTTTAATTTTGTGCAAGCATTCTCACGTTGTTAACAAAAATCAGTAATTTATCTACTAGTTGCATTTAAATCCTTTGTCAAATATATATTTAACACTGAAATTAGGAACTGAAATTGGCAAGGTCTTAGCAAGAAAAAGGAGACATTCATGTATATGAAAAGACCATTTCTTCAGTGATAAAATATTTCGTATTAAGTTTCGTACAGTAAAAGATTGCAACTGTAGCCTGATTTTGAGTAAGAAAGGGGAAGGCTAATTAAAGAACGAAGCAACACACTGTGAAGACTTATCCTTTTCAAATCTTACAGTTTTCAGCAGCTGCATTCCAAAACAGAATACACTGGATGTTGTATCATATTTGCATTTATCTGTTTCTGCAATGGCTTAATAGGACTAACTGTGATTTCAATATATTTTCATAAGAGGGATTTTAAGAAATACAGACCTCTTACATTCAGGTTAACACATCTGCACTGATATAAGCTAAAGCAAGATAAGTCTAAACCCTACACAAAAAAAAAAGTTGATCACTCAAACTCTAGCCACGCGAAGAACAGCTTTGATGAACGAAATAGGTTAAAGCATTTGAAAGGCAAAAGCATGTATTTAAAAAAAAAAAACAAACCACACACAAAAAAAAAATCCTGTCCAACTGAAGAGCACCACTTGAGAATTGGTAAGAGCTCTGCCAAGGAATTTTGTTTTGCAACCTTAGATTTCACAGTTCAGTTAATGCAGGTAAGATAATAAAAAACTTTCAGGTTAAGGTTAGTGGTGTTCTTTAAAGAGACCAGTTCGATACCACGTACGTTTGCTGCATTCTGTGAGAGAAAAAAATTTCTTTGAGAATACATTTGCCTGAGAAGGAATCAATTTCACATTTTCTAATGATCTCTCCTTCAGGAACTTCTTGACAGCTTTTAGAAGTGATAAATGAATTTACTAAAAAAAAAAAAAAAATTTAACAGACATAAAAGTCATATATTTAGAAACATAAATTGCTTTTATGTTTTTCCTTACATAGTCAAAGTCTGAGGTGGTGGCTTTCTTAGTGCACAAAGAATGAAAATGAAAGAAGAATACCGGTTAGTCTGTGGAGTAAAAAGAGTCCATAAAACCCAAGCAGAGGAAATATTTGCAAAGTAATAGATGCCCATGTATGCAACTGATTCTAATGAATCAACTTGTTAGTTAGTCAAAATATTAAGTCATTGCTTATGGGATGTCCTTGCACAGGTTGGTTGGTGAGAGTCTACAGCAATTGCTTAGCATCAGATCTGCAAAGCAGATATAATATGATTGTTCATATTCATTACAATTATGATACTCATTATCAGATAAAGAAGATTAATTCTGCCTTATCACAATTACCTATCAGGTATCTACTATGTAAGGTACACAGTACAGGGAAGACCTTGATAAAACTAATGCTTACTTGCAAAAAGTAGGATGGGTCTAATGGGGCAACTAGCATGTTCTATCTTGCCAAGAATCATTAGTGGTACGTTGTTTCCTAAGGAAATAGCTGGCTTAAATGCCAACCTTTAATATAGCTGAAGGCAAGCTAAAGGTTCACCATTCTTTAAAAATAAAAAGCAAATACACAGCTGCCGAAGAATCTGAAGGATACAGGAAGGGGATGGGCATTCAGAGTATGGCTAGTGGGGGGACACACAGGTATGCATGCCAGAAAGCTCCATTTAAGAGAAGGCAGAAAGGATAAGGACAAAAGTACAAAGCTTGAGGAAGTAACACAGTGAAGCCCTGAGGAAAACACAACAGCATGAATGAATGAATTTTTTGGTTCTTGACTGATTGGCTATTTATGTTGCAAGCAAGGAATATGCCTGTGGAGTGACTAAGTCCAATTAACCTGTTCTTATTCTGTGAATAACTAATATGTCAAAGAAATACTTATTTCATCATGAAAATAGCCAATCAGCTGGAATACACTTAGTCAGTACAGTCCCTACTTCATAATATTGCCACATGAAAGGAAAGAGGAAAGAAGGTGACCGACAGTGCAGTCTTCAGAACTTAAAGGTTTTGTATTTCTCCTCCTTTAGGCAGGACTTATATATGACTAGACAGAAGCAACTACCTTATGAGAACAGATACACTACAGATTGTGATTTGTTGTAGAACCTGGACATTTTTAGTCTTAAAATTATTTCAATTCCAAAGTCTAAAGTTCATTTCTAGTACACCTTAAAGAGTTGACCTCATGTCTCAAATGGATTCAGTTCTTATTACACTCAATTCATTATCAACTACACCAGTAAACAGGCTAATTAGCACTAGTAAAGGCTGAGATATTTTTTTATTTGGTGCATGAGAGACTGACTTTTTCCACACAATGTCTCTCCTGTTCAATTCTTGTACACCTTTCCTATTTCAGTCATTTGCAAAGTAGCGGTTGCTTCCAGGATTTTGCCTGAGCTTTCAAGAAGTAAGTTCTATCAGTTTGTTACAGATGTGGAAGCGTGACATAAACAAGTTTCAATAATTGTCTGGATTCCTGTGGCAAGGTATCAGGGCTGAGGACAGATTCTGTTTTTTAGATACCTACTGTTTCTTCTCAAACTCTTCCTGGCAACACTGCTAAGGATTTTTTAAGTCATATAATAATCCATGAGAAGTTACCTGCTGGTATGCCATTCCAGGCAGCAGCAGGCAAAAGCACACATATGGCTCATCATAATGATGCTTAGCATTCCAAATTTGTGGGTCTGTTAGCTTCTTTTGTTATCAGGAGAGACACACACATATGATACCACCTCTACTACGTGAGATGAATTAATGCAGATACACCATGTGTCTCGTGCCTCACTGGAGAGCTGGGTTTACTGTGCATGTGTAGGATGGGTGTTTTACTGAAGTGCAACATAGGTGGCATTTTCCCGAAGCCAACACATTTACTAAACAGCGTAGTCACACAGGTAGGTCAATTTGTACACTGGAGAAACTGTTCTCGTGCGCACTAGTCACGTGCAAGCAAAGACAGCAGCCTGGAGCAGATCATTACCACAACCAGAAGAACTCCATCAGCCTGCAGGCCACCCCCATGAAAGAGGGTTGCGAAGTGCGTGCCACATGTGTTGCTCTAAGCACTTAGGCCAAGCACTCCCTACTTTCTCAGATTCAGGACAGAAATTCAATTACTGCTTTAAATGGATAAAAAATGAAGAAAGTAACACGGGAAAACATGAACACCATTGCTATGATACAAATAAAAAAATGTGTCGTCCTGTGTTTTACACTGGAGGCAGAAACAACCACAAACTGAATTAAAGATAAAGTTCTTAAAATCTGCTTTCAAATACAGAATCCGTCAGTGCAGAATTTCTGGTCACAAGCCTTGGACACCATTATGGAATAGACTTCACAGAACATTAATCTGGAGGCACAGAAAAAAAGAGAAGTGGAAGTCTTACCCCTGCGGTTCTTGGACGGTCTTGTTTTCCACTTTCTGTTCACACTCTTTTATCATGGAGCTTAAAATAACCTAAGGCATATAAGGAAGAGATATACATGACATTTTCTCTTTTGCATTAACATTTTGTACGAAATCTACTCTGCAACTAATTCTGACATTAGCAGAACTGTTTAAAAAGATTCTCTGTTGTTTTTCAAGTGCATTTAAATTCCAGCTGTGTGATAATGCCTCATGGCTAGAAACAAGACGACCATTCAAAACACTTGAAGGAAGAAAATGTTTTTGAAATAGTTACAGAAGTTCAAGACTCCCTCCTGCTTCCCCTGGCTTTTTAAAATAGAGCTAAAGCAAACTCACTTCTGTGACACCTCCTTATCTTCCCTTTTTCAAACAATACTTTTATTTATTAGCCATTAACTCTGACATACATTCATCTTCTCTCTGTTTTCCCTTAGGGAGTTTTCAAGTACCTGTTAAAGTTCATATCTTTACCAACATTATGCATGAAATAAAAAGCAAGGAAAGAAAAGAAAAAAAGTGTGGTGGCATCCTGAGACAACGTCTTAATGGAAAGGAAATGCTAAAGCAAACTTGGTATAATTTCATTGGTGTCTTCCAGGGTTTCTATGAATCAAAGCTTTTTTTTTTCTTCCTACTTCAGCAACGGTTAAAGATTTCTGCAGAATATTTAAGACTAAAAACTCCCCCACATTGACATTTTGTTTCTCCAGCATACCAAAAATAATGTTTCCCAATAGTAGCCTTTGAAAGAAATCATACAATTCATTGGACAGGTATATAAATTCCTGCCCTGCCCACAACATTACTGTTTTAACACATTAAGACAAAAGCATTTGAAACACTTACACAAAACAATTGCAGTGCGGAGTGTGAAACTATAAACATATCTACACACACCTACCCACTGCATAAATGGAAACTTTCTCTGCTCACAGCTCAGGAGAAAGCTAAGCACATTCTTTCAGACACTAAACTTAAAATCTCAAAGTTACAAGCAACTAAAATTAGTAGTGTCTTACCAAAACCTGAATATATGAAATAAAGGAAAAAACCTAATTTCAATTTCTAAAATACAGATCAGTCACTAACGGTTACTACCAAGCGATAACTTTTAAAGTGTATTTATATACATAAAAAAGCTGGTTTCCGTCAAATCTGTATTAGACAGCTGCAGCACAAAATATCAGTGTAATAAATGGTTTCAAAGGATAAGATATGGCCTGGTCTGCAGATATGTGCCACTGTTCACTTTATTTCTCCGAAAGTATTACACTTCAACATTTGAAACAGTCTGGGTAGCAGGACTACAATTCTTACTGCTGAATTTGCTGTCCTTCATTTGCATAACATATTATGCAAGTAATTAAACTCAAGAGTACAGAGGTACAGGAAATGCCTTCCAAGTTCTAGTGAAAAAGCAAGCTTTTCTTCCTGTAGCAAAAGAAAACTGAAATTTCTAAGTACAGCCACCATAGTTTTTGTTACTTAGTATTTCTACCTGTGCATTGGAGCACTTTTACATTTTTGTACATCTGTCTGAATCTAAATGTTCCAAATATCAACAATATGAAGTCTTGATCAAGGAGGAGAATAATTCAGCAAGGACCCAGAACCATTTGAATACCGGGATGGAGCCCCCATCCGTTGCACAGCTCCTCCCAGGAAGGCTGCATAATTCTCCCCTTTTCCCCAAATTAATTTGTCTTAAAGTTCAGGGTGAAACAGAGGAAAGGTATAAATATAGTATCTTATGGCAATTTTGCATTATGATATTGCACATACTGCTCATACCTATTCCCTTGGGTTCTCTTTGTTTGGTCATAGGACTGACTATGAAACCATTTAGACCTCCTTTAAGAGAAGATGTAACTCTAAATAGAGACATTTGAGATACAACACGTGCTTAAGTATTATAAACAATACTGCAGGTGGACTAAATATTTTTTCAAGTACTGATTATATCTCACTATCATGCAACTCAAAACACAATTATTTTGAAAAGAAATAGAAGGCAAGTAGAGAAGGGGGAAAAGGGACTTGACATGGAATTAGAGATGCTAACAAAGTATCTGAAATGTCTGCACGAGATGAAATGTTTATTTTAAAGAAGAGAGGCTCTGGCTTAAATGCCCAACTTGCACTTTTGTTTATACGAATGAGAGGAAAGCAAATATGAGGGGTACGTGGTAAACGCTGCCTGACAGGATCACAAGCCAATTCCACAAACGTTACATTTCCAAGATAGGCATAAACTCTGTACTGATGTTAGAGCCAGAAGAGCTGAGGTTCTGTGAACGAGCAAATGTGGTTTTGTAACTGATATGCCATTTGAATCGTTAATAACACCACAGTAACCAAAATAATGAGAAAAGGGTTATTTCTGTTTATGCAAATGTCTAACCATTCGAAACAGTAAATCACATTTACTTCAGAAAACAGAAGGCTTGAAAGACAGACACTAGAACTAACTGGGCCTCAGAGGTCTCTATCATGGTGCCTATAAACATCCTGTTGTAGCAAGGAGCTGATTAAGCACCAGATTTCCATTTGTACAGTAAAAGCTGTAGTGAGTTTTCTATCCCACTGAAGCAGGAATAAATATTTTTAAATTTATGTTTCTATCTGGCAAAAAAAAATAAAGCACTTGGCATCATGCCTGAAGCCAATTAATCACAGTGATGCAGAATGTAAAGGAGGATTGAAAGCTGTCTTTATGTATTTATTTATTTTAAATCTTATTTAAGCCCTCAGTTCCTTCTCTGGCTACGAGACTCAAACTCAATCAAATAAGCTCTTTTGTTCCAATTCAGGGCATCTTCTGAACTGACTATGCCCTTAAATCTTAGAATTTGCACTAACTACTATACAAAAATGAAACATTAATATTTGTATCAGTCAACCTATTAGTGAATATGACAGAACAAAGAAAATTAAACTAAATCCAACTTGTGCCTATTGCAGCTTTCAGATATATTCTTAGACTTCCCAAAACACAATACATCTCCCAGCTCACTCTGCATACAGAGTATCATCAATGTCAGATCTCCTCTGGTGCTGCCTGTGGTAAGGAAGTGCCATTCTGTTGCCTTTGACTGACACTCAGGTCACTGCTGTCCCTCCTGACTCAGCCCTCTGAAGTCAGATTCTTTCCTTTTAGGTCTGAAAGTTCCTCAAATTAATTGACCTCCTATTCCCCATATTGTAAATTATATAAAATAATAAAATAATATACAGAAAATAGAAGAATGAGACTATAGGCTGAAAATGTAACTGGAAGAAAGGACTTTGTTACCAAGTATAAGAACTTAGAACTCCTAGAAGAATACAGTCGTCTCAATTAAGTCACTTTTGCAAACATAAGGAAAAGTAACTACTTCTCAAGTACAAAGTAATCCATGAAAGCGCAGTATTAACCTTCAAAAACCAGAAAGATGTTCCTTTGTACATTTTGATTAAATCTTTTCCTCCGTCACTTTAAATGTTCATACTGTCAAGATTTTCCCAACATGCAGCTAAACTACATCTCTTGTTTTCAGCAACTGATTTAATACATACGTGTTTCAATCTCTGTTAGTGTTCATCCTCTTCAACTATTTACAAAAAAGTGCACAGATGTATGGCCAAGATTTTCAAGTTTCTCAAGTTCGCTTCTCCTGCTAACTCTTCTCTTCTGCTACTTTCTGTAAGCTCCTTCTACCAGAGAATATCCTGTTAGCTCCCAGGTTGTCCTGTCTATTATAAGCTGCTTTTTACAATTCACAGAATCACAGAATGGTTGAAGTCAGCAGGGACCTCTGGAGGTCATCTGGTCCAACCCCCTGCTCAAGCAGGGCCATCTGCAGCCAGTTGCCCAGGACTGTGTCCAGACGGCTTTTGAATATCTCCATGCATGGAGACTCCACAACCTCTGTGGGCGATCTGTACCAGTGCTCGGTCACCCTCACAGTAAAAAACTGTTTCCTGATGTTTGGAGGGAACCTCCTGTGTTTCAGTTTGTGCCCACTGCCTCTGGTCCTGTCACTGGGCACCGCTGAGAACAGCCTGAATCCATCCTCTTTGTACCCTCCCTTCATGTATTTATATACACTGATAATATCCCTCTCCCTGAGCCTGCTCTTCTCCAGGCAGAGCAGTCCCAGTTGTCTCAGCCTCTCCACCTATGAAAGATGCTCCAGTCCCTTCATCATCATCGTGGCCCTCAGCTGGACTCTCTCCAGTAGGTCCATGCTTCTGTACTGGAGAGCCCAGAACTGGACACAGTACTCCAGATCGGAAGTGCATCCCATGTATTTCAGGACTATACTTTCCTCATCCTTACCTATTATTTCACTCCTGCACTCCACCAATTTTCATCTGCATTTCCTTGGAAATGCTGTGGCCATTGATTTTAGTGTATCCTTGTTCTGATGAAAAAAACAGATGGTAAAACCATCTCCTTTTTCTTCAGTCTACAAAGATCTGTGTTTCTACCTGCATTTCTGACAGTTGAATATTTCTCTGCAGAGGTCCTCAACTTAGAAGTACATTTTAAAAGATTTTACTGTTTTTTAAATCATGTGACCTACTCCTTATCAAAAATACCCTCAATGCTATGTTTTGATACTAATGAGTAGCTCTCCTTAACCTTTGGTTTTAAATACCATTACATTTCAACTTTCCTTGCCACCTGCATCTCATACTCAGTTAGCAAACATAGCTGCTCACCTCATGCTCTGGCGAGAGATGTTCCATGTCAGTTCGTAAACACTTAAGTCCTGGTAAAAAGTGATTGACCATTAAATCCTCTGAAATAACTAAAAACCATGTTGTTAAGGTATTGTAAGATTGTCTTCTGAAATGTTACAATTTTTTTTTCTGTCTTCTGATAATGTTATTCTACTGAACACAGGGACAAGTTACTGTAGCAAAACCCAAGAAAACAGAACAGCATTTGGCACTTAATGACTAATAACAAAAAAGATAGATCTTAAACATACTTAACTTCATATATTTCATACATCCATAGCATTCTTTTCATATTTTTTCTTAATTTACTGGTTAAGATCAAGGGCTTTTTTCCTGTAGCTTTTTTTTTTTTTTAAAGTATCTATCAGTTCCAGTGTATTGGGTCTGGCTGAGATGGAGTTAATTTTCCCCACAGCAGCCCTCATAGTGCTGTGCTTTGTATTGGTAGCTAGAAAGGTGTTAATAACACACCAGTGTTTTGGCTCCTGCCGAGCAGTGCTCGCACAGCATTAAGGCTGTCTTGCCAACATCCCCCCTCACCAGTAGGCTGGTGGCGGGGGCAAGATCTTGGGAGGGGACATAGCCAGGGCAGCTGACCCAAACTGACCAAAGGGACATTCCATACCATATCATGTCTGCTCAGCAATAAAAGCTAAGAGAAAGGAGGAGGAGGGAGGTAAATTGTTATTATGCCGTTTGTCTTCCTGAGCAACTGCTATGCATACTGAAGCCTTACTTCCCAGGAAGTGGCTGGGCATTGCCTGCTGATGGGAAGTAAGAGAATGAATCTTCTGTTTTCCTTTGCTTCCATGTGTGGCTTTTGCTTTTGCTTTATTAAACTGCCTTTTTCTTGACCCATGAGGTTTTTTCCCATCTTATTTTCTCCCTGCTCCGTCCTGCTGAGGAGGTGAGTGATAGAGCGGCTTGGTGGGCACTGGGTATCCAGCCAAGGTCAACCCACCACCTCCACCTTCTATGAAAACCTCTATACCGAGCAGACCATGTTTTACATCACATATTCAAAGACAAACCTCATTATTTCTCAAGTATTAATCCTCTCCCCCACCAGAAAATTAACAGCTAATCTTCCCCTAAAAAAAGGATACAACAACAGGAAAGAGCACTGTAGGCTTCAAACAGGTGGGTAGCAATATCCAGTCTCTTCGAATCCACAGACTGCTGGTTGTTGACTAAGGCTAACTTGTGCAAGTGTGGAATAACAACTGTAAAAGTAAATGTTGGAATAAGTATTTGAAATTGCTTTCCATAGACTTGCTTAGCGTTAAACAGCTGCTGAGTGGCAATCGCAGGCATCTGAAGCATCATGCATCAGTGTGGAATAAGAATTGCAAATAATGGCTTTTGATGTGAGCGCCCTTCCAGATTTAACTGATCAACTTAAACTTGAAATAATCTAAAAAGGTACTTCAGAGTACCTTTGAAATAGTAACCAGTTACAGAAGATATTTTGCAATGTTATTACTCTCCTGCTGCTAAAGCTCTCTGAAATATGCTTCTATTTTATAAATACAGCTGATGTCGGTGACAGAGATATGCATGTCGAGAGAAATCTTCACTGACTATAGAGGAAGCTTATCTAATGCGTTTAGCCTGCTAAACTAGATGCCTGTAGTTGAGAGGCATGACAGCTCCTCATGTTTTGTTTACAAGTATCTTTAAGACAGTGTAACAATTGACTTTGCTCTTCTATTGCCTTAAATTTCAGGGCTGTGGCAAAAAGCTGTTTTGTTAATCTGGGATGCACTTACATTTAAGATGTGTGGAATACTTGAAATTTATATGCCAGCAGGGGTGAAGCAATGGTGGGGTGGGGAGAGGAAAAAAAAAAAAAAAAAAAGACAACTTCAAATTTGCTCTCAAAGTGACCACTCCCCTCTGGCTCTGAAATAATTTATCACCATGTGCTAGCTTTGTAGGTAAAGTGAAAATTATATTAGCAAAGACTTAAATACTGGGACATATCAAACTCTGAAAACAGGAGTTTTCAAACTTTTTGTAAAGAAAAAAAAAAATCAATAACACCAGCATACTATTAGCTTTGGGACAGAAGGAGGAAGACTGCATCTTCCCACTGATGCAACTTACATTCATCTCTAAATCTGGGCTCAGCATTAGGTCCAACTCTTCCAAATGTTTTTATGATTTCTGTATGTAGAGAATGTTGGTCTTGATATTGAGGGTCCTCCAGGAAAGATGCCAGCTGCATTTTTACTCTTTCCAGAAGCTTCAATTTTCCCAGAGAAATAAGAAGTACACAAAAGAATGAAGATCCTAGAAACCGTTATGGTCAGATCATAATATGCCTATAATCTTTCATATTTCAGATGATAAACCTTGGACCTTCTCTTAGTTTACACTTTTTGCTGACAGGATGTTCCAAACTCTTCGATGCAGCTCTACATTTTGAAGACTGTTAACAGCGTTTTAATCTGATCTATCTTTAACTATAGACAGGTACTTCCACATGGCTGGTCTTTCCTCCTGAGGTTTCCTTGGTTTTGATACTCACATTTTTTACCTCCTGTTAAAAATTTCCCTTTTACTATTAATATATTTGGACTTTTCCTGTTTAATTAGAACTGAATTCATGGGGGGTTTTTTGTAATGTATCTCAATTAGTATGCTGAAAAATTTTCTGCAGAAGACAGAGATGCAAAAGTAAGCACCAAAATCAATGGAATTGAAGACTTCAACTAAAGGCTATAAAAAACTGAAAATACAAGTATATCTAGGACGACGTAAGTATTTAATTTGCATTCAAAGTTGTAAAAATAACATCTTCTGATACATTTTGGAAGGCACTATCACCTCTGTACTCTAAGGCTTATTATAATTAGTGCAATGGATACAGTAATTTTTGTATGGTAACAAAACAGTATTCTTCCCAAACTGATTATAGGCATGCATTCCAAGCTACAAAATTGTAACTTATCCATCTTCCAAGTACTTGTGAGTCATCACTGACTTCTTACTCACATTTCCTCAAACACATTCTTTTAGAATATGTTGAAATTACAGGAAGAATGCAAGATCTGCAAAAAGCTGCAAGGACTTTTAAGAAGAAATTTGATTGCACAGTTATTAAATAAAAGAAAATACAGTATTTCTACTGCTTACAGCAGAATCCTGAATGTCTTTTTCAGAAGTCCAATCTATTAGCAAAGTTTCATCATTTAAAAAACAAGGACGAATTGCATATCTATATTATCCTCAAGGATTATTTCAATTATGTCACTATGATGTCTTTTAATGCCATATTGGACACCATGGACTAACCCAGCAGATATGACAGGAACTACAAGAGACTTGTGCCCTTCTAAAATAGTTGGAAGCCAAGCAGGATTATCCTAAAGCATCTAAAATGGTATAATATACTTATGTGGGGGTAACTGAATCTCACCGTGACTTACTGGTTAGCATTTTAAAGTAAAGCTATTTCATTTGGAAATAATGGACTTGGATTTCTCAACTGTATTGGAGAATGTTTTAAAAAACATTTTGAGCATGGGATTTCCCACCTTCTAGCACAGGCCTCCCCCTCTACATATCTGTTTTTCTTTGTTTATGTTTGGTTTGATATTTAGAAGGAAATGTTTTTATTAGTTAAAGAGGGTTGGGTTTGTTTTTGTTTTGAAACAAACCCAACCCACCAAACACAAAAACCAAAAACAAAACAAAAACCCCAAAAAAACCCCAAACCTATTGCAAAACTAGAAAACATTTTGGAAGAGGATATAACAAAGGAAGAAATAATTTATAAGCTGCTTTTTTTTTCCCTCCAAGTTCATTAATAAATTACTGGATTTCTGGATTTATAAAAAAAATCACCCACTTATGCTACAAAAACAACAGCCTGACAACAGCTGTCTTACCTCTCTCTGAGTAACAGTTTCCATGATGGTCCCAAAAGCAGGAATTGTTGCAATCCTTACTGAACTACAACAGAAAAAGTGTCTTTAAGATGTACTAAACATTAACAATAAAATTAATTTAAAATGAAATCAAGGTTAAAAAATTAGTACTTTAAGTTACATTAGTTTCTAGCAACGACAAAACAAAAAAAGCAGACCAGGGAAGACAGACAGGATTAACTCAAGGTCTCAATCTGAAACTCACAATTCAGGATCACTGGACAAGGTAACAAGGGCTGGAGCAACCCGCTTGTCAACTAAGGCTTCAGTCATGCCTCGAAGAGTCAGCTGTAAACCAGTCAACATGCAATAAAAAATGGTTTGGTAAACTTGAAGAACTGAGTTAGCTGTGACTGAGGATGGGCAGGCAGACTCTTGGGGTTTTTCTTGGTTTAGTCACTCACACAAGACATTAAAACGATTAAGACTCTATTCATGCTGTAGCATTTATTAGTAACAACCTGTTAGTGAGATTAGCAAAGCATCCTTCCTTAGCTTGAAAGAAATATCACATCAGAATGTCCAGGAAATTAAGTACTACGGTTGTCTATCAGAAATGAGATACAGCCAAAGATATTCTGCATTTCAGTAATGCAGATGATACTTAATTTTGCAGTAGTAAAGCTGATGGCATTACAGAACATATTAATATTCAGCTTTCTGCTAGAAATGATGTAAGCAAAATTTCAAAACTGATAATATGATTAAATATAAAAAAACATTAAAATGACATTGGTTTAAGTTTTCTATTTAAAGTTTATTCAGCAGTTTTATCAAGTTTAGTTCTAGGTGCTGCAGTAAACTTTTTTATTTATAAATAAGTGATTAAAAAGTTACATTTGTTTAAAAGTAATTCAATTTTTGTTCAGCTAGAATAAGAAACAACTGATGGTTATTTCTTCCTAAGTATTAAGAGGGATGCTAGGTATATAAGACAGTCAGGAAACTTACATTTCAGGGTCACTGGAGAGAGTAATGAGAGCAGGAACAACTCTCTGAGCTACCAGAGTTTCATGTACCCCCTTCACCAACAGCTGAATGGTCGGAGCAGGGGGGTATCACAGGTGATGCACGGAAAGAGTGAGCACAGTATCATGGGAAGAAGAACGGCACAACCAAGAGAGAGAAAGAAAAAACACAAAAAGCAAACCAAAATTAGAAGCTAAGCAAATACTGCTACACTAGTGCTTCGTATATGCAAAGGCACGACGAAAGCTGAAGTGGGCTGGCAATCAGCACAAACCTGACAAATTCAATATGATGATGTTTTCTCTATTCTCAGCTATTTTGAAACCTGAACTCTCAAAAGTTTAGCAAGTAATTACGTCTTATAATTCAACTACTAATATAATTATGTATTATAATTATACATATATTAAACACTACAGCAATGCCAATTTTAATTTGATAGTTTAATCTAAATGCTGTTCCTAACTCAATGGAATGGTGTTTATTATAGTAGGTGGCTGTCACATGTGAAATAGATGTCTTTAGTTAGGCCAAATGCGTGTAGTTTTCCCACACTGAGTGATACCTTTCAGACCTTTACAATGTGACAAAGAGCACCTCCCCAGATGCCACTAAGCTTTCCTCAAAGTCATTCAGGACTATTTTAGATTTAACCGCCATCCAAGCAGTATGTATGCGAAACTTCCCAAGTTTCCTTTGCTAGTCTATGCAGGTAGAAAATGGAGAATCCTTGGATTATCCATGAAATGTATTTCACCAAGTCTTTTTGCAAACTAAGGAAGAGATATATTTGTCGCAATACATTCCAAACATTAAAAACCAAGATCACAGTGAAATTTATTACCCATAAGTATGTGGAAATTGTTTGAATGTAGGTGTTCCCAGGTGATTTTTTTTTTTTTTTTACATTACTTACATAGCTATACACATGCATATTTTGCTGCATATGTATCAGGTTTTCTTTACATTTTTCTTTCCTTTACATGTTTTCTACATAGGAAAACCTACTAATTTTCAAAAATGACAAGTTCCATACTTCCTCCATATTCAGCAAAACAGGTTGTGGTTTTTTTTTGTCTGCATTAATAAAGGGAAAGCCTTGATATTTCCATTTTGTATCTCATGTAAGGAAGTCTGCATATATTTGCTGGTTTTAGGAGATAAACATAAAAAGCTTATCAGTAGTTTCTGTGAGAAATTTGCAATGTCTTTTTAATATTTAGCTATATTCTAATTATTCAAATTACATCATGAACACAAATTAAGTTCTATGCTTTTCCCCGCAGCAGTGTAACAAGAGAACACACAAGGTCCGTAGGGCATGGGGAAAGCAGTAGCTGCCAATATATCACATTACTAAAAGTGGGCAGTATCTACACCCTCTAAGTAGAGAAGGTTTTACATTCTGCTGTTTGTTTCAGCATTCCTGCTTTACTAACTCTGAATTTAAAACAAAGTAAATTGTGAAAGACTGGAAGGAACCTGACTTCCCAGAAGTTCATACAAACTTCTATACACTTCTATACAAAGCAGTGATTTTTATTAAGCAATATTTGTGTGTGCATGTATGTGCGTGCATGCGCAGGTGCACACAGGCACTGAACGTATTGCAGACTTACAGATAATAACTGGAGAAAGAAGAATGGGGAGAGAATTGTTAAGCTGTGTAAGAATGTACGCATTATTGCTGCAAAGCACCTGGAGGGGGAAAGCTGCAACTTCCTATACTTGTTATTCAGAAAGTATTAAGAATGTCAGTTCAACTACTACACGTTAACATCAATACATTTCACGATTATTTACAGCTGCAACAACTTAAAGCGCTGATGTGTTGAGTTTATGGCTACTCTTCAAACAGCTGTTAAGGGCACAGCTCACTGTTTGACTATGATGATCGTACTCTCATATACAGATTCACCAATTTTCCTATTGATTATAAGAGAGAATGCTTGCTATTTTCAATTTTGAACAAATAAGGACTTGAGTCTTCTTTACTAATCTTAATTTTGAAAAAGGCCTAGAGGTAATGTAGTGCTTCAAAAAAATGATTGGGATTTGTATAATTAGCAAACAACTGACAACTATCTCAGCTTCATGACTGTGTGGGCTGCCACACTTCTAATTATGATAAAGCACAGTAAACAGCATCGTTCAGTCTTACAAAAAACAAAACATGCTTTATAATTCAAGTGTCATTCTGAAGATAAGTGTTCCTAGCCTTGAATCTAAATAGACCAATAAAGCTTATAACTCAGCTATGCGCTTCATGTTCAAACCAGCAGCAATCAAATCTATTTGCATCAACATTCGAATAGGAAACTACTGACTGAAAACACTATCACAGAAGCAACAGAAACAGCTGGATGGGCAAAGCCATGTAAGCAGCATGTAAGGTAACAGTGAGACAGACAACACAAAATTTTATCCTGTTTTGATTCTTCTAGATCAATGTGTGACCATTACTTATGCATACTACACCTTAAAACTTCTGTGTCCTTCCAATCCTTAACAGACTGTAAAAATTTGGTAACGCTGTCTGGCAGGCCCAAATGATGGCAGTCTCTGTGCTGCTGTACAGACCACTGCACTGCTCAGAATCTTTATAGTTCTCACACGGCTGTCCTGCAGGTGACATACTCTTTATCGTATTATCTAACCGCTGGGCTCTGCCATTCAGCAGCCTCTGAGACGTCAGAAATTCCTTGAATGAAGGAATCTTCCAAAAGTGAAACCAACTATTACCACTTCTTTACACAGGTGACTTCCCAAATTTACATATTGCCACGTATAAATATGTATGCTATGGCTATCAAGGAAGTGGCAATATTTTACTATTTTCAAGTGAGAAAAGTGTCTGCAACAAAGTTGCCTATGCTTTAGTAAAAACTGAACTATACTAGGAAACAAGTAGTCAAATAGCATGCAGGACTGCCAAAAAATAACCAACATGCAGTTGAATTTGAAAAGAAACTGCAACCAAGACAACAGCCAGCTGTAACTGAGGTCTTTCACATGTTTGGCTAATGCTTATTTAAAAAAAAGCTTATTATTACAAATATAAAATATAAGCAATGTTCTTAGATTAAAAAAAAAAAAACAAACCCCAAAAAAACCAAAAAACTCAAAAATATTTTAAGGGTGACCAAAAATTGCCATCTCCTTTTTAAAGAGAGAGGAGAAAAAAAAAAAAAAAAAAAAAAAAGGTTGGATGTTTTCAACTAAAGTCTAAGAATCTGGTCTTAACGTGGTTGTTCAGTGCTTTACCTGCGACTACTTGCAGAGTTGCAGTAAAGAACACTAATAGTTGTGTTAAGAGCTCTTTTTTCTGAGGCAGACTTGAGATTTGTTTTTGCAAATGGATACAAGGTGGCAGGTTCAGCTAGAGGTCCACTGCAAAGCTGTCCAAATGAGTCAAATATCGAAGAAATGCAAAAAAAAAAAAGCCAAAACCCAAAAAACCCCAAAACACCCAAACATGGACTGTGATAGTGTGATTAGAAATATGTATTTCTAAGATGCAAAAATAAAAAAAGGTAATCTCTTTGTTCAGCAAGTGGAGTGTGTCCCAGTGTTTTTGTATATGCCTTTTTTAATTAATATGTGATGAAACAAAGGCCTGATGTGGAAATAAAAGCAAACTTATTAGTTAAATGTAACAGTCTTCATCCTGAACAAATTATAGATGTTAAGGGAAAGATGAAGCTGTCGCTATGTGGCAAGTAAAGTAACCATAAATTATTTTAATCTTTATAAAAAATACAAAATTGGTTAAATGTACGTTTTTACCACCATATTTGGTGCCAATAGAAACTAGTTTGAATTACAACGCAAGTGCATTGTACGAGTATGCACAAAAAAGTATTGAAAACCGGTAACTTGTGATTTAGGCTACTGATGGTGTGTTGAATAGCAAAAACAAATGTTAAAACGCGGAGAGATGCTTGTTTATGTTTATCTACAGACCTCAGCAAACACATCCAACTATGTATTGTATTTAATTCTGGTTTGAACACCCTTTAGCAATGAAAGGCGTTTTCATAATCGGAAAATGTTTTTCAGCATGCAATAATCAGAATGCAACAATCAAGTCAGCAGCAGACCAAAGAACACGCACACAGTTACTACAGAGACATCTTGCAAGTGGCTAAACACAAATTGCTTAATGAAAGATGTGCCATTAAACAGAGTACAGAAACAACTGCACAATAACTTCCTGCTCCATCACACAGTACACAACTTATTTAAGTCATGTGTAATTTTTAAGAATGTAGCAACATTATCTGAATAACTTTTTTAAAAAATAAACTCTAGTTTTAAAAAAGGTGTAAAAAAGTTTGGATAACACTTACCTCAAACATTCTAGCAGCTGTACATCGAACAAGAGCAGACGTATGGACAACTCCATACCATAAGACAGTTAATAACAGCTCATGGTAAGCTGGATTTGCACTAAAAGAGAACAGTTGGGCAATCAAAAAACACAAAACAAACAAAAAAAAAAAACACAAACCCCCAAACCCCAAAAACTTGCCAAACCCTGAATACGTCCTTTGCCTACAAAATGTAGTCTCAAGAATCCACTGCTCAACAAATCTAAAACTCCAACATTTATCCTTCCTGAAGGATACGTAACATTTATCTCATTCTGAAGGACATGCAACATGTTGCTGTCTAGAAAATACGCTGCATTTTGAAGTTAATTTTTTTAAAAAAAACTTCAAAAATATAGTTTTCAATAAATTATGACACTGAACTGAATGCAAATAGATATCTAGAATACATCATAATAGTATGGGAAATATAAAATCAGTTTCCATTTTATCCTCAATGACTGATTTTTGGCAGAGTTTTTTGTTTGGTTTTTGGTGTTTCTTTTTTACACTTCAGAATTTTTTTACGACTACATTTTTAATCCAGAGATTAAAAGTTTAAATTTTGTGAAACAGCAAGGAAAAAAAGCAAGTATATCCTTTATTCACCCAAAACATCACAGTTATTAAAATCACAGCCAGATTAACAGCTTTTAATAAAAGCTTCTACTGTATTTAGACCTAGTCAACTCCAAGGCATATTCTTTACCCCAGTTCCACAAAGGAAGCTTTCAGGCTATCAAGAGGAGCATGGGATAGTGAAAGCATAGTCATTACATCTTCTAAGAATCCAACTAACAGCTTGCGGTCTTCTTCCTGAAAGAAGAGCGTACAATGTTGAATGTAGTAAAAGCATTGCTGTGGTTGTGATGACCTACAGCTGTGAAAGAGACAAACTATGAATGAGAACAAACTACATTTAGCCTTTAACAATCTTATGAACTTCAAAAATGTGGTTTAAGAACAAGAACCTTTCAAAGCAAGCACCAGAAGAGACTGTATTTCTGTATTTCATCCACTAAGCACATACTTGTGCATAAATTATCCAAATCGTTTTATGAAAGAAATTTTTAAGAAGAGTACTTAAACACTTCCATGGCTCCTGACAGTTTGTGATTGCTCACAGTCCACTAATTGTGATTGCTCACAGTCCACTAAACATGTGCGAGATGAAGTATTTATTTTTTCCTGTAAGCTACATATATACCAGTCCATAACTGCTGGTTACTGGAGGATCAGCTGGTATTATTTATGGAGTGTTTATTTTCGTATTAGATAACACTAAAATTCAAGACTCCAAAAAGGTGATTTACCTGCTTATCTGTTTCAGTAATTTTTGCAAAATTATGTTTGCAGGGGTCACAGTTAAATGGCCAAGAACCCATGTATGTAATAACATTAATATGTTTGATAGAGGCACACGGCAGTTGTCAATGTCTGAGAGTTAGCAGTGGTGAAGATGCCAGAAGTCATTTTAAGATTTACTGAATTCAGGTTTTAACACTGATGACTATCATCTAAATGCAGTAGACAACCTGACTAGAAAACTTTGCTTTCAAATGTGTTTACAGTCGCCCACTTATCTAACTCTCTTCAAAGCACAAGAGCACTGTAAGTTTTCAAAGAAAACAGTAAGGGTTTTTTGGTAGAATAAATTTTACATATTATTATACATTCAACAAAGAAACAGAAAAAACAAACCCACCTGAATATAACATGTAAGGACCCCTGTTGCATAGATGGGAACTGTGGCTTTTGTTAGCACTCCATTACCTGCTGTGGAATCTAATGAAACACAGTGAAGAATTTCAGGTTTATGTATACATATATGTCTAGATGTGTGTGTGTAATATATACACTGTATATTTTTAATATATATATGGTAGGCTTATATGTGTGTATTATAAGTATTATATATATTCAACTTTTTATATACACATGAAGACTTTATATACATATATATGCATATATACATGCTCACAACATGCTAAAATAATGCTCAAGTGGTATTTGGATTTGAGATTTTGTTTGTATTTCGCGCACACACGCACACAGTCTACAACTTCTGAGTGTTCCATTCAGATTAAGATTAGATTTTTCAAAGCTTCATAAAGATGATGAATTTGAGAACTGCAGTCTGAAAATGTTATTAGAACAAGAGATTGACAGTTTTTTTCCAGTTGCAGTTAAGATCAATTTTTATTCATTTGAGTACAAAGCTACTTACCTATGTTTTCCTCAGACAGCCTTAAGATTTCCTGGAACTGTGGTTTTACCTATACAAAGGATGATGAATCCCATGTAAGAAAACCTGTTACCAGCATCAATTAACTTCGGAAAAAATTAAGAATTTAAAAAAAACCACCAAACACAACAGAAAAAGGATATTTTGAAGGCACAGGAAAAAAACCACCTTTAAAAAGCATAGGCAGATTTTACAAGGATTGAAAGTATGATGTAAGAGAGTAAAAATGTCTATTGAGTACCCACACTGAGGTAGCAGTATTTAGCACTCCTGATACCAAAAGTTGAAGTCTCTGGGCAATACACTTAGCTGGACTTTAGGGCTTACAGTTTTACCAAGCTATATGTTAAAAAAAAAAAAAAAAATTTTTGTTTTATATCTTTGCTGACCATGACGTGCTCTCTTCCGAACTATAGCTGTGAAAATCAGTATCAGAATAATTTTTATACAGAAGGGTCTTTCAAAGACCAGAGACTGGTTTTAATCTTCCCCCTACACGCAGCACATAATGCTAACCCTGTTTTGTAATTTTATCTTCAGGTAATACTCTTGTATTTTATAATTTCTGTTTAAAATATTTTTGAATTATATTCAGAAGTTATTTTATTGAGAAAAATGATATATTTCCTTTGGAAAAATATTTAGATATCATCTGTAGAAAAATATTTTGGGCAGGGAAAGCATTAATTTTAAATTTCCAATCAAGTACAGGCTGGAATGTTTATGTATGCCACAAATACTGAACAGTATACTGTTCTGAAGAAAGAAATTTGTTAAATCACTAATTAGGACTATCTCTCCCACTCTCTATGCCATTCACAAAGCAAATATGAAGAATATAGTTTAAGAAAAAAAAAAAATCCTTCCATGTTGGGCAAGATGAGCAGGCCATTCCAAAATGGTCAAAACCAGAAATCAAAAGGATGCAAACAGAGGTTTAAAAATAGCAGGTTTAAACGTACTTATGGAAAAGCATCAGTGTGACACGCAAATATAAATAGTCACATAAAGCACGGGCATTCAGACACACTGTAAATATGGAGAATATATATTATCCAGGTACTTTTTTTGTAGAATATTTCAGGTAATAGCTTACCTTAGCGTTTGTAAAAATTTTCCCAAATGTCCTACAAAGTCTCCAGAAAAATCTAGAAAACTCATGGACACAGGCAGTTGATGCTACGTTGATCTTGCCAACAATTTCTATAAGCTGTGGTAGCCTAAAAAAATCAGGAAACAAAAGGATATTAAACACTAATCTGATCTTTTGTTTCTCTCCAGTTATATTTGTATAGATTTACTGTTTATATTAATAAATATACATATATACAAACACAGCACTGTTGGTTCTAATAAATTTACCTACATGTTCTGTACAATTCCTGACCCTTGAAGACAGCAAGGGTTTAAGCACCAGAAAAATCTGACCTGTATTTTCAAACATCTGTTACTGCATAACAGTGTATTTCACGAGATATTCAGAATACAACAATCTTCACTTCAAGAGATTTGACTATACTAGTGCAACAAAGAAACAATTTTTTTGAGCAAGAAGTTACCTACACGTTCTGCTATACAGTTGTTATATTCTGAATAAAATCAGTCAATTCAGTATGAAAATTAAAATACCTAAAAAAATTCAATCTTTTCCACTTTAGTAATTCTAAAACACAATCATGCTTACAATTCCTATGTTTAAATTATTAAATATAATCATGCTTAAGAAGTATTAATTTTGACACATTTTAAAATTAGTTATCATAAGATACAAATTAACTCACAGTTGGTTGACTACCCATAGCAAAGTCTCCCAGCCTGTGGTACCCTCATGTTCTAGCTGATAGTCGTACAGTTGCAACAACACTGCTAATTGCTCGCGGCTTCCAATGATGATGGCCACATCCTGAAGAGGCGATACGGGTCGGGGAAATCTAGTGACTGTAACAGCAGAGAACAAGTAATCATGAACAAAAGAAGATGAAAATACCTTGGAAGTGTTGTCAGTAAAGATAGCCAAGAAAGTCTGAAACTCTTTAGTGTCTTCTGTGTAAGGTTATCGAACTGCTTTTTAAAAAATCAGTGAGTTAAATCCATTGCCAAAAAGACTGCATAACCCTCACTTAAAAAACAAAAATGCTGGTATATAGATATTAAGGAATCATTATCACCAGCATGGCTTCACCAAGGACAAATCTTGCCTGACCAACCTAGTGGCCTTCTATGATGGAGTGACTACATCAGTGAAGAGCTACGGATGCGATCTATCTGGACTTCTGTAAGGCCTCTGACAAAGTCCCACCACAACATTCTTCTCTCTAAATTGGAAAAATATGGATTTGATGGAAAATAAATTGGTTGGATGATTGCATCTAGAGGGTAGAGGTCAACTGCTCAACATCCAGATGGAGACTGGTGACAAGTGGTGTCCCTCAGGGGTCTGTGTTGGGACCAATACTGTTTAATATCTTTGTCAGTAACAGACAGCGGGATTGAGTGCACTCTCAGCAAGTTTGCAGAAGATATAAAGCCCAGTGGTACGGCTGACACACCTGAGGGATGGGATGGCATCCAGACTCAGACAAGCTCAAGAAGTGGGCCCATGTGAACCTCATGAGGTTCAACAAGGCTAAGTGCAAGGTCCTGCACCTGGGTCAGGGCAACCCTCAGTAACAGTACAGGCTGGGGGATGAGGGGATTGAGTAGCCCTGCCAAGGAGGACTTGGGGGTACTAGTGGATGGAAAAACTGGACATGAGCCAGCAATGGGTGCTCACAGCCCAGAAAGCCAACCGTATCCCGAGCTGCATCAAAAGAAGCATGGCCAGCAGGTCAGGGAAGGTGATTCTGCCCCTCTACTCCACTCTGGTGAGATCCCACCTGGAGTCCTGCGTCCAGCTCTGGGGACCCCAGCACAAGACAGACATGGAACTGTTGGAGTGGGTCCAGAGGAGGGCCACAAAAATGATCCGAGGGCTGGAACACCTCTCCTATGAAGACAGGCTGAGAGAGTTGGGGCTGTTCAGCCTGGAGAAGAGAAGGCTCCAGGGACACCTTATTTTGACCTTTCAGTACTTTAAGGGGGACTATAGGAAAGATGGGGACAATCTTTTTAGCAGGGCCTGTTGTGATAAGACAAGGGGTAATGTTTTAAACTAAGAGAGGTTAGATTTAGACCAGATATAAGGAAGATATTTTTTACAATGAGGGTGGTGAAACACTGGAACAGGTTGCCCAGAGAGTTTGTAGATGCCCCAACCCTGGAAACATTCAAGGTCAGGTTGTCAGGGCTCTGAGAAACCTTATTCTATTTGAAGATGTCCCTGCTCATTGCAGGAGGGTTGGACTAGACCCAAAAAATTCTATGATTCTATGATTGCGAAGAACACACTGCAGATTTACAGTAGAGTGACTTGCACGCAAGGTTTCCTGACTTCTATAGCTAAACTTGAATCATCTAACTGCTCCAAACTTTATATATGAAGTAGTTTTTGACAATCCTCACTCCCTCCCCCAACTCCTTAATTATTTGAATTATCAGAAGACAATAATTTACACGTAAAAAGCAAGATCTCAAAAGAGTTCTAAGACCATTAAAATATCTGGGGATTGTAAACCTGCTACGCCAACATTGCTTTTATTATTCTCAATTCATGTCAAGCATACTTAAGATTATTCAGTAATGAAGTTAAGCAACAAGAACATCATCTTTCCTACTGCAAAATTCAACAAAGCTAGCTTGCAGTTCCTGTAATGCTATTGGATTGCTGAAAAGTACATGAGATATTTTCATCCACTTTTGTGGAGGAAGAAGCCATCAGACCAGGTTGAAGACTGAAATTTTTTAATTCCTTATTTAAGTAGTAGCCACTCAGGGAAAAAGTGCTCATCTTCAAAGGACTCAAGTCAGCTGAAGTAGTTTTACCATGGCATGTTTAACATTTTCACATTAATATCCTAGAGTAATGTACCACTAGCTACTTTTCAAATTCTCCTTTAAGGTTGTTACCCTTTCTTTGCATCTTCACACGCAGCATTATTATCAGCATGTTGCAGGTATTACCAATAATATCTTTAAAAAAATACTTGTAAGAGGAGAAAACATTCTGCAGGCTAGGATTGTTGATCTAAGTATAATTTCACTATGAGGCCATTCAGTCTGCTAAGTTATTACATAGATACATGACAGATGGCAAAGCTCCTGAGCTAGGCTGTATTTTTCCCAATTTATAAAATGCTTTATTTTTAGGAGTTAACTGAAACTGAAGCCAGCTTTCTTGAAGCTATTAGTAGCTATTAGTGGAAATCAATTCTTTGGAAGCCTTTAGGAATTCCAATTAAAGATTGCTTTGCTTTCTTGAAAGCTTCTTTTAACAAGTAGGGAGAAATAATGAGAGATGAAATAAAAACTTTTTTTTGGTGATAAACAGGTCTCTCAAGCATAGAAATGGGTGGAAAAAGGAAGCATTACTTAAGGATTTCTAAGGGAGAGCAATATAAAAAAACATTTGAGGCAAATCAGAAGGCAAAACTGTATCCCCCCCTCATTTACATTGTGTATTAGGACAACAAAGTATTTCATTTTGCCTGTAACACTGCTAAGTAAATACAGAAAAAAAAATCCCAAAGGATACCATTTAGTTCTCCCTTATTCTACTGGTAATCATTTCGTAAATATTCATGACTTACATATTTCTTCTGCATCAATAAGCTGATATATGTAATTAAATATCTGATAAAGGTTCATGTCAGACTGATTTGTTTCATAGGAATGAAGTACGAGCTTCAGGGGTCTCTTGGGGAGAAACTTAAATCATTGTTGTACGACAGTGTGCTATTAAAATCTAAAGTTTAAACATACATTCTGCAGCTTATGTTTATGTAGTAACCTTAAATACACACAAATCCCAAGTGAATGTGGACTATGGACTACTTCCTGAAATTCTTCCTTCACAGTTAATAGTGATTTGAGATTTGTCACTGAATTATACTTAAGTTATAAAAATTCCATGTATCAGAAATTAATCATTTACCTTCTATTTGTGGTACTTCTCCCTGAAGTTTAACCTTGCTTGTGAAAGGTGCATTCTGTAGCACGAGTGCAAACAGAGAAGGAATCAATGACTGCAGAGCAGACAGATACATGTGAAGCTTATGTTCATCCAAGCCATGTTCTCCTTCCTGAAATGAACAGGACATTTACTTAAAGCTTTTGGTTTGGATGATCTGTTGCTTAGGCATGTATACCCTGGCAAGAGATCAACACATCTGTGATGAACTCCTACACACAGACACTAATTATATAGTAATTTATCCTAACCACAAGCTTACTTTGTGTCACCATCCAAATCCCCGTCACCCTTAAATCACTTCTACTCAAAAGATTCAAGCAATCTTTTTATCACGTTTATCATTTAGTCGTTCATGTTGATGAACATACTGATATTCTGAAAGAACATTTTTGAGCACAGTTTGGAAATGTGAATCCTTGGTCTCAGAGACCAATGCATCTAAAATCTGAATAAACTAGTTGCCTATACTCTGCAAGCATGCATCTTGGTTAAGTGTCTTAGATAGTTATGAGATACCCTATTTTCCCGAACCTTCCAGATATCTACCAAATCAAGTGCGCAGACAAACTGGCTCATAATTGCAAACAATCTAAACCATTCAATTCTACTTTTTTTTTGTTTAATAAATATTGCACTTTATTAAAAAGTACACTTTGTGACACTTAAAAACAAGTTAAATACAGGGCAAATGCACTCAGAATAACACATATCATATGATCACAGCCCCAAGCAAGCGTTTTGTGAACTGCACTTCAATTATTGGGCTATAAAGCAAAACATTGTTAAAGAAGAGTACGTTTGGTTTTCAGGGTTTTGGTGTTGTCTTTTTTTTTTTTTTCCTTCCAAAGGACAAGTAAAAGTTATCAAGTTACAACAAGAATTTCCAGAAAATTTTTCCCCCATAGAACATTAAGCAGCAATTATTTACATTTTTGTATTTTTTAAAAAAGCCTGCATACGTAATAAAGATACAAAGAAAATTCTCCAATGTAGAAACAGCTGAACACATACCCTGAGCAATTTTTCAATTTTATTAAGCAGTGTAGGTATAAGATGGAACTGTAAATTTCCCAGTTCTGTTGTCCAGGCAGCATAAGCAGGTAAAAACACCTGATGTGTTGCACTAACTACACGTTCTGAAGGGTCTCCTAAAGCTGAAAGCAGCAGTTCAAAGCCCTGGCAAAAGACAATAAAGAATGTAATTATTTTCCTTAAATTTATGCTAAAGTTTCCCACGCAAAACATGCAAGACTAGAAAAAGATTATCATCTATTTTTAAAACTTTTAACTAATAAAAATAAAACAAGGTAGTACATGGAGGCCTTTCGACAGATATTCCTACCACATGTACAAAGGTTAACAGTAGGTGGTTCAATGATCCTGCTAATATTTCTCTACAGTTAAGCTATCAAAATCAATACAAACACATTTTACCACTCTGCCTTCAAAAACTCAAAGACAGGATTAGAATTTCTTCATTTTCACTTATCTGAAACATTATTAGGCAGTATTAAGTTGAACTACAAGTAGGCTTTGTTGTAGTAGACAAATATTTGTTAGCAAGTGATGATATCAAATTGGCTAATAGTATCAGGTGGGCAATGAAGCAGTATGTCCTTGAAGGCAAATTATAAATTATTAGAGAAGCTTCTGTATAAGGCTTATACTTGAGATTCTAATGATACTTCTAAGTATATGTTTTCTTTTTGGTCCTGGTGACACAATATAATCAACATCCATACAAATCCTCAAAATTTTTAAAAGTATCTGGAAAGATTTAACAAAAATACATGAAATTATGCATCCCCCTATTCATGAAATAACTATAGAAGACATTTTATACATACATAACCCAAAATAAATTATACCTGTTGATATTTGTCTGGATCATCAATATATCCCATAATGATGCCAAGGCTTTTGATCACAGCTTCTCGTACCAGATCTGCTTTATCTTCCATTAGCATTTGCTGTAGCATGGAAAGTACTAACGAACTACGAATTTCTTTCTGTTTGTAAACAAGAAACATAATTGTTAAATCCAATGAAACAAGAAACGTGGGTTTAAACCAATTTTAATAAATAATTTACACTTCTGTTAGTGCTCAGGAAGAAAATCCCTTCCTCCTCCCTTTATGAATATTACACATTCACTTTTCACAACAAAAGACAAATGAATATAAAATGTCAGTAGCCTCATTAGAGAGCCTTTTGTCCTACGAAGCACAGAACTCAGGTCCTTTAATTCATATGGAACCAGAAATAACTAACAGCAAAAAACCTATAAACTCAGAAGAGAATCTTTAATCACTGCATTGCTAAATTGGAGAAGTGGGCTTTTAATTTGGATTATTTTCCTCTTTCTCTGAGGCTTCAAATTCTAGTTTGCCACTGATTTAATTCTGCTGCTTCTTCTGACTGCCAGCACTCTTCATGTAACGTTCCACAGTGTCTGAAGAACTCTATTATTGGGTGCCAATTATTTTTTCAGAGATTATTTCCTTAATTGGCCCTAACTATCTTTTCTTCATCTTTACTGAACCAAAGATGATTTTTTCAGAACATACTGTTTTTAAAGACATTTTAAACCTAGAGTGACCTGTATTCCTTGATAATACGCTATCTCCTCCTCAATGTGATTTATTGAATCTCCCGTGTGTTATATAAAGTAGAGGATAATTTTGACTGTCTATGCATAGCAAGCACACTTGGGAATTTTTAAAATGATTAAGGATGTTTACATTATGCAACAGATTTTTACCTTGCTTTCACTAGCAAAGTATTCAGAGTCAGTATTAATACTTACTGGAAGGTAAGGTGCTAGAGCTCCGCAGGATTCTGCTACCAGTAGCCGTCTCTCTGGGTATTTGTGGTTGATCTGGTAAAGAGAAACAGAACGGCTATTTGCTTTGCAGTAACCAGTATTCAAAATGTGGTTAGAGTGAACTGCAACAGAGGGATATGTGTGCACCTCTTAGATAAACACTGACTGTGCCTGTAGAAGTTGCATATGGGTACTAAGCAGCCTCAAATTCTTGCACTGAGGCTTAAAGGCAAGGCAGATACAGCCTTCTCTAGTTGTCCTGTAAAACAGAGCTGATAGTAAGAGAAGAATCTGAGAAGCCTGTATGTAATATGCAGTAAAAAGAAGGGTGGAAAGCAGCATATGGGCTGCTGTACTCTGAAGAATATGAATGACTTCTGAGCTGGCATGTCATGAAATATTTTGTCTTGTGTAGCCCTTCAGGAACAGCATTCCTCTAAGAACTACAGAGGTGCCCTCTAGTGCTCTAAGCCAACCAGTGTAGCATAGCTGCCCAAGTCTTGCAGAGCAATTGGGGTCAAAAGACGACACATGTACTAAGCCAAAAAGTACTTGCATGCTATTGAAGTTCTGCTCTCAAGTCCAGCATAAACATGTCATGCCTCTAAAATGTGACTCAAAACAGCTCCTATTCCCAAGAACCTCTTGATCCTGTGCTACCTCCCCTTTCCACTCAAAGGCTGTTCGAAAATTCCGCCTTACAAATTAAATATTGATACTTCGGAACCAAGTTTGCATCTGGTGGAATCAGCTTTAATGGCCAGTGTAATGGTTGTACAGTGAAACGCGATATGTTTCAATATACTTTGTGAATAAAAAATTTTAGGGTAAAATAGCAAGAGGGAAATGTGAATAGTTCGATCCTGTCAGATAAAATAGGATATGCATGTGGTGCAACTATTTTTTTCTCTCTTGCTATGCAATATATAGCCTTGGTAAGACAACCATCTTACCACAAAAAAGACCAAGGTACTCACTGACTTCTTTGTCTTGGTCTTCACTGGGAAGACTTGCCTTCATTAGTTTGGGGTCCCTAAAACCCATGCGGAAGTCTGGAGCAAGGAAGACTTACCTTTGATAGATAATTATCAGGTTAGGAAACATTTAAGCAAATTGGACATACACTAGTCTGTGGGCCCTGATGGGGAAGCACCCATGAGTGCTGAGGGAGCTGGCAGATGTCATTGCAAGACCACTCTTGACAATCAACAAAATGTTGTGGCATAGGGGAGGTTCCTGAGCACTGGAAGAACGCAAATGTCACTGCTGTCTTCAGGAAGGGCCAGAGAATCTAGTGAAACACAGGCCAGTCTGCCTCACATCAGTTCCTGGAAAGGTGTTGGAGCAATTAATCCTGGAAAGCATTTCCAAACATATGAAGGATAAGAAGGTGGCTGAGAATAGTCAGCATGTATTTATATAGGAAAAACCATGCATGACCAACCTGATAGCTTTCCAAGATGTCTGGCTCAGTGAACAAGGGCAGAGCTGCGAACATGGTTTACCTTGACTTCAGCAAGACTTTTGATACTGTTTCCATAACATCCTCGTTCACAAACTGATGAAGTCTGGGCTAAATAAGGACAGTAAGGTGGACAGAAAACTAGCTGAAATAATCACAGGCTCAAAAAGTTGCAGCTCAGGGCCAGTCCCCAGTGGTGCACCCCAAGGGTTGATTCTGGGGCCAACAACAAAAATGTATAACAACTTTATTAATAACCTGGATGACAAGACAGAATGCACCTCAACAGGTATGCTGGAAGGAGCAGCTGAAACACCCAAATGGGTATACTGCCATTCAGAGGTACCCCAATAGGCTGGAGAAACGGGCAGACAGTACCCTCATTAAGTTCAAGAAAGAGAAATGCAAAGTCCTGAACCTGAGAGAAAAAATTCCCATGCACTGGGACAGACCGGGGTCCAACTGGCTGGAGAGCAGCTTAGCAGAGAAGGACCTGGAGGGCCTGACAGATACCAAGCAGAGCCAGCAATGCACTCCTTGCAGCAAGGAAGACCAGTGATATCCTGGGCAGCACTAGGATAAGCATCACCAGCAGGTAAGGAAAGTAATTCTCTCTCTTTACTCAGCACTAGTGAGACCACATCTGGAGTGCTGTGTACAGTTCTGGGTTTCCCAGCTACAGAGACAAAGACATATTGGAGCAAGTCCAGTGGAGAGATGGGATTAAGAGATAGGAGTATCTGATATACAGGCAGAGGCTGAGAGAGCTGGGATTGTTTGGTCTTGAGAAGAGAGCGCTCAGGGGGAATCTTATCCATGTGTATGAATATCTGTACCTACCCAGAGAGAGATAAATAACACAGAGGTTCTTTATCACAGTAAAGAATATCCCAAAAAGAATCCCAATTCCAATAAAAGGACAAGAGGAAATAAAATACAGGAAATTCTGTTTTACTGGGAGGGTGGCCAAAACTTGGAACACGTTGCCCAGAGATGTTATGGAGCCTCTGTCCTCAGACATATTCAAAAACAGACTGGACTTGATCTTGAGCAACCTGCTCTAGTTGACTCTGTTTTAAGCAGGAGGCTTGGACTACAAGATGTTCGAAGGTCCTTTCCAACCTCAGCCATTCTGTGATTCTCTTAATTCTACTAGCTTAGGAGAAACTACAGATAAAGACATAGTAATAAATCAACTTTGGACAACTTCTTACCTCAACTTTACTTCCACAGCACACTGAACAATGGTACCTGACCAGTGATGTAGTATTAATGTCTTGAGCTTTCTCACTGTTCTGATCTGAAATCACCACGAACTCTCTCATGAATGATGTGTGGCAAAGATCATATGAAAGAGACTCAAATGAAAAAATCATGAGCCTCAGGACTAAACTGAAGTCTCAGGCATGGGAGAACATTCTTTTGAGTGTGTCTATCATTATTTTGCATTCATTCACTCATCAGTAGGGCATCTGTAATACTTTTTGGAAGTATGGCGATTTCATAGATGAGAAACATTACGGGCATGCAACAGGCTGCTTTAATATCTATAGTATCTTTGATTTATGTGCAATTTTTCCAAATGCAAAATCTGTACTGGTAACAGAGATACACTTTGCCTTCTGGAGCTCTGCGTACCTGAGGGAAACAGCAAAGACTAGTTTCAACTGGTTTAGGTGGACTGGCAAGGCAATATAAATATCACCCCTGCTATTGCAAAGACATACTGACACACTGGAGGAAAAAAAAGACTCAAATTTCCACAAGGTTTGTGTTCCGGGAAGATTATTAGCTCTTGGAAATTTTAACATAACTGTAAAATGTTAATTACCATTTCTTTTCCTTTTGTCTTTAATAAGCAGTAGTACAATTTTGGAAGCCAATTAACTGGTTGCTAGTTCCGAGGGAACTTTTAGCATTCACAAAGACTTGATCTAAACTCAGATGAGCCAGCTACCAAATTCTAGCTGTGAAGAGCAGGTAGAAAGATCACAAAGACTAGCCTGATAACTGAGCTCCAGAACATGTGGGTAAAAATGCTGAATCTTCTGAGGGTCTGGTCCTTTGCATCTGTAAATAGATTCTGATTGGAGACCAACTGCATGAATGCTTTCATGATTAAAGCATCTACTGAGAAAAGGTAGAAAATCATCTGTATTTTTGAGTTCCTTCTACAAACTAAGTCTTGTGACAACAAGATTCAGCTGGTGTTTTGCTGGAGAAAATAATGACCTGGTTTCAGTACTGCAAACCAAGTCTGGCAAACTGCATTAAATAAATGCACGATGACATATGGCTTGGCAGCCTGATATGCTGTACTGTTACAGTTGGACTAGTTTCTCTTTTGCATCAGTGATTAGCAAGAAACTGGTACGATGAAGATGTGTTCTTACTGAGGTGCAACATTTTTTTTAAAAAACACTGTTTAAATTTCATGAGAGGGACTAAGAAAACAAAATGTGGTTTATTTTGTGTTCAACTACTATTGCCATGAGTCCTTCATTTCATCAGATACGTCAGTCATACACATAAGCACAAATGCAGCATGTAATACGTACTTCTACTGCCAGAGAGCATGAAGACTATTAAAGCTTGGACTTTATTGTGAAACACAGATGGCTGCATTATGCAAGAAACAACAGGCAATTATCAGACCAGAAAGACTGTGCCATCAAAGCAAGCATTACCCCTGTGTCATGGCTTAGTTATTCAATGTCTTTTAGGCAATGATGAACTCCCTTTTCTTCATTATGGTAGGAAAATAACATGCATTTTCACCTGAACTCATGTTCTGTTTCTGTACCTCAAATGAAACAGTAAGGGCATTTCAGTTTAGTTGTTCAGTTATTTCAGTTAATTTAGAATATCTGTGGAAAAGGTCACTGTGATTCTGGAAATCACATGTAAACTTCAGGCTGATCAGGTGTAAAATCATGCCCATCTACAGGGGACTTATTTCTGATGACTTTGATCTTTAGTTTTCTGTTTAAGAAATTAAACTAGCTGAAGCGTGGACACTGCTCCAGGGACTTAATACAATATAAAAATCAGTGAATGAAATCTTTGAATGAAAATGGATTTCCAACAGTCTGGAAATTACAGTACAAATTAAAAAGGCACCTACCTGGCAATAGGTTAGGCAACACTGATGATGAACACGTGCATATCTACATTTCAATATAACAAACATATGCAGGTATGTGCCGGTAACTAGAATCTCCAGATAGTCTTTGACAAATTTTCTGCTTCTGAGTTCTTTTTAATGTTATATAAAAGTATATGTAACAAGGACAAAGAACATATAAATATCTTTCTGAAAAATACTCTGAACTGCCATTCATTGAAAAACAAAACCAAAAAACCCTCCCCCTCAAACAAATAAAACTCAACATTTATGAATTTTTAACTAATTTTCCAGCGTAAAGCACAAAACAATGTTACCTGTTCCCAACACTGTGGTAAAAGCTCAGCTTCTACACGTGTTGGTCCAACATGTCGGGCAAATGCCACACACCCGGTCAGTATCATCTGTCTGAAAACATAAATTTAAAGCTTTAATCTGTTTATAAAGTTCTATAATATATTTGAATATACTTTTAAGTTTGGAAAAGCAGATGCTGTCAGGCAACAGGTAACTGTCCACAGTCAAACACACACTGACATAAAGACTAAACCTTAAATTGAAAGCCACTATTGTCTCTGCTCATTGCAGACAGGGGTTAGACTAGATGACCTTTAAAGGTCCCTTCCAACCCAAACTATTCTATAATTCTATCTTGTTTTCTATTTCATATGCCTTTTCCAGAAACTTGCAGACCCCAAACTCCATGACCCAGAGCCTGAGAATCTCTAAATATCTCATTTAATGCTTATTACTGAATACTATGATTCATCAGGCAGTGAAAGGATCTAAATTACTGAATACTATCATACTATCAGTATATTAGTCAAATACACATACTGCTTTTATTTAGAAGCATTTGTGAGATTTAATGAACTTTGTTCAAAACAGGTAACTTAGTTCTTTTATGACATGGTTTTGCAACATTCTAACATGCAAGTTCCTCTCATCCCTCCCAAAATACTGGACTTCGCTCGTCAGAAATCTACTAAAGCCCATTATTAAAGGGAGGCAATTAATCAACCAGTAGTATCTATGATCACCTGAGCCATCTGTATTTATCATCTTGCATTTTTTAACTTTCCTCATAGTTTGCAGGAAGTCACTGTTGTTCCATCAATTTCATAGCCACAGAGATATATTTAAAATTTCCATAAAATTTTACTTAAAATATCACAAATGACAGTTATTTAATGAGCGTTTATCTTGCTAAGACTTTTTAGTTCTAACTATTTCTCCTGTTAATAGGATTGGAATGATACCAACTTTGCATGCAATTCACCAGTTCTATTTACTTCTAGCGCCTACATCAACACTTAATGCGTGGACATGAGACACTCATTTTATCACCTCCACAGTAAGATTAGGACACCACTGAGAATCTGTTCTTTATTACTTTGGGGAAAGTAAGCCAGAATTAATTAGTTACCAGTTTAGTGTCATGTCTAAACTTCTAAATATTTACTGCAGCTAACAGTATGCCCTTAAGGTTGAAAGGCTGAGATTCTGCTGGTTATTTCTTAACCAGTTATACAATGTACTCCATCGAAAAAACACTCATTCGCTTTCAGAATCTTTTCAAGGAGAAATAGTCTATTAAAAAGATTTTTTTCCCCAGCATTCTTTAGGCCAACAATCAGAGCAAGCTCTTCAGTTTTGTGTTGTAGACCACATACAGAGAACTAGACCTTTGATCAAGGTGAAAAGGTTGAAGGAAAACAAAAATGCAATGATTAGATAAGACTCAAGAAATGAACAGCTGATATGTGATAGCAATATGGAGACAAAAGCCTGTGGTAATTCTGAGTTCTACAACAAATAAAATAGTTATTCGAATGCCTGTCTTTGGTTCTACATGCTGAACTGGGCAACAGGATATACTTTTGTAAGATATTAAAAAGGCAAATAGCAGAATAATCACTTGAAATTCTCTGCATTAGAAATGGAAAAAACCCGAAGTGTATATATATATACTTTTAAAACCAAACCTTCTCAAAAAAGTTCCATGACATCTCAAAATTAAGTCAGATTTCCTTTTGCCTTGCCTATACAGTAGGGAACTTGAAAATATTGCAAAAATATTTAAAAATGTTTTAAATATTTTACTGCAACCATCTTAAAAGTATATGACAGTAGTCAGTATTTCAGGGGAAGGAAAGGTTGTAAGGATCTCAACAACAGGTCATTGAAACAAAAACGTTAACACTAAGCTGTTCAAAACTGCAGTCTAGGCTGGATATGGGAAAAACTTCTTTCTACTTATTGTCATAATGATCTCTTTTGTTAACAACATGCTGGGAAGGCTTTCCTCGGAGCTCTCTCGAGGTTACGCACTTATGACTACTTAAGGTAGGAGCATAAAGCGAATCAGTATGATTCAGCAGAGCACTAGTTTGCTTCATCAGTACAGAAACCAAAGTTAAATCAAGATTCAGACTAGAGGAACATGGCAGAAGTTAGAGTAGAAAAGGCATAATTTAACACTTCTAAACTCCTCCTAGAGGTTTTAGAAAGTGACTGCATGCACTGATAAGCAATTCAATCTTATATTACACAGTTCAAGGTTCTTCTGTCACTCCTAAAGGTTACATTAAAAACTTACTTACTGAACTTTTCCTTAATGTGTCAGCAAGTTAGGTGTGTTCTGTAAGAGGTGATAGCATATGACCGATGAAAAGTCATACCAGATACACTAAGCTTAACGTATTTTAGCTTCTTTTCATGAAGAGTGCTGCTTCTGGGTACATTACTTGGAAATCTTCGAGAGTTCATGTTTTGAACTGTTTTAACCTTGCCCTAAAAGACGCCAACATTAATCTGACTTCTTCATGGCTCCTCAACTTCCAAAACCAATGTAATTGTCCAAAAAGAAGCTTAAGTAAAGCTAATACATGTCTTTTGCAGAAGAGAATTTGATAGACATTTTGAAAACTTGAATAGTACATTTATGAGTAGAGCCTTGAGGATAAAAGTTGCCTTTTTAAATATAAAGTTACAAAGACTATGGCAATATGCTATATCTGCATGCACCAAAAAGCCTCTTGCATGGGCAAGAAGTATAATACAGGCTTTTCGCATAGTTGACCTTGTAAAGTATGTTAACAATTATTTAAAGTAAAATACTTATTTTAATGGGTTGATTATTAGAAATGCAATGTCACATTTCAGTCTCTTGCGTTTAACAACTTAAAAAAAGCAAACTTATTATCAACTGCTACTTTAATTTATAATGTAGGCCTGTACAATATAGAAGAAGGTAAACAAATAACTTAAGATAATTAATACCATTGTTCTGGTCACTACACCTGAATGTCTTTGCTTACTTCATATCACACAAGACTGCTAAAATATTATTTAAACTTATTTAGATAAAAACCAAGCATGCATAACACTTCCATACAAATATAAAAGTAGAAAAAACCAACTGAAATTCTGAATAAGTATTTTCTATCTAATTTGTATTCAGAATCTCTTTTATTTGATGGGCTTTTACTTACTCTTCAGTCAGGTATCACAGCACCTTTAAAACAGATCATGATTTTTATGCGTGTGAATGTGTATTACATACACACATGTTCTGTCCTGGAGGTTATGGCAGAATATTATTCCCAAATTTCTGATGAAAATGAGTTATTTTTAGATATAAATCTCTAACTCACAACAAAGAATGAACAACTTCAAGGAAAAAGAAGCTTGAATTTTCTTCTTTCTTAGCTGCCGGGAAAGACAAACCTAACTGCAGCTAAACCGGCATATGAAAAATCTACTTGATAGGCCACCAATCAATCCTGTGACAAATTAACTACAAGAGACTACAAGCGAGATGTAACTTCTTTCCCCCCTCAACCACAGAGTAATTTTAGCTTCTCAAACTGAATGAGACACTCAAAACACTTTAGATAATGGTGGATTTTTCAGAAGCAGATTTCTAATGAATCTGAAGTAGAACAAGGACTGCATCTTTTTGTAATTTCAGTCTGCACGGTGCCACTGTGCTACAAGTTGCTTTTATTTATTTATGCATTTTTTGTCTCCAGAGCCATCGCTTTCAATTGTACCTCATCTCTAAATTTTACCATGGGAAAAATTTAGAAAGACACCCGAACACTTTGGTTTCAGACAATCTTCAAAAGAAATGCTTTCCACCTATTTCATAAAGCCTATTTTTGTCTGAAGACAGACTAGAGCAATGATAGATACAGATGCTTTACAAAACATCTCTAATGAAAATAATGGAAAAGCTACAGAATAAATATGAAAAAATCTTTCCAGTTACAGAAGTAAACACACCAGCTAGGGTACTGTCTTTCAACCTTAAGGACATTCTTATCAAGATTGGTACAAAGTCAGTCAGATTTTGTGAGCACTAAGGAAGAACTACATTTATAAAACAAAATAAAAAATATACTTTGTTTCAAAGTCTTAACCAAAATAAAACAAAGCTCTTAACACTTGTCAGAACAAAAATCACTGCTTCAGTCTTCTGAATTTTTTTATTTGCTACCATAGTACCGAACCATAAATAGGAAGAGTACTATTTACTGATGATATTTTCCCCAACTGAGCATGGTAGTTAACTTACAAACTTATAGATCACTAAGATACACTACGACAGAGGTTTAAAAAAGCCGTTTGGATTTCTATATCAACCATTGCTAAGGATTATGATCTTAAAGCTCATTTCAACAAAGCGTTTCAGTTCATCTTTAAACCAAAAAGGAACTGAAATGCTACACTGCAGCTTACATTCTTACATTTCAGTAACTAGAAAGTACAGGTCATGGAAATGGAAAGTCCCGAAGTCCACTTAAATTTGTCAACACTATACCAGCAAAATATCAGCTTAAGTGAAATGTGGTTAAAATCATCCAACAATATCCAGTTTCTATTAGTTCTGCTTCTTTGACAAAGAAAAAAAATTCCTTCTTGTCCCGCAACCCACAAACGCAAACACACCTTTGCTCATCATCTGGTCGTTTGATCAAATTGAACAGTATGTGTAGAAGCTGATCTCTCTCTTTGGGTTCAGGATGGAGGCAGGCTGTACACAGTATGAGTGGGATCAATTCCTAAAAAGTTGTGGGTAGGGGAAAACCAAACAAAGTAAAAACGCTTTGGGCATATATTCATTAATGGCAAAAGAAACTAAGAAGACAAATCTAGCCACATAACATCAAAACAGTTAGAGAAGATGTTTTAGAGTCTTGATCTCTTATTAAGTGACCTGAAAAAAGTGAAGGTCTACAAAAGTTAGAATTATTTTCCTGCTAGGAAAGATCAGGGGAGAACCAGCACATAAAATAAAAAGCTCTGCAAAGATTACAATTAACTTATGCAGGCCACCTGTAACCAGAATTAGAGGACAATCATGGTTTAAATTGTCTTCACTACCTACTGAACTGAAGCAAGCTCCACAGACATCTATGGAACAAAGCTCCTACAGAAAAAGCTATTTCTGATGCCATGGGGTTGAAGATTAAAAATTCCAATTAAGCATGCACACAGTTCTGTGCACAAGTTTGAATAAGCACTGAGAAACATACATTGGTAAAGGTGACTGCAGACAGATATCCCCTATTTTGTGTTGACTGAGAACTATATAATTTTTTTAAAGGTTTGTTGGGGTTCTTTTTTCAATAAAGAGGCAATATCTGAAGCTGAATTTTCTTTTTAGAGCAATTCAATTCCCGTAAGGAACAAACTACCAAGAAAATACGGTGTAAAACATTAACTGAAAGAAAATATAAGGCTGTTCACAACAGTGAAGACCTCCTCCTTTCTAAATATGCCTTCAAAGCTCATGGTATTCATTCCCAGAAGAAACAAATGTTTCTGAAACATGGACTGGAAGTCCCTTTCCTTGACCTTTAGTCCAACCGAATTTGGAAGCCACACAATTTCTAGGTGATTTAATATCTTATGGACAGAAATATCACACTTGGAGGTCAGCTGAAAAGAACATGACAAACCCAGGTGTCTGCAGAGAAAACATGAGCAAGTAATCTGGAGGCTTCCTCTCCCACTTGCCGCGTACTTTTGAGCCACTTTCAGCAGACAAGCTTTCTGTGAATTAATAAGCTGTGACAAACAAGCAGATGACAGTGGGAAACACTTCTGAAGTTACTAGAAAAGATTATACAAAACCTAGAAAAATCTATAGTTATTTGTAGTAACTTTGCAGGGAGGTGCCAATTTCTTCTTGCAGACATTCAAAGTGACCTATTCATGATGTTCTTGAGGGTAAGCCTATTAAAGATGGTGGATGTGTGGAAACAATATCAAAGACACTCTTGCTGCTCAACTCGTATTTTCCTAAACAGCAAGTGCTATGTTAATTTTAAGCATAGAACAATACTCTAATTTTTGAGCATTGTTTAAGCTAGTCAACTCCTGATAAGCTTTTGTTTTCATTTCACAAGAATTCTATTCAGTGTGCCATTTCTCCCACCTGAAGATGACCGAGACACATCCCAAAATGTATTTTAACATTCTGGAAGATATTTTGGCAATATTTAACTCAAATTCCCTGATCTGTACCATAATTAAGATGAGACAGAAGAATGAATGTGGAAATATCCTACCCACTACTTAAAAAATCTGGAAGTACAGGAGAAATGAGAAAAACTTGAAAATTTGAACATTTCTATTTCTCAATATTTTAAAGGGAACCAGTTTTCGGGTTTGTTTTTAAATAAGTGTAGCACAATGCAAAATAATGTGAATTGAAAACCTGTATTAAAGAAACTTTACATATTACATTGCATGAAGAGCTAAATAACTTTCTTCAGGTAAAAGCTCCTTTCCCCTCTAGAATTTGCATGTTAGATTTTATTTTTTGCACACTTAACATTCAGGTTTGCCCACTTAAAGTTCCAAGAAGGCAGAGGGCTTAACCTTTTTTTTATTTTGTACCTCACAGAAGCATCTTCTCTCCTGCAAACACTGTTTTAACTCAAAAAGATTTGAAAAACTATTATAAAAATATAAAAAAAGCCTGCCACTCTAAATAACACTACTTATATACTAAAAGCTAAGATCTTTTAAAGAGAAAATCATATTGCAACCTGTAGATACAAAACGTAATTACTAATTTCACCATAAAGAATACAGCTTATGGAAAAACCTTTAAATCAAAAAACCCCTGTGTTACTTTACTGAGATCCAACTTTCTGAAATCTACCCTAAGTTCACATTATCCAACTGCTCTTGCAATTATGCTTAAGTACTCCTTATAAAGAATTTTTTAAAAAAGAATTTACCCCATGAAATCGGACATGTATACTTTTTATGATCTGAGGTTTTTGTTTTATCTGTTGAAACCATCACAATGACTTCACTTCCCTAGTATTTTTGAGTACCTACTCAAAAATCTCAACTGCTCACTCAAAATTATGGCTAGATTTCAAAACAGTGCCATGAGCTTTATTTTTTTTTTTTAAAAGCTTCTTTTCAAATTTAAGGAAGTTAACAAAGTTGTCTTTTTCCAGCTGAGTCTGTATGAAAGGAAAACACCTCTGAATATTCACCTAGATACTACTACCCTGTGTGTGAAAGGCTAATGAGTAACCTAACACCATTGACATGGGGCAGATACAAGGCTGGTTCTTTACCTTGCAGAAAGCTGGTTATTACAGCTGATGGAATTAGCTGTATTTTCTTGTCCATTGGTCACATTCTTTCATGCATACTATGGGAGAAGAGAGTGTTCTCTGCATCGCTGCATCAGTGCTTCTACAGTTCCTTCTATTAAGGGGAGTGGAGAAACAGTGAGAAGTCTTGAACAGTGTTTTATGTGCTCCCTATAGACTTAATGGACAGGAAGGTAAAACTAGAGGCGAAAGGGACTTTCTGTGGGACAAGAAGAACAAAACTGCTCTCATAGATGGACAAAACAGGTCAAGTGAAGTCTCCCAAAGACTTAGAAGGGGACAGATTCTTCTCAGGGTATTCAGGATGATTAAGAACAAAAAAACAACCTACAGGCAGGTTCAAGCTCATTCCTTCCTGTTGCTAAGAGCCATGCCTTAGAAGTAGACTTGTTTAATAAATCTCACATTTTTCATTCTCAAAAACAGCAGAGGAGTGCTGTAGGAAGTGGTAATTTTCCAATAAGACACAGTAATATTAGCATTTGGCTGATTAAATTAAAGAGGAAAACTTATAACCTTGTTATGGAGACTGTAATATAATTAATAATCAAGGAGAGGACTTCCAGTGCTATTTGAAACACTCTGCCTTCCTTGGGAAGGAATACCACTGGTGCTGACAGTCATAAAGAACAAAAATTAAAAAAACAAAACCAAAAACCAAACAAAAAAAAAAAACCAAAACAAAAAACAAACAAACAAACCACCCCCCCCAAACCAAAAAAAAAAACCCCAACAAAACCCACAACAAAAAACCAACAACACGCACACCCACCCAATAACCCTCCCTCTGTCTAATTTGGGATCTTTCCTAAACGTCCTGTTCATCCCCAAGTCCCTCTTTTCTTTTTGCCTCTAACTTAGGAAAACTGATTAATTCATGTTGGTGTTAGTCAACAAGGAGGACTGACTTCCAAAACTGTGATATTGTTTTCCCATTAGATGCCAAGCAGACTATCTTTATAACATTGTCAGCACTTGCAACTCGGTGGAATAAAACATCATGTGTCAGAGGTCTCACCTCCACTACTGAGAAGGCAAGTTAATATCTGAGGCAGTTGATATCTGTGAGCTACCCAGATGTAGACTAGAGAGGAAAAAAATTATTTTGTTTTTACTGTGAGATAAGCTACATACAGGTGAACGATGGACAAGCCTAGGAAGCTGACCTAACGCATTGCACAGGAGAAATGAAATGGCCCGTCTTCTCTCTGTTCTACTTCTGCATAACTGTCCATGTAGGTCTCTCCAAAATAACAATCATGATTTTTTCACCAGAGTACCTTTGGACAACTGCTCCCTAACTTATAACAACATGTTCCGTTATCTTTGAACGGCATTCACTATTTAAGCTGATTCAGGTTCTCAAAAAAGGCAACATTTACATGGGCATACGGAGCAGCTCTTCATTATGGTCAAAAGAAGGTGGCTTTTTAATGGTAACTGATATCACCTCAACTATACGCAAAATGGTTCCTCCTACATACTAAAAGTAGTAAAACAAAATATTAAAGTTTGGGGTTTTTTTTAATGCATCCTATAGCAAGCATTTGTCTATTTTGCTGACAATTTCCTCAAAAGGTAGCGAGGAATTTTCTATCTGTATTGTTGCCTTCATTTTAACTTTTTTTTGTTTAACATTCTGAAAAAAGTCTTTTACATCTTAGTTTCTTTCACTAATTAGTGCCTTGTATTGGAGTGTTCATAAGCAAAATAATTATCTCTGACTAAATTTAATTAGTGTTAAGTGTCAAGACTGGTTACTTGAATAGCTTAGGATAGTAATCTTTTTTATTATTTGAAATATTAATGTAATAATATCGCAAACAGATGACAACATAATGTATAAACCAGGATGATATTATGATCGATTTTGTAAATGTGTCCCTTTTAATTTTCTCTAATAGTCAGTGCTTATCTTATGAACCAATGCTATGTCAAAATTCTTCTGTAACTTAGCCTCTGACAACCAGTAAATAAAGTAAAATAATCTTATCTGCAGCAATTGAAATAGCAGGTACTAACAAACTACTGATACGGAGTCTCCTGTGCAAGAAGGTATTTGAAGTTCAGAATTCATCTTTTTAGTTTTAAAATGAAAAAAATATTTAATCATAGGATTAATACATGACTCCGAACTTTGTGCTACTCATCCTATTAACATTGAAATTACAAGTCTAGTTACATTTCATGGGATGAGACTATTATTCCAGGATCCAAATTAAGGCTCTCATAGATCCCAAATGGATGCTTTTACATAAGAATCAATGCAGATATGGGTGTGGAAAAAAAACCACCTTTTTACTTCTTTGTTTGTATCTACTGTTTATTTGGAAACCTACATATAAAACTACTGTGATAAAACTAGTAATAATTGGCAATTCAATTAATAAACATTAAATTCAACTCCTTGCATCCATGAATTACGTTATGTTTAAAGACACAGTGTTGACTGGAGATGAAAAGGATAATCTATGAGATTGAGCTATTTCTTTCTAAGGAAACTACACTAGCCCTTCATATCCAGAGAACGGAGCTAAAGGACTGAAATTAAAAAATGGTTATGTGTGTCTCTCGTGTGTGTGAGGCAACTCCACCCCCAAAACAAAAAAGCCCCCCAGACCAAAACCAACACCCCACATAAACCAGAAGAGAAACAGCAACAGGCTGTGGTCAAAACTACCCGTTTTTCAGAAACACAATCTATAGAAGCCTACTGCAATCTAAGTTTTACAGAGCAACATAACGTATTTTAATTGTTCATTTAAATTTTCCTGGTTTTCCCCATTCAGTGAAATAGAAAGTCATTTAGCAGATACTGATGGCTGACAATTTTCATGCCCAAGAACTCAAACTTATGTATCTTTATCCATAACCAACCAGAATGACATCTGTTTGACACAGCCACTGGAAAGAGCCACTTAAATATACTGCCAAGCTCTGACACAGCACTCTTTTACATTTTTTAACAAAGCCAATATTTTATGACACTTAAAGCGTAAGACTGACATGAAAATCTGTAAAAAGATATTCAGCTCTACCATGGTTTAAGACACAGCTACTTACAAAAAATGCCAGAGAATGGAAGTGCCTCAGTGATGTCTATATGTAGTGACTACACGCTAACGTGAACAACATGACATCTACATCATTACTTTCTTCTAGCAGAGTTGAACATGGCACCCATTCAGAGTTTGCAGATTCAGCATTATCTTTGCTTCAGCTTTACAAAGAAATAAAAGTAAAACTCTGTTTTTAACATATTGAACTCTACATAAATAAGTTTCTCAGTATAAAAATTTTAAATGTGTTTTACTTTTAAGTGGTATAAACACAACTGAGGAAGCAGATTCCAATGCAGATGAAATTTCATAAACTCAAATTGCTCATCTGCAAGAAGCGTTATCACAGACGGTATACCCAGCCGAAGGAGGTTTTTTTGAAGAATAGGTTTTTAGCATTTTGTTAGTGTTCACTCTGATCACTATTTGGCTTGCAGTGTCTCCTTTTGTTTTAAGTGCATTCATATACAAATCTAAACATTGACATACATGTTTTCAAGCAGTTAGGATCAACTAGACACAGGATAAAAACAAAATTAAATTTATATGTTGATACATGGAATTTTAATGACGACAAATTGCTTTCAGGCAATTATCTACATTATGCATTATTGATTTTACCCAGTTGAACTGCTCTTTTAGAAACCACTAAAATGATCTCCTCAGCCACCCTACTCAATACTGTATTTTTCCTTCTTTCTTATCTTCCATCGGAACCTAAACTACAGACATTGAAGAACAATTAAAGCTACACCAATACACAAAAATAACAAATAATTTCAGAAATGCATAAGATATTCTGACACTAACTGGTTGCTCAGATGTCAACTGTAGTATTTACTGGACCACTTATTACCAAGTCAGGCAGGTTGCTACTGACCTTAAGAGGGTTAAAAGCATTGGTGAAATGGCTTCTGTATCTCTGGTAAAGGACAATACCTACTGAGAGGTACTGTCAACCTCCATAAACCCAGTTTCATCAAAATGAAAATATATAGCACAACATTTTCAGCTTAAGATTTCCAACCAGTTTCAACATGATGGATGCTTAAAGAACAAAAATAGGGACTTTAGGCAGTCTTCACAAAATTAATTTTAATTCTCATGTCTAACACACAGTGTAAGATCTTAAATACTGCCATTGTATCTTTTCAGAGCAGACTGGTGATCACTTTGCATTATAACCTGAAGCTGTTATGTATCTTTCTCAAATTAGTGATCTTCTGGTATATTTTTTACACCACTTCTCTGTAAAATTGTGCTAAGATTCTCATGATAAGGCTGTTTTTGGACAAGACCTGAAGTTGTACCTTGTTGAAGAAAGCCTAGTACTTAGGTTAGCTTTTCTTAATACTGATATTAATAAATACTAACAGATGGTCTACCCAAGTTTTCCTTCAAATTCCATGACTACATCTGAAAGAACATTACAATAGTTATAGCAATGGGTCAAAAGTGAGAAAAGCTATTTTTAAAGCAAATTTCAATTCTCAGAATATTAAGCATCCCATGCAATCCAGTTACACAATTCTCACTTGTGCCTTTTTCAATCAAATTGAAACAGATGATTACTTTAAGGCAAAAATACATGTAATCAAATGTAACTTCAACTGTAAAACAAAATAAGTAGGAAATAGCCTAAAGGGTCACAAAAATATTAAGTGCATTACACAGATTATGCTACAAGCTGTGAAAAGAAGCCAAAATACCGCATCCTGCCAAGCAGAGGGAAGGAAAGGAATAAATAACAAGTCAGAAATTAAGCACTGATCCAGAAACATTCACAGAAGTATTCTGAAAGACTATTAACAGAACAATTTCCAGAGCACCCAGTTAACACCCCCACCCCCTCAGAAAAAAAATCCCTTTTATAAAGTTTGAGACTTACAAAACATGATGCATCTCAAACTTACCATGTCAACTGCTGATAATTAGTCGTACGTTATAAAATTTGAGATTATAGGATCAGTACAAATTTCTTGAGGATTTTTCAAAGCCTTAAAATGAATTTATGCAAAACGGACTACTAAGTCTACCATACTGTAGGTCCCCTCAATAAGGACTAAAGCTTACTCAACAAGCTATGCTACTTCAAACCCTTTATTTCGGTGTCAACTGTACGGCTGTAGAATTTTGTTTGAGATATTTTCTTGTTTTTATTTTTTACACATTTGATAATGTGCAATATTGCACAACAAACCAATACAAAACCAGTCTTTTTTTTCCACCTTCAGTCACAGTCTTCCTTTTCTACACTATATAGTATGAATGATTATGCAAAACACCATCTTCATTTACCTTCAAAATAAACATTACATTTTCATAATTTTATTTAGCTTCTTTTTAATTTTAAGGAAAACATATTAGCAAGATTGCTAATTTTCTTACGAATGGTGTTTTTGATGAACTTTATCTTGGCTGATACATGGAGCTTCTAGAAAAAGATAGTAAAATATATTTTTTGTTGAAGTACACAGTGCTGCAAAAGAACCTGAACATTAATCCTAATTAAAACTGATAGGTAAAATAAACCGAATTTAATGTTTGAACTTGTATCCTCTGCTCTTTCTATCATACATTAACCATCGTCTTCTCTAACAAAAACATTTGTGCTACCACAAACAGATGGACCTACAGTAACAGTTAGTCTTGCTGAATGCTAATGGGTGCCTTAAGCAAAGGAAGAAATATTAGAATACCATGCAGGTTTACTGAACTCACCTGACAGAGGTGTAAAACCATTTTCTAGGAGCAGAGATGCATGCACAAAAGTAAGAACATGATTGCAAGTAACAGACTTTCATGAAATAAGACACAACATCTTCAAAATGAACAAGAAAACATCCTGGTAAAAATAAAAAGTAAAATTTCAGGGTTCCTCACCTCTCGCTTTGCAAGCAGCACGTTAGGAACAATATGAGGCAAGCAGCGTCCCAACATTAACATGACACTTTTTTCACTGTCTGCAATCCGAGATACCTAGAAAACCAAGTTGTTTGTTTGTTTGTTTTAAATGAAGCACAGGAACAGAAAAATATCCTTTCAAAGGAATAATAAGAATTGCAGCAGGCTGATCACTTACCAGAAACTATTTAATTTACTCACACACATTAAGCTGTAACTTTTTGTTCTGGCAGTAACTTCAAAAGCATGAATCCACTTGTAGAGACTCAGAACTTCCCAGTAATTACATATCTTTCCCTAGGTTTCATATTTAAGCTAAAATCTGAAAGCATAACCTTATTTCTTAAGTTTCATGCACATAAATTTATCTCTCCATATACGTTAATAAGTCTTGTTTCAAAGCAATTATTGCTTGTTTAACTATTGCTGCCATGCAGAATAAAGGATCTTCTAGTTTATGTCAACTGGGAAATATACCTCTGATCCCAAACGGCTGTCTGCTGACATCCGACAGAAAGACAGTAGTGCTTGATGGAAAGCTGGTGACAATTTCCTGAAATATCATCAAAAAGGGGGTGGGGGGAGTGGAAAGCATAGATCAGAAAGGTGACTGAACAAGTCCTTTCACTCTGGTTTAACCAGCTAGGTAAAATGACATTCAGAAAGCATGTCTAAAAGGGAATCATACTGCAGAAGTTTTTAAAGTTATCTTTGACTTTTAGGGTGTTGAGCTTGCAGCAAGAAAAACGTGGGTGTCCTAATTAAGAAGTTACTTTTAGTTCCGAAAAATGTAACATCTTTCAAACTGCTGCACAGACAAAAATAGGACTAAAGCATGAAGAAAAGGAAGCTTTAGCAATACAAGAGGAAGCATACAATTATGCAAACTAGGGGGGAGGAGGTACACGAATCACAAGAAACAGTATTTTTGCTTAATGCTCTGATTCTGCACATTGCATAAAAACTCAGTCACTTAGAAGCTTCAGGATTAAATAGAGATTGCTCAACTGCCACTTTGGGATCTAAACATTGGATTCAAATGTATAGGGAGAACCTCAAAAATAACCTTAAATTGCTGCCTAATCCCTAACGTGTATTACAGAAGCACTGCCTCATGGCCATGCATAGCGCCAGCCAACAAAGCCAAGCTACTCAAAGCCTTAAGCATACACATAAAACCCTGGTTTAGAGTCTCAAAACAGCCTTTTCCAAGGAGGATAATTTGGCAGAAGTGTTCTCAGAAAACAATTACTGGACTGACCATTACATAAAACAGGCAAGCATCATCATCATCAGCATCCTATTTTTCCCAGTAATGACAACTCCCTTGGCCTTCTCTGAGGCCTTTATTTAGATGCTAATCTAACACTGCCTTACCCACTATGCTTAAAGAGGAAAAAGAACATTTGTCTTCCAAAACATGCACAGAAAGCATCTCACCCTATATCATCATCTGCTGTTTGAATCCTCTAATGACACTATATGAGTTTAAGGGAGGAGGGAATTCCTATTTCTTATGTAGAAACTGGTATCATCTTTCAACCCTTAAAACTGCTCTTTTGTGCACCTGAGCACACAAAATCCTACGTACATACAATTATGTGTATGGACATATATATTTTTAATCTAATAGAGTGAAACATCACACTACTTATTGTAAATACATCATCATTAACCCTTTTGTAACCAAAAAAAGCACATTAGGAATCTAAGTTCCTACTTACAATTGTTTAAAACAATCCAGGAGGATACAGATAAATATACCAGAGTAGTTTTCCTCTTCTGACTATTTACAAAACATGATAAATAAGAATTTATATTTATTACTTAAAATCAACTTTCTTTCTTCACAGTATGGTTTTTTAAAACACATTTTAAATTTCAACAAAGTAAGTTTGTTTTAATTCCAATCAGCTTGGTTTTGTGCAAGAGTTACTTTAAAAAAGTTATCAAATGACTCAGATGGTAGCGAGTTGTAAAGGATCTCTGTTTAAAAATATGTTAGTCCTTATTCTGTAAAGGTATTCTTGAATAACAGACTTACAGGCTCTGCTCAAGGCTTTAAGGTTTATTTACACTGGGAGAGCAGAAGCAAGCGTTGCAAAGCAGCACCTTGACATTAAGAGAGTGGCAAGGCCTTGGCCAGCCCTTTGCCCGGGCTGTCCTTCACCTTGGTGTTCATCCCGCAGAACATCAGATCCTTCCCCACTTGAAGCCTTAATTAAAATCCTACATAAAGGCAAAGTTCTATCCCCATTTTGCAGAGACTGAAAATTAAGTATGACAATATGTCACTGAATTTCCCTGTGGGTTAATTAACAGCAAGCTCTGGGCATCATGGATCCCATTATGGCTGCTGGCTGTATTTAGAGTCAAGAAAGCTTCTCCTTGATGAAGTCTAATAAAATCCTTGATGGCCATGCTGGACAGAAACGATGACAGACCCAGGCCTCTTGCACCCAAGTCAGTGGAAAGTCTTTTCAAGGGCCAGATGCCGGTGGTGAAGATGTTCAAATATAAGAAAGTATGATGAATAAAAAAAACAGGTACTGCTATTCTGTTCCATATAACACTGGGACAAAAGAGTCAATTTACTGACAAAGTCAGGAGTGACTGCTACATACAGAAAACACCTTGTATTTGGTGCAAACTACCAAACACCTAAAAATGAGTTGAATAAATACATGTGGTGCAGTCTATTTAAACTGCTGCTAGTGCTTTCTACTGCAATCTGTTAGACAAGGCATTTTTCCAATAATGGCCATGTCCTCATTTGCAGCCATGAACACACAGCTGCTCTGAGTACAGTCACACAAAGCAGGCTCACTTGCTCTTCTATCCTCTCTTTCCATCTGGGCAAGATTTATGCCAAGAATCCACTCCCTAGCTGCAGTAGTAACAATCCTGCCTTTTAGGATAGAGTCTTAGTTTTTAATACCTCTTAATACATTCTGAATAAATTGTAGTAGTTTTCTTCCACAACTAACCACCCCGGATTGAAATAAATAAATATCCAGTACTTCTAGCGTGCTTCTCCCATGCTAGATCTCAAAATACTTAAAAAATAATATAATTCTTAATGAAAAAATTTACTGTATTATTACCAACCAAGTCCATAATCCAAGAAGAAGATTTAGTGACACAGAGCTATAAAACACTGTATTGAATATGGTTTCCTTTGACCCTTCACTGACATGTTAAGCCCAAAACTCAGTACAAAAATAGCTACATATTACACATGCATTACTTATTTCTGCAGTAAACTATATTTGAGGCGACTTCTGGTTAACTCAATGAGGATTCAAGGCTTTATTCAACAACTTTTCAAATAAACCCACATGCAGTTATATTTAAGAGATCTGTGAGCTGCAAAACAAATTTTGTTTTTTGAGACTACTCATAAATCCCACTGGAGATACTCATAGTTCCTTTCTCACTCAGTGACCTCATCCTATTTTGATACCCATCCTCACTATCCCCAAACCATCAATCTAATATTCATGCACTTCATCATAGAATGGTTTTCGTTGGAAGGGACCTTAAAGATCATCTAGTTCCAACCCCCCTGCCATGGGCAGAATGCCTCCCAGCACTCCCAATTCCTCTGAGGAAGAAGAAAATTGCAACAAGCCACAGATGAAAGTAGGTAGACAAATTTGTAGTAATCAATGTACAACAGCTTTAAGTTTTGATTATTACATAGTCTAGATATTCAGCTAGGATAAGAAAGAAATTAAAAGAAAAAAAAAAATCTGGAAAGCCTGAATGGAAGCACTGCAAATTTTCCAGAAAAAGCTAAGCTGTGTTTTCCTTTCCTGTTAAACACTGGTATATTCAACTAGAAGAAATTTGTAGTAAGACTCTAAGGTACTGTATTCAGAAATCAGAAATCTTTCCTCTGGTTTAATTCTAAAGTTAAGATATCACTGAAAAAGTGCCCTTGCTGCCAGGACTCGGTGCAAGAAGTTCAGGAAATCCAGAGAAAACAGGATACTTAGGGTTTGCAAGGAAAGTTAATTACTAGCAGGGGTAGCAACTCTTCTTCTTCTCCCCCCCACCCCCAGCTTGTACTGATTTTCCATCTGCACAGAATATCACACACAGATTTCTACTTGGTATTTTCAGATGGAAGTTAGCTCTAGGAACACGTTATGGTATCAATACCAGCAAGAGAAAGCTAAGGGAACTGACAAAATACAAAGCAGAATGGCTACCTGCTCCCATATAAGACCATAAGGTGAGCTACTTGGGCACCTTTTCCACAATGGTAATTTTAGAAGTTGTACATACCCTCATTAAGTTTGTGGTCAGTGTTACTCTTACAGGGTATGCAGTGGTTTATTTATTACTTAATGAACGTGTTACTTCCCCTCTTCACTATAATGCTTAAAAAGACTATGTAGATTGGAGAGGCTTTCTCAAGAACACTCAGACACACAAACTCAGTCTCCATGTAATAACACAACATGCATACCCTATTTTAATTAAAAGAATCGTAGTTACCCATGAAGACTTGTCCAAATTCAAAACTCAAAAACCAGAATGTCAGATACCCTTTCTGTTTATTAAAAAAAAAATCATACAGTTCTCTTAGATACTCTAAGAGAGCTATACACATCTACATAGGAAAAGTAAAAAAAAATTTCCTACCCAGTCTTCAAGCAGAACAGAAGAGATTTCATTATTAAATTAAAATTAAAGAGAATGGAAGTATCCAGTCTTCCCATTCACCACTTTGATTTTACTTTTCGTTGTTGTTGTTGCAAGGAACAGCACTGGTTTTAGAAACAAGTAGGAGGTGAAGAGAGACCCTTAAACTTAATACTAAAAATGTAGGTTTGTCAAATATACTCCTTTCTAAAAAGATGAGGAACAATGTGAAAATAACATACCTGTAGGGTACAGTACTGATAAGTCTTCTATTTGCATTCAAAACAAATGATCTATGAATTCTGCAGAATTTTACTGTTAGAAAAGTATCTATCCGCCTTACAAGAATTTAATTAAAGCATTCCAGTTTAAAACTTATCACTAACCTATTAGGTTTATCGAAGTGGACCGCAGCTTTAGTTGGCGGAGCACAAGAGGACAGTTTCTCTGTTTCTTTACAGGGCACAGAATTTAGCATGTCATCTTTAGTAGTCCTTGAATCCACTTCAGCTGATAAAGAAAGGCTTGTGTCCTCAGGGTTTCCATGTTTATTGTCATTCTCAGAGCTCTTGATGTCCAAGTACCGTCCATTGTCCTCTGAGACTGTGAGAGGCACTTGTTTTAAAGAAGGATGGGGAGCTACACCATAAACCGTTGACACAGCAAAGTTTTCATTCTTGAGAAAATCTATTTCACTAAAAAAGGGAAAGCAAAGAATGAAATATTTTTGTAGCTTTCATGACAAGGTTGTTGGAATCACAAGATTGAAGCACAGAAATAAGGACAACGTACTGAAAAGCTCCCTCTTCAACTCCAGTATGTTCAAAAATTCCTTTAATAGAAATAACATATCAGACAAGCTGTTCAAATGAGCACTGGTTTAACAGAGTTCTTTAGTCAGTAATCAGTAGTAGGAAAAATGTTGCACTCAAGAGTGAGTGCATCACTGTAATAGGTGAGTAACAATAGCGTTATCCACTTCTGGCTGAAATCTGAGCACTGAGACACAAATTGTCATGAGACAGAACTCTTATCTGGGATGAAAAACTTAAAATACTACAGTGGTGAATTAATATATACTATCCCACCTGGCTCTGAAATGGTAACTACGCAAGTCAATAAAGCCACTTAAAAATTATGCACTTGCCCATATGTTGTATTGGTGCATCTCTTAAGAGGCATAATATCTTACAGCTTACAGAATCGTATGTTTTGACCAAATTTTTAAAATCTCTTTTGTTGTTGTTGTTAAAGATACTGTCATTTCTACCAGTCTTGCTCTGTTGAAAGAAAAACTGAGTTGAAATAAGTTATTAAAACAAACATCTTTCTAACAGTGTTTGCAAGCTGTACACACCACAGTACTAAGGAGTGAAATAAAGCTGATTGAAGAGAAAACTTACACAAAACACATCAGAACTGATTCTATTTTCAAAGAAGTAAATAAAAAGTTGCACTGAAAGAACAATACTGATTACAAAATTAAATGGTGTAGGTAATAAAAGGGAAATAGTCAGTTTGAAGTGTCTTCCTTTTTCTAAATCAAATACCATGTATATTAAAAAGGAAAGACTGCCCTACTCTGAAAATCTCCTAGTAATTTTATAAGTGTAAGTTGTATGTTTTCATATATGTGCTAGAAAAACATTGAGAAGTTATTCCAACATTTATCAGCAGTCGAGCAGATTGATAAGTACATACCTCTCAAGTCTTTGGATTTGTTCCATCAAAGACCATTTCTCACTGTTTAACACACTAATTTGATCTTCTAATTTTTGCACTATTAAACATTGCTAAATACAAGACAGAAACAAGAGTTTAGTACAATAAAGTTAAGTAGTACTGCAAACAGCTGAAACATTTCTTCTGTACCATCTCTTACTTCTATTGACTGTGATGTTGTTTCAAATACAGGGATGCTCCCAAGTATAGGAGTAGCAGCCTCTAACTCATCATCTTCCACGCCAACTGATACATCCACCACATCTCGCACAGTAACATGATGGTTTCCGAAGTCACGGTAGAGTTGTAACAGGTCAGGAGGTTTTGGAATGTTCAATCCTACATCATCCCAAAGTTCAAAATCCTTCAAAGAAATAAGAGAAACTAAAGCATACAATATACTTCCTTTTATTTTCGTTTCTCTTCCTCATTTGACTGCAGGTCGTACAATAGCAAAATAATCACATCAAGATTGCGTTGTAGTAAAGGAGATGAAAGCCTACATCAGATAGCAAGAAACAAAAGTAGAAAGTGGACCCATGTCATGACCCAAAGCAATTTCACCCTAAAGGGAGCTCTAAATAATGTACTAAAGAGAGGACCTTCCAAAACCACATAGATCACATATTTTTTTCCTAGGACGTGAACACTTTTCAGAGTCAGATATAACACCGATCAAATTCTAGCAGAAGCCAGGGCAGCTGATAGAAGGCTTTCTACTGATAGGGGTATCACTTTGTTCCCAGCTCATTTGCAACTACAGGTGTGATTTTCCAGCAGCAGACAGTCAAATAGCTCTGTAGATGACTGACAGACGGGGTACATTTTATCAGTGAAATTTGGATATAACTGTATTAATTGTGTAGAGGTGTAAACAACACTAGGGTCTCCTGTCTCAAACCATCACTATATGTCCTTTTTCTCATTGACATGCTACTACTATTATTACAAGATGATTCCACGTCCGTATATATAAATAAGGATGTGCACTGCTATACAGGAGTTATGACGGTCTCTTTAATGACATTAAATTTCAATTTTAAAAATTTTTTTTATTATGTTTTTCCCTCTGTTCACAATTTTCACTATATTTTTCCATAATGTGTTTACATACATCTATTTGAAGATAGATTATTTTCTGAAAGAATTATGTGAATAATCTAGAAAAAAAATTGCATTCTATATGTTAATTGTAGTATGTTTATGTTTACTTTTTAGAATTAATAAGTTTCCTTTTTTTTTTTCTAACTGTCTCACAACATGAAACACCTTCAGTTGAGAACACATAAAAAGTAAGGATAAATTATTCATCTTTTCTCTTTTTGGGACTGTATCCTCACAAGTATTTGTATAAAACCTAGCACTGTTTAACGCAAATCTTAAATAGAAGTTCTGGATCATCCACTTAACAACCCATTTTCTTTACAGATTAGGATCTGACTGTAGGAAAAATAGAGGAGGACTAGTTATAGACAGAACTGGTTGAAATTCAATATTTAATTCTTCTGGCAATATTCCAGTTTTGTGCTGAATATATATTGGGTGTTGAGGTTACTGGGTGTTTTGTTCACTCACTAACAGTCAGAATGTAATTAGAACCTTCGGAACATTTGAAGAAGTTTTTCCCCATGAAATGCAAGCCAATAGAGACATAAACCTGATCATAAGAAAAATGCATCAAAGTACAGCTATGTTTGGAAATATCTAAGATAATACCTTATTACTGAGAGCTTTTCCAAGACTGTATTCAATGCCACGGTATGATTAAGTATACTCATACACATATATATGGCCAGGAGATGACAAACAATTAATATATTGTATACCGTGCACAAATCAACTGAGTATGATTTATGGAAAATATTACATTCAAAATTTTACTACATCCAGATCCTTGAGTTTAACTGTCCATCAGAATCCAGGAAAGCGTAGAAGTACCTATAACTCACAGTATTTTTCTTCTTGTTTTGCTTCTTTTACAGAATGCAAGCATTCTGTCTCCTTCTTACAAATTTTGGGAGAATACTTCTCGAAATGCTGTGTTTGCAAACCATGCTTTATATATGAAAATGCTAAGTAACATACTTAACTCTTCGAATACTCATATGTATAAAGTGAACTAGATGCACAGGAAATATCATTAAAGTTCATCTGAGTGTATGACAAGATTAGACTATGGAAAGCAGGCATGTAAAAAAAAAAAGCACACCACAAGAAAACTTTACCTGATCATGATTTTCATCTGAAAATGTTATTGATGTAAGCTTGTAACTATTCTTCAATAAAAATTCATTAACTAGGAAGTTTAGAGCTCTTTTCTCAAGAGGTCTGATCGGCTCCTGGAAAAAAGAAAACAAAATACTACATCTTTGGTTCATCTTCCTTCCAACTATGGAAGCATATCTGTCTTAAAAGTCCATGCAAAGCTCAAGTTATCACCAGCCACCTACCTGAATTTCAGGACTTGATTTATAATTTTTTCGTTCCTGCAAAGGAACTTCGTTTTCTGGGGAGGAAAAAAAAGTAACTAAATTTTACTCTTTCACACAGAATGAGCTCAGCTACTTCTACATTTTTCAAAGTAGAGACTTAAGAAAAGGTTTATGTACACCACCTGCAGCCTGAGTCAGGTTGGCTCGGAGGGCCTGTATGGTCTCCTTGGCTTTCCGTAGTTCAAACTCCAGGACTGGACAGGGATTTGGATTAAACACACACAGGCATCCAACCAAGGCAAGGGAAACAAAAATAAAATATAAAAAGCAAGGATGGGTGTGAAAAAAAATATACAGTTTGTATTAAACAGAAAGCATGCAATCTTTATGGAACTTATGAATACATGCAGCAGAGTTGGTCTCAAAAGCAAACTGGTGAACATTTTCCATAGTTTCATTGGCCTTAAGTTGCTAAATCACAATTTCAAGCTGTCTGACAAGGACTCGCTGTAGGGTTTTGGGGTCTTTTTTTTTGTTGTTGCTTTGACTTTGCATATTACTGAGAAATGTTTGTTGTTTCTTCCCCACTCTTACAATCAGCTGATACTGTCAAATATTTTTATTTCTTGGGGCAAGGGGAGTATGTGGGCAATCAGAGGACAGATCTAAATGAAGCAAATACATGCTGGCAGCAGAGAAAGCTGTCTCCATGTAGCAAAGCTTAAACCATAAAGTGAATGTACTGTCCCACTGAGACTACAGATTGCTTTTGAAAATGAAATTATACACTGAAATTTTCATAGTTTAAATGGCAGACCTTGAAACATACTTTATTTTACTACTAAGAATAATCTCTTTTTAAATCTCTATTTAAAAATAGTGCCGTTTTAGAAGTACCCTAGAGTTGATTAAGATTTTGAATTTAGTTGTATACATTTGAGATGCACAAGACCAAAAAAAGCAATTTATGCAGCTCTCCTATAGTACTTAGAGAGAAGCTTGAAACAAAAATGGTTTCCTCCATTATTCTTAAAGGTTTCCAGTGATTCTAGACTATACAACATTTGCAATAATCTAGAGTCAGCTTTAGAGATTCAAAAAGATGTAATTCTAGCTGCCGTTATCACCTGTTCCACCTCCCCACCACCCTGGTCACTGTTACGCGTTTCTCACGTTCCAATGTCTCCTCCAAAAAAAGGGCCAGTAGTGCTTTGTTTGCACTTGAATTTCATGTGTTTTGATGTTGAGGTCATACTGTGGCTTCATATTTTAAAACCCTGGACCTTTGCAAAACATATAGTAAATGTTCTTTTTATAGCCATTTACAGTCAGAGTATCTAAGGGAACCTATTTAAGGAATTACCAGATAATTACATGCATTTCATTAACTCTCAGATTAATCTAATCACACTTAAATATACAGTTACCAGAAGGAAGGATTCTTGTACTTAACTAGAAGACATGAGCACAGAACAGCTATCATACTGAAGTGGTAAACTATTCTAAATAGATTATCTAACATTTACTTTATTCCCATGCAAAACTAAAAATGTTGTAGCTGCTTTTTATAAGAAAATATTAATGAGATTTTTGATCATTGCCTGGAAACAATTTAACATGGCATTTTGAAATAGTTAGAGGACAATGCATGGCAGAAACACTGCATTGGCTCTTGCTTGTAAGAAATGCTACTGTAGACTACAAATAAAACCATTTCCTCTTTTGAACATCTGTTACTAAGAATCTTTTTATAATTAGCATGCATGGAAAAAAAGATTCACTCAGTTTGCATTTATCCATAAAAACTGAAGGAATAACTACAGTACACCACATTTGCTACATGAAAGTAACTTGTTTGATGCACAGAATTTTACTGCAGCGATACAAAAGTGCAACTGAGGATACAATGAATAAAGTATGTAAAAATCTCTCTAGTATTCAGCAATGCTGATCTGCAAATACTTCTGTGCAACAAAGTTAGAAAATGCTCTTGTAGTAAAGTATCTAATAATTTTAGCACTTCCTTGCATTTGAGTTACTAATTCACAGTTACGATTCTAAGTTGTAAGCTAGTAATTTGTTAGTTTTTGAAAATTGTAAAGAAATCAAATTAAGTAATTCTTCTAATGAAAATGACTACGTGTTAACATTTCATTCTTGTAAAATATTTTCAAAGACCAGAACAGTTGCAGATCAGGAGTGCCCTGCACTAGAATGATATAAATAATAATAAAAAAAAAGTTACAAAAACAACACAAATGAGAAAAACTCAGGAATCCCATTAAGGAAAATAGGAATAAGACATGTCTGAAGGCATAGAAAGCCAAAAGACTCATGTCAGACAAACCCATGTCAGACGGCAAGAATTAATTTTTAGTGAACTGTCATGATACTGAAAATTCTTAGAAGCCATTAGGACTTTACCCATTCAACCTTAGAAGTAGATTACTCTGCTGCATGTTTCTCTGTACACAGTGGAAGATTCTGGACATAGTATATTTGAGAAGTTGTCACTTCGCAGCATGTCACAATTCTACTACAACACAGCATTGTTACAGTTGTATCTCATCTCCTAGTCTTATTAATGCCACCATTGTAATCGCCATCATACAAACCTTGATGCATCTAAGTCAGTCACAAATTTAGTTTTTATTTGAAGAGGTTTGTTTATATTTTTTTTGACATAAGCATAAATATTTGTCAATAGCTGCAACACAATTTTAATTAAACTTTAAATTATGATGAAAAGCTCTCTATTTTTGAAGCTATACTGAAATGCAATCTTCTGCCAAAATAAGTAATGATTTTTAACTCAACATGTGTATACTAATGAAATCAACACCGGAAATCCCCATTTGTTGATGATATGACATTCTCTTAAATAAGAAAAGGCAACCTCTAAGCCCTTTCGTTGTAACCATTGTCAAGTACTGACTTATAAAATAAGTGACCTGATCTCTCTCTCTCCCCTCTCATTCTGTTGTAAAGCTTATGCACCTTAGAGAAGTTAAAAGCCTTCAAAAGCATTGATAAAGCCAGCTAAAGTTTAACTTCATGCTTGACTGAAGTGATAACACGTATAACTCATTACAGTACTTGGTGAAAGGGGCTGACACTCCTAAAGAATGATGCACAGAAGAGTTTTGCTGCAGACAGCCTAGGAAAGGAAAGAACCAAATTGATTCTCCTCTACATCAGGAAAGCAGAGAATAGAAATTTAGAGCTCTGAGGTTGGTTAATCTTCCTACAAGGAAAGGGCATTTCTGAACTATCTGTTTTGCCTTAGGGGAGGAAACTGCTCCAAATTTAAGTGTCTCTCTTGCTTTTTCTTTTTATAAAGAACTCAAATCACTAAAGCTACCACCCTGAAAAAATCACTTAGACTTACTTAAAAGAGCTGAATACTTCAAACAAGCAACTAAGCATTAGATCAAGATTTTCAGATCAGCGATTTTTAAATGTTTTCACGCAGATAATCTAATAGATCTTAAGAGAGAAGTGCATATCAGGAGTGGGTAGCTTGTCTGCTCAGCTTCGAAACTTACAAATTAAGCTTTCTCACTCAAGGATCTTATTCTATTCACCCACATTTGTTAATGATTTCATAAGTTACTGAACCACAGATTGAGAAGTTACCTATAAGGAACAATCTGCAATTTGGGATATTGAACAAGTTGAGATCTACATGAACAGCAGTCTTGTTGGGCCAAGGCCAAAAAGCTGAAGAAATAAACAGTAGTTCTAAAAATTTACTGTACTTGCTTTTGTTTAAGCAGTATTTTTTCCAATTATACTAGCATTTTACATTCTACATATGAATTTTCTTGTCAGACTTCTGCATATTTCAGTATGAAGTACTTCAGACAACAGTATAAAGGTGGTTTTATGTTGTCAAGCCACTGTATGGCATTCTGGCATTTTCTTTTAAAAGTAGTTCTCTGAAGTATCAAGGGCCCCTGTGCTTATCTAGCTTTCCTTAAATTTGGACATACTGTTACAAGTTTTGTTGTTGTTAGTTTCTTAACTGTCTTTTAAAGTTCTTTCTCCTTGTAAAGCAAATGTAGAAATCCAGATGTCCTAAATTACGTCCTCTAAAACACGTTTGACATCCCATTACATTTGATGGATTTGTGCACACATTCTGAGTCAATTAGAAGAAATTTAAAGTCTCTGACTATAGTTATCAATGAAGCCACTATCACAATGTACTTCAAAACCTGAAGTCTCCTAATTCCCACTTCCCTGATACAAGTCCTAAGAAGAAAAGAAGTGACCATATTTACAGTCAGTGCAAAACACTTCAGGACATAACACAAAGACCTGAACCAGAAAGTTGTACTGCAGCACAAGAGATGACTATCAAGCTACAAAAATTATCATCAGCATGGCAGTTCACGAGCAAGCTAACAGAGAACTTGTTATCATTCTAAGAGTGGGACAACAACACTTGACTCATTAGCCTCATTAATGCTTTTAAGTTAATGAGACAGGACCAGCTACAGAGAAGACCTGAACTACAGCAGACTTGTCTTCAGGTTCAACCCTTGAAGACTATCAACCTGGAAGGAAATTTAAGGAGGCTTACAACTACTTAACAGGGCTTAAGACAGGAAATGGGAAGACAAAACCAGACCCACTTCCAGGATGAAGAAATCGAACACAAAATGTTAGCAAGTGATTGATGTATTACAGATGCCTTTTGTGTTTTGTTTTTTGTTTTTTTGTTTTTTTTTTTTTTTTTAAGTTTCTCCTCCGATTTTGATTGCACACAAGTAATAGTACTTATTAAAAAACTAACAAAAAGGCTCTATAAAAAGTACAAACTACAAACCTAAGTCTAGATAAACGAAATCCTCAAAAATAATCAAGTGGTTTTTGAACTTGTCTCTTCCCTTCAAATCCTGACAGGAACAGTTTTTTATTCTGCTCTTCAGAAATAAATAGTCTAG